>CAEMYA010000025.1:2082087-2127589 GCA_903131615.1 Diplodus sargus | reverse complement strand
TTTTTTTTGTCTTGAGCAAAGAGATGAGGACTGCAGCTGTGTGAGAGTTTACAACATCAGTCTTCGGTGAAAGACATGTCATGATTTTCCAGATCCAAAACCGTCAAAAGCAGATTGTTCGATAAAATCCGTCTCTGGAGGATGTCACATTTCAAACTCTTTTTTGGCACAAAAGTAAGGGAACTAAACATTTTACGATGTGTAACGCCGCGTTACTGACAGTTTTATAACAAAATAATAAATATCTGCTCCTATCATAACTGCGAGATAATATGATGGAAACGACACACCGAAGCAGTTTAAACGTGGAACTCTGACATTGCACATTTATTTTGAATAACTTATTTCTACTAATTGAATGAAACACACCAGTCAATATTTGGCACTTCACTCGGCCTTGATAGATGAGACAGAGAGCTAGAGAGTAGATGAACGCAGGGAGCAGCGTCAGCGAGAACAAAGCAATGAATCACGGAAATAAAAGGTTCTTTTTCGGATTGTTTCACAGCTGGTACACACCCACGCCTCAGTGCAACTTAAGATTTTGTCCGAATGCAGCCGAAGTGAATGCTTCACCCTGTCTGTCGTCTGCGTCTCTGTGTGTGTGCGTGTGGCTCACCTCGCCCTCAGTCAAACAGTCCTACGGAGACAACAGAGAGCAGAATCTGTAATCTAGTCACTATGCTTATACACAGTTTTGAACCATATGTGGGTCTAAGGGGGGGTCTAAGCAGCAGTGCACAGAGGTTAAAACAGAAATGTCCCTAACGCCACAATACAGGCAGACGGCGAGCTTTCTGCCTGTATTTCGTCTCTGCAGGTGCAGACACCCACGCATACTTTTAGTCGGTCCTAAGTGACATTTGAGAGTCTAGACATCGAAAATTCTGCATAGCATACCCTTAATCATCACACCTCTGGAAATTCACACACTTCAATGATACTATAAAAGTGAATCTCTATTAATAGTTGAGCAAAAGTAAAAGATTTAAATTTGGTCAGAAGCATGGCCCTATGGAAAATAACAACAAAACAAACATTAGATGTATATCGTAACTCATTAACGTGGGAAAAGCTTCCTTGTGGTGTTGACGGCCACTGCTCACTAGTTTATAGGGTCCAGTTGTGGCCCTGAGGGGATTATATCTGCATATCTGGCCTCTGCACACTATGAGCTTGTGACTCAGCCATTGTTCCAAACAATGAGCTATTCTGTCGTGTTGTACAGGATTACAGCGCTTGAGAAAAATCTCATGATTTCACATGGGAGAGGAGCAAGAGACCCACAGAGAGTTGGCCGGTAGCTACAGTGAGACAAATGGCTTTCTCTTGGTCTGGTTCAGACTCGGCCTATATGTTTTATTTGCGGTGAAGACAGTAAAACAGCAGCACGTTGTTTTAGTTCACCGTCTTGCTTGATTTTACAGTCAATATTTAGCGTGTAAGGGAATTTCATTGTGTATTCATGCATAGTTGTTGACAGGTCCTGTGTTTGTATAAGTTATCATTACGCGCCATATGGTGAGACAGACAGGGAAAAGGAAGTAGGTTTTTCTGAAAGGCTGTCTTCAATTATACAACCGAGCTTCAGTTCAAAGGCCTCCATTCCCTGCGACATTTCTCTAAACACATACAGAAATTAATTCAGTTTTTCACATTTTTCTTCAGCAGCAGTCTCTCTGTGAGGTCCGAGCTGACCTCATCCATCACAAACGGGAGGCGGCCGAGAGGAGAGAAAGGTCGGGGTGAACATTTTTTTCTGGTCATTTGCTGAAGCTCAGTCCAACACTTCCCAGAGGACTCACAAGAATCCCCAACTTCTCAGCAACATGACTTCTGGCTAAAAGGCTAAAATCTGGGGATTCGGAGGAGGGAACATGTCACAGTCATGGTCCAGCTGAAGTCACAGCTGGATGTATCTCGTGACCTGGATGTAGCCAGTCCGTGTTTTTGAACCGGAGTGTCGGGATAATGAAGGTCAAACAAAGCCTTTGCTGAAACGACTGGTGCTGATGTTTTCAGACGCTTTATTTTTTTGTGGTCCTGGCCATCATTCCTGTTGATAATGATACGATTGGACTCGCTAATTTCTGCCATATAGGAACGTTGTTACATTGCTGAAAAAAGGTCAGACAATAATACAGGTTTAAGAAAAATCCAGGTTAACAACAATTATTTGGAGGAGTAAACTAATACCCCTTTCACACTGGCCCAAAAAACCCCACGCACACCAACATCTGGCTTTTGTGTGCAATGAAAATGTCATTTATCGGGATTTGCTCCCGGTTCAATTTGACACTCCTTTAGTCATACGTTTTTAACGATTCCTGCTTGGCGCGGCTGTATCGTGAACACAGGACCCTGGTGAAAACGCCAGTGTACTGTCCTTTTTCAGACACGATCCTCTGATGTGTCTTGAAGTTAAGGCCGCTGGCTTGTTAACATCCTTCCAAACGTCTCTGTCAAGCAGCACTTGAACCTCCTTCAGTTGGAGCCGAATTTGAAAGAGACGAGAAAGAAGCGAGATTATCAGCTCCGGAAAAAAACCGTGCGTCTAATTCAGAATATTATTGTTTCAGACTTTTTAAAACAAGTTAAACGTCTTCAGGATCTGATTAGGTGTATGATCAGCTGCTTTCTACCGTTCCCTGTTTTTCCAGTACGTCCGGCATGACACACAAGGGGAAAAGAAACAGAAGGGGAAACTGAATTGCCTATTATTTGACGTGGTTAAAAAAACCTCATTTCAGAGCAAAAGTGGGATTGATGTCTGGGAGTACAGTCATGGGTTTACAGTGCGTACAGAACGGGGCTGGGCACATAGCTTCGGGAAGTTCCAGTGTTATACTTGCGCTTACTGAGTGCTGAAATCTGGGAACTTTGCCACATTGCTGAATCACAAGTAATCAAGAAATCATTCAGGTTAAAAAAACAAACAGGTTAGCAATGTTTATTTGGAAGGGTGAATCAAGACCAGTAGTATAAGTCTGCTGTCCACAAAACTTCAGCAACGCTTGTAGCATCCAGACTTGTAGGTCGAGATGCTACGACCTACGACCTACGAGTTTGGGAATGTTTTTCCCTTCTCCACGCACCTTGGAAGTTGATGAACATGTGCCAGAAACTCAGAACAGTTCAGATCAAGTCCAGATCAATTTCAACCGGGCCTGACTTTGACCAACCATACTTATCACACATAGTATACCAGTGCAGTGAGGGATTACTAATGACATATCCTTTCCAACAGTTTTGGATCCGCTTACCGCTCATGCTTCTTGTCCCAGTGGACTATATGTTATATCGATGATGCTGTGTTCCCAGATCTCACAAATTGATGTGAAGCTCAAAACAGCACCTGAATCCTTTAAGGCTGTTGTGTTTATTTGTGGCAGGAAAAGCCTTTGGGTACTTTGCTGGTGCTGGAGGAGAATTTGGAGCTGAGGGCTTCCCCTCTGTTTTTTCTTCTTCCCTTGGGATAATGAGAACAACCATATGGGGTTTAACTGAGAAATGCTAAAAATCGTAAAGAGAAGGGAGCTTGAATTTAAGACCTGACTCTTTGGCAGCTGCCCTTCTTCCCTTGTAGCAGCCTGGTAGCAGACTGTGTGTCTACATTTCAATAACGTGACCTTTTGTGACTCTTTGGCATCCCCCCTGCGGCCTCACACTCCAGCTTCACGCTCTGTGCCAAGCACGGGGTGATTCGCTCTCGGAGAAAGTGGCACAAGAGCTGCTGGATGAGCGAGAGCGAACGTCAGTGTTGGGCATCATCTCGAAAAACAGCAGGAGGGACCAAATGACATGCGGGAAAGGCGAGGACAGAGTGAGCAATGGATTTCGAAAAAACAAACCCACGCTGCTCAGTTGAAGGAGGTTATCACGATGTGGTTATTAGTTTTGGATGTATTTCCTCTTGCTTATATAAACAACAGCCTTGATTGATTTACTGTGTAATGAGGTCTTCACTGGCTGACGCAGCAGGCGTTTGTTTCTTCTTGTTTATTTTGCTTTATTTTTCTTCTTTTGCAATCCAGAAGAAATGCGCAACTGTCTTACGGCACCACCGCACCACCCCGATGGTTCTAATTTCTTATGGACAACCTCACTCGTGATAAGAGATAAACAACTGGGAGTTAAGAAGAATTACAAAAAGGAAAAAAAAGGGGAGCAACGGGAAACATGTGGCTGACCTGGCACAACTGGCTGCATCTTAATTGCGCCAATTATCAAATCAACAAGTGGAAATTCAAGTTCCTCTGAACTCGTCTGAAATGAAAAAAAGGAGTCGCACACAAAAAGAGTTTCAGGAAATTAGCAGATAAGTTTTTTCCCTCTCATTACTGCTTTCAACACTGAGCTGAGGTGATAATTGTTACAGACAGGAGAGGAAACGTGGGAGTTTTCTGTCAGCTACCTTTCGCCGCCGCCGCCGGCTCCTTTCTCACAAGAGGTCCAGCTCGGTTTTAACTGACAGCGAGTTGTTTGACACACGGACGTGCAAATGCGCACGCAGACGAGCCACTGGTTATCTTTCTCTGTAACTGCATGACTCAAAAAGGACAAAAAGGGCAGACACACACACACATACACACACACTCCTGTTTTTCCTCCTGGATAAGCAGCTGGATGGTCGTTTGGGTTGGAGCGAGGATTAACTGGCTTCTGCCCCTCGGCCAGCAGCCGACTGGAAACCCACCACTGGGCTAAGGGTCACATGGCTGCATAAATATCCGTTCACGGCGAGAACACATGCCCGCATAAGAAACAGGCGACGGCTGTTGCTGCGAAGAGTATTACACGTTATTGACGGACCAGTCTGACCGCTGACATGTTGGAAAGTATCAGCGATCAGATGAAGGGTGAAAGTGGTGAAGGCGGTTCAGATAATCACCGACAATTTAGCCTCTGCGCATTTGTGTTTTTCCAGTTAGATGACATGGGATGCAACAAAATTGCTAAATCGCAAAATGCCAATGGAAATTCGTAGTCCGCTAAACAGTTCTGGAGCTTCAGATGGTAGGACAGGATAGGAACTTCAGCAAAAATGTCTGCGAAAGGCTCATCCAGCGTAATCCAATTCTCCAGAAGCCCCAAAATGCCAAATTGAAAAAAAAGTTATTTCCACCTTTTAAAGCAAAAATCTTCACCGTAGCTGCTGAGCTAATAGCGCTAGCGTGTAGCCTGAAGTCGGTGCGTGAGCTTGACCGCATGGCGAGGGTATTAATATTGTCCTTTCAAATCCATTTGGCGAAATGTTGACCACCGTGGCTTCCAGAGACTTGGATTAGGCCAGACGAGCTGTATGGAGCCATTTTATGGGGTTTTAAGTCCCCATCTGTTTAATTTGTTTAGGGGAATGCCGTAACAGAACTTACGAACCTGCCAGACTTTCCATTGTCAGAGCTGGAGCAGATGATGACAGAATTTTAGTTTTTTTCGTTTTTCAACTGGAAATAATCTCTTCAGAATCTCTCGAATGCTGGATGAACCTACCCATTTTGCTAATGATTTGTTTTAGTCTGTAACATGGAAAAACATTGTTATACAGCTACATCACTTCACTGAGACAAAGTCACATGCCTCAGTCTTCCAAAAACAAGAAAACAAGGGACTGAGAAAGAGAGAAAAAAAGACCACTCTGCTCTCTTCAGTGACACTGGTGTATGCGCATGATAATCAGACTCAGTTGTGATTGAGTTACTGATCAATTGTTTCTATACTTTTTGAGTTAATAAAAAAAAATCTATAAAATGATGAATCACTATAAGGTAAACACGCACATACAAGCGAAAGCAGATGCCGACACAAACAGAAACAGCTGCTTTGAAGCGTTGCTCCCCTTCTGGTGACCATGAGGTTTCAGAGAGCGGCTGAGGTTTGCTTCTAATAACCTTTATTTGCTTCAGTGTCATGGACACAAACACAACACCACAAGCGAAAGATTAAACGAATGGGAGTGGTGAGTCGGCGACAGAAGAGCAAAAGCTCTCGCTCATCATCGCCCCCTTTTTTTATGGAGTGCTCAAAAGACGTTTATGATTTCGATAACTTCATAAGGGAAGTCGGTCTGATGAGTAATTTACAACACATGCTGTGGATGTCTGGTAGGAAGTGAGGAGCGACCAAAGTCAAATTGATCAGAGGAAAAGAAGAATTCCTCGACAAATTAGTTCCGTATGAAAGGAGGATGAAAAACAATTTAAATTGTTTAATTTCACTCTTACCAGGAGTCGAGAACCAAAACTGAACAAGAACCGAACCGAGAAAAACCTGGTATTTTTGAAGCGACGCCAGGACATTTTCTAGCTGTGTCAGTGGCAGCCAAACCAGATATATATTTTTGAAGAGAGGTCGGGAAACTTTGCAGCCGAAAACTGGGAAATTTTAAGGCGACGGGACAGTTTCCGCCTGTGCTAGTGGCAACGAAAAAGGGAGATGTTCTCAAAGAGAGGTCAGGAGACTTAGCAGAGAGGTCGGAACATAAAGTTTCAACAAATCCGTCGGCTTGCAGAAACGAACGCTGCCAACGTTTATTCTGCCGACTGTGTTGCCGACGACATTCTCCTTAATAAATGTATCCTGAGGGGATTCGTGAAACAAATGACATCCAATCGACAAAGGAAAGTGCTTCGAATGCTGGAAATACAAGTCTAGGCAAACCGGGCAGTCTGCCTTTAGGGGACGGGAAATGAATCTCATTGTCGGCTCTGGCAACGGTGATACTTCAGCCTTAGAAGATCAAAAACCATGAAATCCTTATGTGGGAAAAAAAAAAAAAAGTTTTTGGATACGGGTCTGAAAGGTCTGAGAGCTGAAGAGCTGTATGATGAACTGCAGCTGAGCAGGTGTGTGATCTTTTGTCCTTCAGGGTGCACATCATCAGGGACTGCCAGACTCGGCAAGTTATCAGTGAGTCACTCCGAAGTGCTGACTCTCATTACACGGAGGTGACTCAGGTTTCCTCTTCGTTTCCCTCGGGTCGTCGTTTGGCAGATTTCACCGCGCGTCCCCTGTTTCCTGCCGAGGCTCTTATGTGCTTTCATATGAGATCTAATTTATATTTTTTTTATCTATTCTTGTAAATGCATACTGTGATACGGGGATGGTTTTAATCAGAAATCTTCCCCACAACTGATTGGATCTCTGTGCGGGCAAGACTCTGTGTCAACACATTGCGGCGTTTCACACACATGAAGCTGGAAACAGAGCCGTGTTGTGGAGACGTGTGTGTGTGCGCGCTTCAGAGAGGAGGAGAGAAAGCCAGGAATCATTTCAGACAGGAACGGCCTGATGGGACGACGCTGCATGAGGTCCTGGCCAAGGGAAACACACGGCGCGCCAGCGAGTGAACGCATGTCGTGTATTTTCCGACGCAGTTACAAGTTTACTCCATTACCGCTCTGCCCACTTTCCTGCCTCGATTGTCTGAGCGGATTAACTGGACATTAAAAAAAAAAAAAAGAAGTGCTGTCATGTAACCGAAATGGCAACAAGTGCCGGACTATTATACTGTACAGGAGGTCTGGTAACGAGGGCCAGACTACCTTTTTTAAAGGTAGTCATCATCGGGGTTCAGAGCCGTGCGTGAAAGCTCCGGAGCTGTCTTCACATTTAATCACAGAGCAATTCAGTTAACTGGGGATCCCCCCCCCTGCAGAACACGGGCCGCACATGCCTGCATGACGATATCACGGCATGAATTGTTGGCTTTTCTGAACGTCTTTTTACATTTCAGTTCCTGCTGGCAAAAAAAATGTCACAAGGTCAGCCAAAACACACACGGGCGAAACGGTTTCGGCCCCCTGGCTTCAGGCGCTCAGACTTACTTCGATTTGCGCCGCGGCATTTGGCAGGAGGGCATTATTCTGATCTCTTTGTTTCAGCGGAGACAGGTCGAAAAAGCTGGAGAATTTATTGGAGTGCCCGCTGAATTTGTAGCAGATGAATTCGCTCAGATTTTGACAAGATTCCAGCCTCTGATGTTCCGACAGCGAAGACTTGTTATGAGAGGGATTTCAAAACATCTCAAGAAAAAAGTGAAACGCTACAGGGAGCTTTTTGATCAGGAACATTTCTGAGAATAACACATGTGAAATCTGTTTAGTCTTCATAGCCTGATTCACATTTTTAATGTTGTTTATAGATATGAGTGATTCCAAACGTTCAGACGCAACCTGAAATCTATATTTCTTTCTGTGTCGATGGCTCTCCACGACGCTCAGATTTGTCTGCGCCTTTTCTTTTTGTTCGATCCTTCCTGATCTGCCCTTTCCTATCCTGTCCTGAACTCCAGTTTCCAGTTTCCATTGTTTGTGCAAAAGGAGTTGACACAGCCTTACAGTAAGTGACTCACCGTCACATCAACTTCTTTTTTAACATCCTGTCTCAGCATGTCGAATAACAAATCATGACTCTCTTTGCACTTTTTCTCTTAACTTTCTGCCTCACAAAGACACACATGTTGCAGGGAAAATGGAATCAGTCAGACAACACGTCTGCGAGGGGGCAATGTGGTGACTATGTGGCATGAAATTCCTTTATTTTTATTTATTTTTATTTATTTATTTTACAGATTTCCAGAACCCAAATAAGGTGAGCACGGAGTGAGAAGTGAAGTTTTCTTTCTTTTTTTTTTTTAAACAGGACTCACATCAACACTCTCTGCCTGCTGGTCCTTACAGTGAAAAACACAGATCTCATTTCAGGTTCATACTTTGACTTTGAGTGTCCACTACAAATGTTTACATGTCATATATACCTCTATTTGCCCTCTGTCAGAAAGTCAAAGTTTAAGTGCCTGTTTCTCAAAGTCCCACCCTCGAAATGCCAAGAATGTCCTGATTGGTCAGGTCTCACAAGCCCAAGCGGGCTTGCTGCCGTTGTGCTGGTGAATGGCTAAGGGCGGCGTAATACTGAGTAATTGTGACATCACAACTATACAGAATAACCAAGGGCACGTTAGAAGGCAAAGTTGCTGAATACAGGCTATGTACAAATCATGTCCAAGTGATTATTCCATACTTTCGCAGTATTTTTATCAATTGAACCTGTTTTATAGAAAATATAACTTACTTCCTCACTCACTGGATTTATTATGCATCCTTTCATAAGAAAAAGAAACATCGGCTTCATTCAAAACATTTGAAAGATTTCATCCAATCAGGCCTAATTCAATGTCCAAAGAGTATTTTAGTAGTTTGCCGAAATTGACATTATGTGCAATTTGGTGGCCCCCCCGCAGTTTAATCCAAGGTCTGTTACAATTTGTCGGATGTAATGTAGGTGCCATCAACAAACAAAACTCATTACATCATAACAGGAAATCTTGTAAAGAGAAAAAAAAGTCAATATGTACAAGACACTGTACCTTCAACGTGATTTTGAAGCTGTCATTTTAAAGTAAAAGTTACTTAATGTTGCTTTAAACAACTAAATTCAGCAGGCAACACAGAGGTGATGTTTGAGATGCACTGACCGATCCACTTCACATTGCGGTGGACCTTTATGACTTAGTGTTGGTGAGCCAGGTCGAGGTTGGAGGTCGTACTAGGAGGAGTCCACCACTACAAAGCTGGAACCTAATCGGTGGTCAAACACCCAGACAGCTGGTGTCTTTTTTAATGTTTCCTCCGTCTGTCTGCCTGAGTCATGCAGGTCAGATGTTGATATGCAGCTGCCTGCGGCTGCTGGATGCCGTCCCGC
The DNA here is from genome assembly GCA_903131615.1 of Diplodus sargus. Lineage (NCBI taxonomy): Eukaryota > Metazoa > Chordata > Actinopteri > Spariformes > Sparidae > Diplodus > Diplodus sargus. The sequence goes on along the minus strand of CAEMYA010000025.1, from coordinate 2,117,887 downwards.
CCCGCCCCACCCACCCAAACTTCACAACTCTTGTGCTCCGTGAACTCGCTGCCTCGACCCCCTCTTCATGAGATTGCTGCTTTCATGTCCTGTCCAACGATACTGCTGACCTGCTGATTTACGACTCCGTGGTGGGCGATCAGATTAGGGTTGTAAAGCAGGTTTATACAGCCTTGCGTTATATTACAGCCACTGTGGTATTTGCATATGTTATTATGGTATCTTGTGGCCAAATATGACACATTTATTTAAAGGGAGAGATTGCTTTAAACAAGTAGGAACAGGCCAAATGTTATTTGAGTCGGTATTCGAGGCTAGGGGTCTTTTTTAAAATAGGCTGCGTTTAATCCCTGCCTTTGCCTTTGGCCTTGGGTTACTTATCTAAACATTAACCATAATACCCCTTATCAAATGCTAGACAGCAGTGACACTATAAATGCCCCGAGAGTTATTGTGGGTAAAAGTGCAGACAATGGTGGAACCACAATATCAAAACCAGACTAAAACTGAGTCTTGCCTAACTTGAATCAATAATTCTCTCTTCTCTTTTGTTTAACAGTTTCACATTATTGTTATCATTTACGTTACTCCTCCGGGGGATGAAAATGTGGAAGCCAAATTGCCGGTGAGTGATTGTTGTGTTTTTGGCCTGTTGTTCTACAATGACAAAACGCACAGAGCCAGACCCATCGACTCAGTGCCTCGTTATTTGGAAGTTGAGTGATTTCACCGCAGTAAACCATAAGTATTCTTCTATCACTTGTGGGGGAAAAAAACCTTGATTATGATTGGGTTGGTCCATCGCTGACAGAATAATGGTCTGTATCGGGTTCGACATGGAGATGCTCAGATCAGAGGGTTTTGTTCTCCCAGTGCCTCTTATCTGGGTATCTGCTGATACTGAGTGCTGATCAGACAACCAGCGCTCTCTTTTCCCCCCAAATTTGACTTCTCTGTGATTGGGATCAATTCCACGTGAGATACATGACTAAAAAGTACTGCCGTGGTACTAAAAACTGATATAATGACAGACTAAATGTAACTGATCGTTTGGAAACAGTGAATTTTATAACGATGCTGACAAGTAAGCCACATCAATCGCATCACAGGAGATACACGGTCTGCTTCGAAAAGGAATGTGTTGGTACTGACTCAGATCAAGATATTAGATCAGCACGTCCTTAATGAACACTTGATGGATAAAAGGGGAATAAAAGCGGCTTCTATATGTGAATGGACTGAGGCAATGGGAAAGGCATGACAGAGAAATGACTTACAACTCCGATTCTTCTGTTTCATCTTAAAAATCCCCTGAGTAATAGCAGCAAGAGGGCTGAGCAGACTCTCAGTTGGCCCGCTCGGTCCTGGCCTGGTTCTCAGGACTGACATGTTGCTCTCTTGTCTTGCATATCCCTCATGCAGCGGGAGAAGAAGAGAGTGGTAGCAGGCATGCAAGAACGCTCAAAGCACCCCGTGGGGACAGGAAGAAAAAAACGACACAAAGCTTTTTCTAATTGAAACCGAAAAGCAGGATGCTTTGGCACCGTTTTGTTGCATGAGCTTAGTTTTTGCGGTGTTCCACTAATCCCCCCCAAAGGAGAGGTTTGTATTATTCCCCCCACAGAGATCAGGGTTAGATAGAGAACTGTGCTGGAAGGAGCTGTTATCTTGTTTGAGGACAGTTTGGCAAGAAGGTTAAGCAAAGCCACACCGCTGGTCCGGATTAAAACCCCTTAACTCTTGCTGAGCCAAAGGCAGCACAGACGGATTGGCTCTAAATTTCAATTAGGAGCAAAATTCATGGCTGAGATATGAATTTTCGTTGCGTAAACCACCAGACAGTTACGCTAATTTTGTCAAGACAACCGCAATTGGCTCGAAAACAGTGCCGCACTGATGTATTGCGTTAATTTTCTCCAGAGCTCTGCAGGCTTCATAAGATTACAATAAGCTGAACTCAGGGGTTTTTCAGGCGGCCTTACTCAGCACCTCACCCTGCATCTCTTCCAGTTCGACACGTAATTGTTTCTCATCTGGTTTTGAGTCGGTTTGCAATTTGCAAACAGTTTGGCTCACTGCAGAGCGCTTCCAGTGAGACACCCCGTGTCGTTGCTTGATGTTGCTCTCGCGGGGTGTCAAAATGAGTTATAAGGAGCGATGAGGACTCCGCTGATAGTGACATTGGAATAATAAGACACAGCTTTGATTTGAGAGGCGCACACGACCACATGCACACGCTCATATACAGTACACTCGGAGGGGGGGAAAGTCCCTCGGGTGTCGGGAGATGACAGATGGCCCTAGGTTCCCATCGGCTGTCTTTCACTTGTTGCACTTTGTCATCTGAACTCAGTGACACTCCATTAGAATTCCACTGACTGATGCCAAACAGAAATCTCTGTTTTTCAGAGGGGGGCTGGCCCAGACATGAACGTAACCCTGCAGGCGTCTGCGTGTGTTTGCGACGCCGAGCCTATCCCTCCCTTTTCCAAAGTCACACTCGGATTGCTCTGGCTGGCACCGCGCGGGGACCTCGGCTAACTCGGTGCAGGGTGCTCGCTGCACACCATTACGTGCCAGTTTCGCAAACAAGTTTCGTAACAGCGGCGGCATTTTCATTAAAGAACAGAAACGGTAGAACGAATCCAGCTCCTAGCAATAAACAACCAAACAAAAACAAAACGAAGAATTCAATGAGGGCAATAAAAGCTAATCAATCAGGCGAAAACAGAAGAGTTTCTGTGTGGTGTGTGTGTGTGTGTGTGTGTGTGTGTGTCTCACAAGAGTTTACTTTGTGTGTGGCGCAGCGTTCACTACATCAAACAGTGGAAACATGCTGTAGTAATGAGAAGGCTCTGTTTGCACAGTAAACAAACCTGGAACCCCTCATGTACCACGTTAGGTCTGCACTCGCATGACCTCACCGGGCAGAAATGTCCCACTACCTGCAACAAAACCCGGTGTGACATGGATGGAGTACGATCTCAGGCATGTGTATATATGCTTGTAAACTTTATAAATGGACTGTCATTTGCAGTGTTTGGTCAGAGGCGGTATGATGTTGGGGCTGACAAAAGGGGTCGATTTAACTTTGTGTTGCACTGGTTAAAGGTCAGAAGGTGTTTAAGAGGATGCAGAATAAACTGCGGTTTACCAATGTGTAATCACAACCCATTTGCGAAAATAAATGTTGGCCGTGCATGTTTTCTGCAAACCATGGATATGCTGAAACGTTACACTGGTTTGAACTGCTTACGTTAGGTTTAGGTAAAAAAAAAACACTTGATAAGGGGTTTGCAAAAAGATGCTTTGGCGAACCGGGCTCTGTCGCCACAAACAGCTGTAAATTGTCCCGCAATTGCTAAAAGGGTTAGGGTTAAAAATCTGGTTCGTCAAAAATATCTTAGTGGTTTTCGGCCTTACCAATGTTGAAACGGTGTCTTGAACAGCTGTCTCCAGCTTGAGAACATCTGGTTCTGTCACCACAAACACAGCTAAAAGATGCCCTGACATCTCCTTAATAATATCCAGTGGTTTTTCAAGCTTACAAATGTTGACACGCCACCCTGACACTGTGGTCTCTTGTACATAGAGACGAACATACGCTCATATACATGTGACGTGAGCGTGATATGACATATATTGTGGCCCTGGCCCTGGTCATTTTGAAATGGGACTTTGTATTTTGCCTTGGATTATGAGCAAAAAATATTTTGTAGTAAAAAAAGTCATATTTTTCTACTTGAGTCTAATGTTGTTTATCCATGTCTATAGTTTGAAAAATCACATTTGAGAAACTCCAGTTTCTTTCCACAATGTTCTTGTTATTTTGGATAATTCCCAGACCTCAGCGTCGGCAGTGGTGGAAAGCCTAAAACTCTGTTGCATTCGGTTTGGTAAAACAAATCTCATAACTTGAGTAGATAAACCAAAATCGTCTGAATTGCTCAAGAGTCTCTGCGTCAAGAGAGAATGAATATTGAATGCTTTCCTCTGTGCTTACATTGCAGCGAACCTTTTAATCAACATTTAATACCCCCACTTAGTTTTACATGGTTGGAACATTGTAACGTATTTAGTTAATCATCATAATCACTCTACGGTCTGTAAAGCTTTCCTTTATGGCTCATTTAAAAGTAATTTGTTAGCACAGTTAAATGAGAGCTGGTGTTTCAGTGCATATTGTACTAGATTTAAGTGTGGACACTGAGAAACGTTACCTTTCATCAATCACCAGAACTGTATAAAGTTTAAGATGTGACTCATTTAAAAGTCGTTTATCAATTTTTTCCCCACTGAGGTGACTTTTATGTGGATATTCTTACAGCTGAAAACTCAAAGGTGAAAGCTGAGAGCATAACATCAGACCTGGCCGCATGCTTCGGTGGTTCTCCAGATGGAGACTTATGGTTCCCACTTCTGCTTCATCATTCAGAGTGACTCAATAACGATGCTAAGCGGGACCAAGTCTGCTCTGGGCCAGTCTGTTCTGGCCCTGTGTGCTACGGCCCTCTTGTGTTGCATAACCACCCGTAACTGCATCTGATCGTCGTCAGGCTTCAAACAAACCCCATTCTAAAGATTACCTCTGACAACATGAAAAGGCATGTGGAAGGTAGCAAACGATTGCCCAACAGTCTCTCAAGAAAGTGAGGAAAAAGAGGTGGATTCCGGGATATCAGGAAACCACAACAATGGTCTTTTCTTTTTAAAATCCAAGATTCGATGCTTGGATGCTGCTCAATCTGAGATGTTATTCAGCAGAGAAAAGTGGTTCCCCCCAACTGAAACCATAAGTTTTGTTAAATGTTTTTTGCTTATGGTGACTTCACTTCGATTTTTGAGCTTCACTGTGCACAATTATACATTTCTGAGATTGACACAAGAAGGCTTTTTCCACAACTGCTGAAGAGGGAAACGGGCCCAGTGCCCAGGATTTAATGGTAGAAATGGAACACAATGCTGTTCATTCTGTTTTCATTAGTGTACAACTGGAACATCTAGGAATCATTGTTTTTTTGTTACCTTAGACTCATTCCTTTATATCTACAGAGGGAGTGGTTCCTCCCCACCGTGTGAGTCCACCGTGTTGCACCAGTTGTTTGAAACATTTCACCAATGTTTCCATTGCAACGCAAAACAGACAAACCAAACACTGGTTTTAGAGAGTTTGGCTCTTTTGCGTGTTTTGCAGTCGCTGAAGGCGAGTGTGAGGCGAGGGGTATTCAGTTGGTTGCAACCTTCAGCCTAGACTAGATGCAACTTAATCCTACACAATAGACCTTTTAACTGAGTTTAACACGTGTTGAAACAAACATGATTTAGTGAGATCACAAGTAGTCAGGAAGAAAATTATTGTCCGATGTGCAACTTAGACAAACACTGACACTGGATTGTTGATGGAGTAGTTATTTTTTTTCAAAGAGTGATATTTGCATTTTAAAGGGACAGTTCGGGTTTTTTGAAGTGGGGTCATATAAAGTACATATCTATTGTTGATCTGTTCCCTACCGTAATCACCGATCAGTGCAGCCTCAGTTTGGAGAAGTAGAGAGCCACTCCAGCCCAGACGCTAAGCTTTGTACTGCAGTGAACGGGGTCCAGAGAAAAAGTTAAATAAACCACCTAGAACAAGGCTTACCTTAAAAAAATCTATAATAGTTCAAGTGTACGTTGGAGACCGGCCTTTCTTTTGGCTCTACATTTTCTCAACCGTAGAACCTCCGTTGCGCTAATACAGAGGGATACGGAGAGTGTCGAAAGTAAACCTCTCGTCCAGCAACCGGGCCTTGCGCTGTATTTCACCGCTCGCAGATCACCTGTTGCCCAGTTCCCTAATGCTTAGGGATACAGAGGTTCTACGGTTGAGAAAATGTAGTGCCAAAAGAAAGGCCGGTCTGACAGCAATGTAAAGCGGTGTGAATTTTCTCTTTACAACAAACACTTGAACTGTTATGGATTTTTTAAGGTGAGCCTTGTTTTAGGTGGTTTATTTCGCTTTTTCTCCGTAAACACCGATCAGCGCAGCCTCAGTTTGGAGAATTAGAGAGCCTTGGAACCGCATGTACAGCGTCTGCTCCGATTCAACATGCAAAGTCTGAGACGGCTGTTGACCGTCTGAGCCATTGGATTCTCTGATTGGTTGCGTGCTAGCTGTATGACCATTCTGATTGGCGGTGTGCTAGCAAATCAGTGCGGTGTGTGGGAGGGGCAGAATACTGTGTGAGCTTTGTTTTTCTATGCTATCATTTCCTGTTTTCATGTTTTGGAGTACTGGCACGAGACTAGCGCCACCCGCTGTTAAGGAGGCTTAATGCATCGTGCGCAAGTGCAGAACGTATATGCTACTGTGGAGTTGGCAGCACGTCAAAGCGGTATGTTCAGGATCAGACGAGAGGCAACGGAGTGGTCAGATAAAGGCAGTTGGCTGTTGGTTTGAGTCTGGGGGCCTTTAGAAATACAGGATTTTCAATGAGGTAGAAGTAGATACAGTGTTAAGATTTTTTAAAAGGGGCTCTATATAACAATTTGTAGCAATTTACATGTGTGAATGACTTTTTTATTGGCCAAAGGTGAGTGGATTGTAAGGTGTACTTGTTTTAATGCTGCTCGAATGTTGATTTCCTTGTAAAAGACTGGTTGGATTTTCCATGACAGTCTAAAGGATGTGACTTTAGTGGCTAGCCTTGGCTTAGAAATGGGGTCGGCTAACATAAACCAATGACTAACACAGCACAGAAGTAAAACTGAAAAACATGGGAGACAGAACTAATACTTTTATGTCTCAAAACATGTCTAGAAAAGGAATTTTAATTCTGTATCTCCTGTATCTTCGGTATCACTGGCAGCCGATCATCCAAAAAAGATACGAGCGAAAAATTAATTTGGCCCGTCCCTGTCAAGGCTCACTCTCGTTGTTGGCCTGTGGAAGGCACTAACATGAATGTATCTGTCTAACCAGCTGAGAACAACAAGCATGGTCCTTTGTTTTTGGTCTGTGTGTAATATAAATCGGAGCTGGAGTACTGCCGGAGTCACTCTTAAAAAAAAACTACATATTTTTGTCTGTCTTTTAAAAAAGGATTCACTATCGCTTCATTTTTCCATCTGGTTTTTACAATACGTGGTCCCTGTTTGTCCCGCGGGGAGCTCCACTACACAAGACAGTATCCAGCATTCACATGAAAAAAGTGAGTCTGTATGCTGTCAGGTGGAAACTATGAGTCAACCCTAAACATCACGTGTTGTTTCCGTTATTGAGACATCATCCATCAATCTGTCTGTCAACCCGAACTCCACAGCTCCTCATTACATGCATGGAAATACACGTATACTCAAACACTACTCATGTGTTCAGGTGATTTCAAGTGCAATATGTTTACACAGTAATGATGATGATGATTAATGCCTGCATAGTGTATTATTATGAAACAGGACTACACTATTAGTAATTGATAGGTTGATAAGAGTGAGACACTTACCAGCTCCTTCTCTGATAAATCTTTCATTCACACAATATAATATTCGCTAATGTAAGTTTATCCAGGTCAAATTCTTGTTAAGTGAAAGCAAAGTGATGCCTCTCTATTGTTTCAAAGTGTTTAATAGTGGATATTGAGTGTTTTAAACCTGCATTATATTCAAAGGCCAGCAGAGGGCGGCTCCACTGGTTTCAAAATGAAATCCAATCGTATGTAAGCTTATGAGAAAATTAACCAAATTCTCACTCAATTTATTAACTCAGTAAACAGTTTTCTAATAAATGTATGTTCTCAATTGCTAATTTCTAGTCTTTTTCAATACAACACACTGTTTATTTTGTAAATTATAATTCCATTTAGAGGAAAAGAGACGATACGATAGGATGCCCTATTTTAAGGGCGTGGCTACATTGTTATTGTCAAGTTGCTATTACGGTGTGTCCTCGTGTCGTATCCATATCGTGCCCAGCTCTCATCCAAATACTGTCATTTCTGGCTCAAAAACCACACATTCGAGGCTAGACCACAAACCAATGGGTGATGTCATAGTGGGCTTTATACTTAGACTTATAGATATGTGCACTTTTAGCCATATTTAGAGGTTACTTAATGAGTTGAAAATGAGTTAATCAATGAATTAAAACAAAATAAACATGTACTGTCGCAATCCTCGCAACACCATCTACCTATATACAAAATAGCAACTCTTTCCTGTGCTAACAAAAAAAGCACATTCATCACTTCTGACACATTATAACACATTTTTTTCTCTCCAGCTAATCCAATGTGTTTTAGTTGAAGGAGTTGGAATGGAACATGGAATCCTTCAAATTAATCAGTTAAAAATCACCAAAATCAGAGACAATGGTTTTTCATTATGAGGAAAAAAACAACAACAAAAACAAACTTATTTCTGCATCAAACATATTGAACATTATTTATGGTAATATTTGATAATAATATTTCTTTTTCCAATTTGGCACTTATGTCTCAATAAATTTGCAGCTTTGAGCTCCGACTTCAACGAGAACAGCTGAAGAACGAAGATTCATGAGTCCAAATCTTTGTCATCATCGGTTTTAAAAACAAGCCAATCTATTTCAGGAAAGCAGTAACATTCTTGAAGCCCATCGCCCTGTTACACAAGCCGCACGTGGGATTTGTCAGCCTGCAGTGACTCATGACAAACACACATGTGGCTCACATGTGTTACAATATCCTGATCGCTGACCTGCAACCATCAGCGGGGCAAGGTCAGTGACAGCTTGTGAATTACGTCAGGTGAGCGCTGCAATGTGCCTTGGACGCTGAGTTCGAAACAGTTAAATTCACACTTTGAGTCGGAGGAAAATGTGAATGATTCAAAGAGTAAATAAAGACACAGTGGTCATCTGTTACGTGCTCCAAGTCTGCAACGATTGCCTTAATTCAGGCTGCATCACAGCCGTCCTCCCTGCACCGGAAAAATCCGCGCGCACACCCCTGTCAGTGCTTCTCCAAACACACAGTCCTGGAATTACGAATGTGTCTGTCATCGCAGCAGAGGTGGGGTGCGCAGTGTAACAGCCAGCAGCCAGTTGGCACCTCACCGGGGGTTAGATTGACAGTAAAACAGTGCAGTGATGAAAAAAGGTGAAGATGATGAGTTAAAGAGCACCAGTGTGTACATTACACTGCTGAATGCACAAGGCTGAGCATGAGGAAGGGGGTGCAACTGGATGATGGTTCAGAGTGCAATGTCTGGTTAGGGTTAGAGGAAATCAACTGGACTGTGTGTTAAATGTTTGTTTGACTGTGGAAAGTAAAAAAAAAAGAGGAAAGAAACGCTGCAGAAGTGCACTTTTGGATGCTCCTGTGGTAGATCAAACACAGTGAAGTTCCTTCTGGGATGTTCTGTCCTTCCAGCGGAGAGCACATAATGCAATGTACAAATGGCTGCCCTTAAAGGACAAGTTAACCCAAAAATGTAAACCCAGTCATTATCTACTTGTGCCAATGCCAATGGAAAGTTGGTTGGAGTTTTTCAGCCCACAAAACTTTTCTAGAGCTTCACAACAACCTCCAAAACAACTGGAATTGATGGAAAACGTGAAATAGATGCACATCCAGCATCATCCGAGTCTGTGGAAACCCAGAGATTTTTTTTTTTTATTATTATTTTTTTTTAATATCATTTTCACTCCTGCCCCTTAGAAAGACTCTGCTCATCACTGTACCCCCTGAAATTGTGTGCCAAACAGTTGATTCAGCCACATGTACATTTGGAATCGGGTGAAAAGGACACCGAAACACGTGCTCACGTCGGCGCTGACTGAAGGCGTGGACGCAAGTCAACGCTGCTCTTCAGATTTTGCCTAGTGCCAGGTTTTCAGATGTTCAGCGTGTGTCAGACACTTCAAACCAGCCCTCTGGAGAAAACCCTCAGGAGCTGTCATCTCCATGTCCCTCGCTTTCAGAGCAACCCTGATCAGGGGGATTAATAGTGAACTCCTCACCTTTTTAAAACCACTCAACGAGGCTGTCAGGTGGACACGATGCTGGAAAAACTGAGAGAACTCAGAAAAACAGACTGAACAAGAGGAGGGGTTGTACATCATGGCGCGTGTGCATCGGTTTAATGACATCACTGGAGATGCCTGCTCGAATGGAGTTTCAATTTCTTGTCCGCAGACGGAATGGTATTCCAGAAGCGGCCGATCACAAGGATTTCATGCTTGTTTTAGTCTGTTGGCTGCAAGTTCAGGCTGATCGACCACACAAGCTAGCCTCTGTCATTTTGACGAGTGACCAAAAGACCGTGAAGTTCATGAACTGATGCAGGACAGCGTATAAAAACAACGAGTTCGTCCACTGTCTGGCTCACACTGAAATGGCGTTGTTAAAGACAAATGATAAATGAGAGACAATGAGTGACGAGAAAAAGCCAGAGGTTAAAACAGCGCCCGAGGTACTGTGACAGCTTTGAGAGAGTGATCGTAAAAAAAAATCCATCAACAGACCGGTGATTTGTCTGAAACAGTAGAGCACTTATTGACAACAAAGAGAGAAGAGCGCTGCGGGAATAGGGAAAAAAAAAAAACTCTGCTCCCTCATTAGTAATGTTGATGCAAGACGCTGAGCAAGAGTGTCTGAACCAAGTGTGGATAAGATAAAGCAGCAGTTCCTCGGTCTGGTCTGTGTCAAGGAAGAAGTCCAGTGTGTCAGTCAGCTCACTCCTGTGTCTCCAACTTTGAGTTTCTATGGGCTGAACTTTAAATTCTCATATTTATTATACACGATACTCTCTGTGTTTACCTCACAGCATGTCTGCATGCATTTATACACGTGGAATACGACTTTTTCTCTATTAGTTATGCTGCCTCTTACGCAAGAGGCTTTTACACTGTGTTCCCGAGTTGTACGGTGGGCCTCTAAAACAGACCGTAGTCCAGAGCCGAAGACGAAAAAAGAAACGAGAGCCGGCTGTATGAGCTCAGCTTGGATTTCATTCACTTTGAGTGAATGGAAGCAGACATGATAGTCAATATGGACCTGTCTTTGCTTTTCCTCTGCAAATTGGACCATGTGTGGTTGATGTAAACACTGGCCCTGAATGAACGCATCAGTGCTTGCACACACACACACACACACACACACACAAGGAGGAAGGCATGGAAGTGTTTAATCATCTCTTACAAGCTCCTTTAACTGTTCTTTTCCATTAGACGATCGTATCATAACCGAAACACAAGAGACAAAAGTAAAAGTGGAAAAAATCAATCGATATTGCAAATTATTTTTCAAGTATAATTGACTTGGAAGTCTGAGCTGGAGGAGAAATGAACAGTCTAGCGAGGGAATCCAACTCATCTGTCAATGTGAACTTCCTTGGTTTGTCTTTGCTGTATTTAAAAACAACATTTGTTCTGATAAGAGAAGAATAATAGAGACTCCCGGTTTGATATCGATGTCACGCAAAAAACGCAAACATGCAAAACCCGAATAAAACCGCACTGGTTTCTGTTTCGTGTGCGTGTGTGGCGTGGGAGGTTGCGTGGGCCGTCTGGAAAATAATTTGGGAAGGCATTAAAGATATCTTTTTGCACATTCCGCGTGACGCACCGGTTCTGTTATCACGGGGGCGTTATGATTACTTTGAGGAGGGAGTCGAGACTCCTTCTGAGTGGGAGGCAGATGTTTGGCTCTAGCTCGGGTCTGGAAAGGTAAAAAGAGTCGCTTGAGTGGTGTCCAGGCTTTGATACAGTGCAGTCGACACTGGGGGTGGGAGGAACGGGTCTGAGTTTGGGGCCTGGGGACGTAATTAAAGCTTAAACTGATCCTGAGTGGGATTTTCAAGGTGGGCGCGTACAGGGCATCAAGTGTAGTTCATGTTTCTCAGACTGCTCCTTTGTTAAACTACTCAACAGTTCATTGGTCCAGGATTTGGAGAGTCTGCTGTTTATGCGTTTGGAACTTTACAATAAAAAAAAGACTAGCATCACTGTGAGGCTGTTTTTTTTGTTTTGTTTGTGGGGTGGAAGAAGACAGAGCGAGCAGGATGGTGGGTCTGAGACAGCAAAGAACGTGGACATTTCCTGTGAACCCTCTGATGTCGGGGCTTTTGCGAGGAGGGTCACTCAAACCGAACGTGGGCTCCGACCAAGTAGAGGGCCGCTTAGTTTGTGCCTGGACAAGTGTCCACCTCATGTTGGTGCTGGAAATAAAAAAAAGTCAGATGATCAAAGTCATGAGGATTCGTAAACTGGGAAACAACAAATGTTTCTACCAAACTATCTGCCAATCCGTCCTCCAGATGTTTCACAGGATCAGTGAAAACTGATGATCAGTGATGAAATGCTTTATTTCCCTGGTTTCATTTATGAGCTCCCCTCCAACTAACATCATCTTTAGAAAGATGGACCTAATTTCATTGCTTTAAAGTATGTTTAGAAAGAGAAAAGTATCAGAAATTGTAGCTGTGGTTAAATGATATAAATCTTTCATCTTCGCTCTCCTTCTGATTCTTTTGGCTCAGTCGCTCCTACATAAACCGACCCATCTGAATAAGTAACTGGTTTATTTTTCTTTTAAGAGCACTACAATTAGAGACGTGTTTTGCTGCGTGACGTGTGGTAGCGGTGCGACGTAAGCAGTGGAGAGATCCACTCATGGCGCCTACGCCGCAAACGCACACACCGGAGCCGCTATGAGTGGATCTCTCCACTGCTTACGTCACACCGTGGCCTTCACCTTTTTCACTGTTTATGGATATTTACAGAGGGCCCTCCAGTGTAAACGTGAAAGCAGTAGGAAGTCGCGGAGAACTTTGAACTAGGTGTGACTGTGTTCCGCACGAGGTACTTGTTCCCAAACACAGGTCTGTTTCAAACACGTCTGACTAGGACTTTTGATTTTGTAAACAGACGTGACCCTCTGGTGGCTTAACACGACGTACGCTATTTGCTCCTTTGCGCAAGTTCCTGTGATACAAAGTTTTATGGGGCTATAAATCTCTCTCTTTGTGTACCTTATAAACAGCAAATAAAATACAACCGGTCTGTCTTTAGGCTGTGAGCACAGTAAACACATACCAGGTATCCCTCTTTGATAAGAGTGCACGCCCTTCACACACACACTGCGGTCGAGCTCTGAGCGGTCCAAAACACACTCAGAGAGCTTATTAAAGGCACATGAATAGAATTTTGGTATATTAGAGATGTGAGGACAACCTGATGAATGAAGTGCACAGCAATCAGTAAAAGGTAAAACAATCCAGCCCACTGTTGTGTGCAATGCACGCTGCAAAGTCGATGGCTTGATCGGCCCCGACAGCTGGGGCGCTGCAGAGTTGCAAATTCGGCCCTTTGGTATTCAACTAAAAGGATTTTAGTTTAGTGATCAAAGTGTTTCTACAAAGTGGAATTTTGACGTTAGTCCCGCGAGGGATGACGCGCGGCAGACATGCTCTTTCCTCTTCCCGTTTACGCTCTTTGCTGGCCAGCAAGCGTTGGTCACGGAGTTCAGTGTTGTCTGTGAAGATTATGCTGCAACGAAACAACCCGCACAGAATGTTCTCTTTGAACTGGCTCGCGAGGGCGGTTTGTCTGATGAATTCAAGCTTTTGTTGCTTTACAATGCGCTGTTGTTTGACTCCTGCTACACCTGGTTAATCCATCACTACAGGTATTTCTGGGTATCATTGGGTGGTGTTATTACTAGTTTGTGGCATTATTTGGTCTTTTTCATAGTTTATTTTTTTTAATGTATATCGGTCTGATGTCTAGAGCAAACACAGAGACTGCAAAAACAATATCAACAGTTAATTTGCGGCATTATGCACATCATTTCTCCACTTTCAGCCTCTTGTACAGTCACACTGGCAGCAGGCTGAACTAGGAAGCCAGCACATCCATCTCCCTAACTTCTTCCACAAATTCTTTTTGGGGTATAATGTCTTGGTCCTGGTCCAAATGTGTTATGTAATCCCTCCAGTGTGTACTGGACCTGCTCCAGTCAGTTGGACGTGCCAACGTGAGGTGTAAACCGAAGTAGCAGTGCTCCGGGGGCTGCAGCATCCTCCACAAAGAGGCATTACAAAAACTATAAATTGATTTTAAGAAAAACAACAAAAACAGTGTGATTGGCTCTTACTTTCCCACTCTATATGCAAATAAACATACATTTTTACGCAAAAAATGGAACAAAAATACATTCTATATATAAGCCGAATTTACAAGACGTACCAAATAATAAAGAATTTGTCGCAATCAGCACTTTACAAAGCTCTCAAGATTCTCCTATCTCAACAATGCTCGAAATCGAGCAGTTTTGTAAGGGAGTCTGGTGGAATTTCCCTCCCCGGTCCTCTTCTTGCTGTTGCTCTACTGTACGGTGGTGTTCAAGTCTGCCGTCTGTAGTAGTGCAAACATTTCTCAAATTGTTCCATTTATTATGATGTCACTATGACTGACCTCTCAGCACCCCCAGCTGTGACTGACTTCCGGCCTTCCTGGTGTAAACACAATCTACTGTCTTATTGCCTCGTATGAACACTATTCTTTCACTGAGTAACTATGATATATTTCAACCAGGACCATATTGACCATATAAAATCATGTTTTTGTGTTTATGTGACTAACAATTCTGAAATTGGTTGTTATTTTTAGTGTCTGACAGCATTATACGGAAAAACACCCCAACAGAGACGGGCCTGGTTAATAACTTTGGAACTGCTTTTTTTATTTTTTATTTTTTTTAAATTCTGGGAAATTCAACTATTCTCAGACAAAGCAAATGTAAAACTGGGACTTGAAATGAGTCAAACTGAAACTTGAGGCTCTCTGGAATCAAAATGATTTATGTCACTTGATGGTAATTGCTGTAATATGATAGATAATCTAAATACAGGCGAGTCAGGCGCCCCTCAAATTTGGTCTTTGAGGGTTGAAGAAAAACATTCTTTTTATTTAACAATGCAGCCACAGCCACAGCCACCAGACTCCATTTGCAGAAACAGTAGTTACATCGTCGTAAATCCCACTTCATTCAAACTGGACAGACAAGCAAAATCAAAATCACCAAAAACTTTGTTTGTCCTCCCACTCATCCAACAATCACTAACTCTGGCTTGGTTGAAATAAATTCTTTATCCACTACGTCAGAGTGGAGCGAGACTTACAGCCAAGACATCAGAGAATCAGCGGGGGAAACCTTGTGTAGATCCAAAATATTTTCACATCCAGTGCAGGGAATTAAGGGGTTTATTTCAACCAAAGCACTTTGTGATTGTTGGACAAGTGGACGCACTCTGACTCTGTGAAGTTGCCCGCAGCAATTACATTACAGCTGCGGTCTAGTCTGGACGAGTTCGAAAAAAATTGTCTGGGTTTAAAAATGTCGGCGTTACCCTTTATCGGCCTCGCTTAAGTCAGAGATCAGGACTTCCAACAGTTCCGAACAACCAGCCTGCGAGAAGAACTACTGTCCAACTTTCCCCCCTCCGGAAAAATAAAGAACATGTTGGATTAAAAGGATCAGAATCAAAAAATAAACATGGGTTAGATACACTCATTCATCATCTCCGTCATCGAATCAGTCATCATTACCGTGCCTGTGTGTGTGTGTGCATTTGAATGTGTGTGTGCGTGTGCATTCGAGTGCCCTCTCCAGAGAGCTGTCGGTGCTACGGCGATGTTCGCCGTGTCCAGAAAAAGATTGATCGTGATGGATGGAAAAGTAATCGCCGTGTTCACACGTATGTGACTTCACATTTGTGCGCACATGTGCACGGGTCAGTTGGGGTTTTCAGCGATAAAGACGCAGAAATAGAGTGAAATCATCAGAGTTTTTGATCTCTCCCAGATGACCGGACGTGACTCCGCAGCGCAGAGGGTAGAGCGGCGGTTGACGTCGGTGAGAGCTGCTAAACTTTGGGCTTCGTCGAGAAAGGAGGATGGGTAGTTCATGCTGATACACATACTGTACATTTTCAGACTGATCAGTCCGCCAGTGAGCCAAAAGCAACAGAAATATTGCTTTCTATCTGTTATGTCTTCACTTTACAGACTGTACATGATGCAGCTGGCTCCATCGCTGTGTGGGGTCTCATACTGTTGTTTGTGTGAACGACTCTATGGTTGATTGCATCACAGGATGTGGACTGGGTGAGACTAGTTCGGTCCTCGGTCGCTGTTCAGATGTTGAACAGGACAGGAAATCTGAGGTGCTGGTAGCAATTTGCATCTGTGAAGGTAAAAAAATGGAAGTCAGACGTTGGACACATCTGTTTGTTATAGATGGAGGTGGAGCTGTCCTGCTATCTCATGCAATTCCCATTGTTCTCTTTAATGGATCCATATTTTGAAATCAACTTATCTGTATCTGTAAATAAACAAAGAATAATACTTTCGGCATTGTCGGAAGGTTCTTTTGTGATGAACAGCTTGCCTGACATTAGAGAGCAGATCAATAAGGCACGCTAATAGTTTTTTTTGCATGTTTTAGAGTACAACAAATCACAGACTTCATTGGTTCACTCCTTGTATACAGGTTGTTAGATTTCTATTCCTGTCGGTATTATCAATCAATTTGCACAGGCTCTGAACTTGCCTGCAAGGGGATCAGTCGTACATTTAGTTGCTTTTATTTGACTCTTCTCCAAATGATCATTATTGACATATTTACAGTTGTAAGAAGGAACTGGCTGTAAAACTGTTGCTGGCATGGCAGGAAAGGTTTTCAAAAACAAAAGATGAACAGTTACACTTCATCATACTCACAATGTCTGCACGCCTGTTTGTCTTCTGGAATTTATTCCTGACAAGCCAGCTTTCCATTGAAACTGATTTTGACAGCTGCGCTCTAAATTCCCTTAAATGCACCAACGAGAAAAGCACAACAATCCCTGCTGTCAGTAAATTAAACTCAGTCAACCATGTATATTTATTTTTTGATTAAAGTGTACTTGCGCATTCATGATATCTCTGGGGTGGTGTGCTCCTGTTTGCCAGATGCGAGCCACAAGCAGGTCATAGCATGGCCGCTTGTCAGCCAAAAGCGAATTGAATTAATTAATTAGGGCCAGTTCTGGTTTATTCGCTTTGCTCCTGGCTGACATGTGGCCATGCTGTGGCTTGCTTGTGGCTCAGATCTGGCAAACAGGAACGGCCCGGCCAAGTCCCATCAATCCATGCGGTTTGTGGGCTGTCTGATACAAGTTTGGCATCGGGGATTGGCAATAAATTATTGAATGACGGATGTTGACTTCATCAAAGAGCCAGTGTTCATTTTGCAATGCATTTCACTAAACAACAAATTCATCCATCCATCGTCAACTGCTCATCCAAAATCGGGTCGCGGGGGCAGCAGCTTCAGTAGCGAGCCCCAGACTTCCCTTTCCCCGGCCACATCGGCTAACTCTGACTGGGGAATCCCCAGGCGCTTCCAGGCCAGAGAAGAGACAACAAATTCATGACATTTTTTAATTTACAGATGTCATTTCAGAAATATTACACAAGTCACGTCACGTCACGTCACATCAGGCCAGTATTCTTGTATGTAATGTAGCCTTGTCTACTCCAACATTTGTGCCTGCCACAGTTAAGATCTTAAATAATGCTGCTGGGACTGTTCGATAGCTTACAGTGTTGTGTAACTAATGCAATATGTGTAATTAGACAACAAATTCGTGACATTTTTTAATTTACAGATGTCATTTCAGAAATATTACACACGTCCCGTCCCGTCCATCACGTCCCGTCCCGTCCCGTCCCATCACGTCCCGTCCCGTCCCGTCCCGTCCCGTCCCGTCCTGTCACATCAGGCCAGTATTCTTGTATGTAATGTAACCTTGTCTACTACTCCAACATTTGTGCCTGCCACAGTTAAGATCTTAAATAATGCTGCTGGGACTGTTCGATAGCTTACGGTGTTGTGTAACTAATGCAATATGTGTAATTAGTTATTAATTACAATGTGCTGCTTTTTTTGTTGTTCTGCTATTAGATAATTATACACTACCGTAGTGTAGTACCGTATCATATTGTACCGTGTCATACGATAGACGACCCTTCGCGACGACCTAGCAACAGACGATTTCTTACCCCCCGTTGATTCAGCCGGCCAACTTGAGCTAACGTTAATGCTTTTCAAAGCCCGTGGGATTTCCCAAACAGAATAAATGCCGCACATATTAACACAAATCTTCTTTGGTAGCTAAGTCTTCTTGTCCATGGACAGATTCAGCTTCTATACCAGCAAACGTCTCATGTATTTTTAGGCTCGTAGCGCCGTATGATGGAAATGGCATAGCAACATTTTTAGCGATGAGCTCCATGTGCTGTCATGCTGAGCTAATGATGTTCTAAACGTCTAGTTGACCAATCAAACTGCCAGCCAACTCCTCTCCAGTTAGTTAGAACTGAAGAAACCTCTTCAATGGGAGGTGAAAAGTAATGAAATAAGTCCAGTTGCCTACAATACTAGATTTACCATGACCTGGATAACAGAGAACTTGATGAATCTGATGATCTCACGTGACTCCATAATAACTGAACACGGACTACTTCGCTCTATGAAGTTAGCCAGCGAGGTGTAATTGAAATAAGCACCTAAAACAAGGAGAGAACAAATCAAAGGCATTTGGCTCAGCTGGAGCCTGTAATCAGCTTCACATTTAGTCTCTGAGAATGAATCTGTCCTTTAATTCAGGCTGTGTACTGGAAGCTCAGAAAATGAAAGGTCAGTTTGGCAGTGTGTGTATTCGTATGAGCTCATCGTGGCTAACAAACTAACTCCTGTGTGAGTAACCAAACCAAAATCCACTCTCCTAAAGAGAGTAGTTGTTCAAGAGGGACAATGTATTTGACATTTTTCCCGGGAAACGATCCATCACTGAAACACCGAGACAGGCTGTGCAGTACGTTTCTTCCTCGAGCAGGTTGGCACACGAGAGACAAACTTCATCAGGGTGTATCTCATCTCGCACTCGTGTTTGCTTTTTAAGGTTTTCATCTGTCAGCTGCAGTGCGCTGAGATCATCATCATCATCTCCACCCCGGGGAAACTTGAGCGGCTCTATTCCAAACACACACACACACACACACACACACACACACACACACACACACACACACACACACAGAATGTCACCATAATGGGAGAGTCATTTGGCAAGTGCATACCTGCTCTCCCTCTCTCCATCTGAAAACGGAGGAAAAAAAGTAAACAGGAATGCGTGAGAGCCGAGAGCTCGTTCAACAGAGGGGACGTTGACTGAGGATCCATCTGTCTGACCAGATTGATGCGTACAAATGAATCCAACTGAGTTTAGAATTGAGTTTTCCTTATAAAAATAAATGGTCCACCCAATCATGAATCACTTATATTGACAAGACCTGTCCATCTTGAAAAGATCGAACCAGTGTTCAGCCTTATTTTCATCTCTTTAAGTTTTGTCTCCTTCAGGTCATACAGTTACAGAGCGCCACGCGATCCTCCATTTTTAACTCCGTATAGCTAGCGGCACGGCAACCAATGTGGAAAAAAGTCTCACATTTGACCTGAAAAGTCAACTCTTAACTGCAGCTGTTACCCTTTCTCTGACCTTGAAAGGAGAAGTTTATTTTCACTTAATTTCTTATATTTAACTTTACTCATTCTATGTTTAAAATATTTTTCTTACAGGACTCACAAAACGAGATATATCGTTTTCCGTGTTGCTACAAGCGGTAAGCAGTAATAATCATGGATTAAGCCCCGACATTTTTTGGCCAGTCTTGAATGCTCCATGTGTTGGTATTAGCTTTGCCTTGAGCTTTGGGTTCTGACAAATGTACAATGATAATTGATTAGCAACAATAGCAACAATCCCTGCTTAAAATGAGCTGAAGCATCTTTTCCACTTGTCATTGCCAGTGAGTTTCCTCCCTCTTGGTTCTCTGGAACCAGCTCTGGTCAGATGGCGTTCAGAAAATGTTGCTCACCATCCTTTAGGTTCGGTTACAATCTGTAAATCGCATCCTTCTCTCTGATGACCATATTTGACTAAATCCTCTAAAACACTTTGCTATATTATATTAATTTAAGGTGCAAGATGTTATTATTATTAAAAGAATTGTGACTTTTATTCCATGTGTGTCGAGTGTTTCGTTTTATTCCTGCGCCGTGTCACATTGTGCATGTCACCGTTTGTTCCTGTCCGTCCTTGTTTCTATCATTGTTATATCTCTAAAATCACAACGTTTGTTTATGCACCTACCAAAGACAGATACAAAAAAACAAGATGGCACATGTTAATTCAGTAATTAATAAATCAACTCAACTGCCACAAATTATTTCATAAACCAAACAGTAGATAGTCAACAGGAGCTCTAAACTGAATCTCAGATACAGAGTGAGGGAATGAGGTGACCGTGTCACTGAGTGAACATGGCGCAGGTGAGAGATTTCTCCCAAATCATCTGCGCATCTGCTCTTACGATCAGAGCGCTCTCCCGGTTGGAGGCAGTTTCTCATTCGTCATGTGTGGAGCTGCAGAGACCTCTCGCAGATGCATGAGTCACACATCCCTCGGTTTCCACATGGTCATTATCCTGTCCAGAGCCCTGCTGACAAATGAAAATGGCTTGGGCAGACTGTAACAAAAAAAAGCAAAAAAACTAAACAAACCCTTCTGATTCTGTAATGACAGCTTTTATTTATTCAGACTTAAGCTGTTTCACAAGATATATGACCTGGTGTATTTCTGTAGGCATAGCTGAATGGGTTCGGCCTTTAATTCTATTTTGATTATTTACATTAAACTGTTAATCACTTTAAGTAGTTACTTCAAGTCTGTCATACCTACTGTGTAATTGTTTATGGTCTGGTGCTCAGGGTGTGTTTGCCTACTCTGCTGGAGGGTGACTTAGCCTCAAAATAAGGGAAACACCTGGAAAAATAAGGAACAAACTGTAAAAGCTTGAAGGGGAGTATTTTCCTGCATTGTCTTCTCAGTGCCCTAGGAGGTAAGTTAAACACCAGCGTGCTGTCATTTTATTCTCATAAAGCACATCTTTTGTAATCGCAGAGGCGTGGATTGGTTGGCACGCATTTTATTGTTGGAACGTCGAAACAAATCCTTCAATCAGCGCCAGGAAAAGCAATAAATATTATTGTGGGCATGAAAATCTGATGCTACGTCTTTTCATGTCCTAGTCACAACAACTGTACACACTTCAGCTCTTGCCGTATGGGAGACTCTGGAAGGCTGCCTGAAACCGAGTATCCTCCATTAACAAACCGCCAGCTGAGGGAATGTTTCATGGAAGAAGCTGTCACAGAGTTTCATTATCCTCAAGCTGACTTGACTTGAAGCACTTCTTAAAACGCGGAGGACTTGTTTGTTTTTAGTAAGCTGCGTGGTGAAACTGATTTTCTACAGGGACTTTTCAAAAAAAGCCCAATGTAGCCGAAACAAAGCAACTGCATTTACCTTCTCTTCTTTTAAAAATTAGAAACATAAAGGTGCTGAAAGAAATGTTTCTCGGCGAAGCACTGCACATACCAGAATGCCATATGGACACCTCATGTGGAGAAAAATATTGTTAAAACAAGATTCCCAACAATTGCCACATTCTAAAACGCTGCTTCAGTTATTCCATGCAGTACTGAGTTCCCTCCCAAGACAGCTTAACAACCATTTACACCTGGGCTCACTCAGCCCTAGCAACCCACACGAAGGCCGGTTGGGTCAAGGACCGACAAGTGGCCTCAACGACTCTTATCCTGAGTCGGATAAGATTGTAGAAAACGAGAGTGATCTCTCTGAATTTGAAACACTGTCACTACTGCACATGGCAGAAGTTAGCCTTCAGGACCCTTTTCAACACGTAGGTAAATGAACTTTTCCTAAACCTAATCCCCTTTTTGACTAACCCTAACCTAACTGCAACAAAAAAAAGGAAAATAAAAAATTAAATTAAAATAGTTTGAAAGTTTATTGTTGTTTTGTCAAGTCAAAACTTGCGTGTTAAGGTAAATTGTTTGATCCAAGATAATGTGACTGTTCATTTGCATGTTTACAGTCTGCAATTGTGGAAACAATCCACTCAACTTATCCTTAAAGAAGAAAGAGAATGAATGGCCTTGGACATGCCTCCTTCTGTGACCATGTCAATGAAGTCTCCCAATCACAAACTCTATTGACCTCTGACATCTTACATGACCTCCAATCTGCACCGAACCAGCACACATTATAAGAAACAACCTCTGGTCAAAAACCAGGAGGAAATAATGTCTCGTTGAGCTAAAAGTATTTTTGCTGATGCCTGGCACCCCAGGAATTCATAACTTCTCTCGGTATTTATCAGCAACATTAGTTTGCCATGTATTAAACTGAAGCTGATAAACCTTACATGACCTACTCTACAGATTGCATAATAGAGGTCACAGGTTATTCCGAAGCAAATATTGTTGTGCACTCCCAGATACAACTAGTAGTTTAACATCAACACTCTGGACTGCTTGTGATTGTTTCCAAATGCACCCCATGTACTTTTACTTTTTAGATTTTAATTACATCTACTGGTAATACTGGAAGAATGCAGGAATTTTGCATCTTATATTGTATTTTCCCAGTGAGGTATTGGTATTTACTTGAGTAAAGGATATTAACACCTTCTACACCACTGATATGAGGGCCTCCGGGTCAAATGAGTTCAGTTCTGGGACCAACCCACATCTTATGAAAGAGGTCACAGGTTCCTCTGATGCAAGCATTGTTCTTGCGTGACAGAGAGAAACACATTCACAAACTGCAGTGCTTTCCCAGATACTGCCAGCAGTTTAACAACACGGCTTAATCAGCAAAAGCAAGAAAATAAAACTATTGCGACATGGAAACGAAGACTTAATGGCATGTTTAGTATTTGCAGAACATCAATGGCAGCGCCATGACTTCATGTGACACGTGTCACATGTAACTGATTTACCTGTGAAAGGACTCGATCACCAGCAGAGCCTGGAGTTTGAACTCAAGTATGGAAGGAATCATTTAGATGGATCGTCAGTCTGCAGTCAATCAGGAGTATTATTTGCACTGCTGAGCATGGGTAAGTGGATTTCAGAAACATTATTACTTTAACAATACTGTAGCTAGTATCATACTGCATTTTCTTATCAATGTGTAAAATGTTCCATAAGTTAAGCTATAAAAAAGATACAGATGGTCAAACACATGTTTGCTTTAACAGCAGGAACTGTGTCATTAAAAAGGTTTTCACCTGATACAAATCCATAAACTTGTTAAGTGCATGTCATCTGCCAATGAATTTTATCAGCACATGTCATAACTCATGAGCTCTCTCATGGTGTCATCTCTCTCTCTCTCTTTCTCTCTCTCACACACACATACACACACACATTTTAGGAACTATGCCATTGCATCGTGTGTGTGGAATATTTGTGTTCCTCAGCGCATGTCTGATTTCCTTCACACCACCCTGTGATGGAGGAAACATTCTGGTGTTCCCAGTGGACGGCAGCCACTGGATCAATATGAAGATCCTGCTGGAAGAGCTTCATGCCAGGGGACACAGCATCACCGTGATAAGGGCCTCCACCAGCTGGTACATCCCAGAAAAGTCTCCTCTCTACACATCCCTTACTTTAGAAATGAATGAAGGTTTAGAGGACTTCTTTGAAGTGTACCTGCAGGAGCATATGAGGGTAGGTCATTTCGGATTATGCATCAGGCCACATTTGGGTAATTTGGTCATTCACATATGATCTGTGATATCACTTTTTCACCACATTTTTTCTGACCATTTTTTCAGGCGCAGAGAGAGGGGGCCTCAGCGCTTACTTTCTTCAAACTCACCAAGGACTTCCTATCTATGATTTCTACAGCCCATTCATTGTGGGCCGAAAGCCTGGTTCAACTCTTCAATGATGAACAGACGATCAAAAGCTTAATGGATTCTCAATTTGATCTTGTTCTGACTGACCCCGCCATAGCGCCAGGGGTTTTACTTGCCAAGTATCTCAAACTGCCCATAGTGCTCAACGTTCGCTGGATCACCAGCGGAGATGGCCTCTTTGCGATAGCTCCCTCACCACTGTCTTACATCCCAGTTCCAGGATCGGGCTTTACAGACAAAATGAATTTCATCCAGAGGGTCAAGAACATGCTTTTCTACAGTATTATACTTTTCCAGCAGAAATTCATGGTGGGGCCAAGTTATGATGGCATCTGTGAGAAATATATCGAGGGTGGATGTGACATAATATCACTTCTACAGGAAGCAGACATTTGGCTGTTCAGGTCAGATTTTGTATTTGATTTCCCTCGGCCCACGATGCCAAACGTCATCTACATAGGAGGGTTCCAGTGCAAACCAGCCCAACCTCTGCCGGCAGACCTGGAGGACTTTGTTCAGAGTGCCGGGGAGCACGGAGTGATCATCATGACTCTGGGAACTTTGGTCAATGCTTTGCCCAAAGCAGTTGCTGATGAAATTGCCAGTGTATTTGCAAAGATGCCTCACAAGGTAACTCGTGCTAGGTGAAATAGTTTTGCAATGACAAGAAATGTTAAAGCGGCTGAATGGTGAAGTTTATAATTTTATTTTTTTGATGCAAAGTCGTACAGATGTTCATGCAGGAGTTACTCAATCCATTACCAAGATCTGAGTTTATCGAGACAAGACTTTAAGGGGTTGAGACAAAGTTGAAACCAGTCTTGGGTGGGGATGAGGATGGGGATGGAGCAGTATATGGAAAATGACCAAAATGCATCCTCCTTATCAACCTGCCATCCCTCTACATCATCCAAAGGTCACTAATAGGCAGATGGTTGTCCAGTTCTGGACACAGATGGCATCATATCTGGACATTGACCTGTTACATTAGATGTCGATGGAGTGTTTCTATTGTAAACAGTAGCCTTTATGACGGTAGTAGAAACTGCACTGGCATTGAGTGATATCCTCGCAGCTGTGGTCTTAACCAGTCTGGAGTATTCTGTGTCAGTCGTGGAGACAAGACCGAGTAAGAATGTGGTCAATCCAGAGATGAGATCGAGACTTTTGAGTCCAGTTTCAAGACTAAGACTGATCTCGACTACAATAGGCAACAACATTAAATATAGATAAACATAAGCAATATTAAAGTTTAAATAGACCAATTGATGATAGACAAATGAACAAATAGTTTTTTTTAATGCAAACATCTACTAAAAATGGGTTTCATAGCCCTGTGTTAGACTGACAGTCTGCCCAGGGGAATCTAATGAGTCTCAATGAGTGGGTATTAACAAATGATTTATAGAAAAATGAATCATTAATGTTTCCTAACAACTGGTGTACTGCACTACTATGTTATTTCACACTGATTCTTTTAATTTTTCCATCAGGTGATATGGAGGCACAAGGGAGAGCGTCCCTCTACTTTGGGCAACAACACCCTGATAGTGGACTGGATGCCACAGAAGGACCTCCTGGGCCACCCACAGACCAAAGTCTTTGTCGCTCACGGTGGGACCAATGGAGTCCAGGAGGCCATTTTCCACGGGGTCCCTGTGCTCGGCATACCGTTGTTCTTTGACCAGTATGACAACCTTCTCCGTCTGCAGGAGAGAGGAGGTGCGAAGATCATTAAACTCGGTGACGTCAACGGCCACAGTTTTGAGCAAGGTATCAACGAGGTGCTCCATCAGGACGGCTACAGACAGAACATGCAAAGACTGTCACGTTTGCACAGAGATCAGCCAATGGCACCCATGGATCAGGCCATCTTCTGGGTGGAATATGTGATGCGCCATAAAGGGGCTCCTCACCTGCGTACAGAGGCCTATAAGATGGCCTGGTACTCATACTACTGTTTAGATGTACTGCTACTATTACTGACTGCAGTGACTGTACTGCTGCTCTCTACTTTGGCCATGTTCAGGTTCCTGTGCTGCAGAAGTAGAAGAAAGACCAAAACCAAACAAAACTGAGGTCAGATTTGTTGAGAAATCAACTGCAATGAGTTCTATAGAGCATTGTGTTCAGAGAAAAACATCAGTCTTAATGTATCTCATTTGTATCTCTGTTATTTATGAAGTAAAGTGACTGTCAGTCAAGTGATTTAGTCATATTGAATATAAATAGTGTGAAATAATTTAGCCCCCTTTCTATTAAAATGTGTTGTAAAATGTAATAAATGGTTTAAGATATCAGTTTAAGACATTCACAAATCATCAATATAATTCTGTAATTTCACATCTACTGTAATGAATAAGCATAGAGCAGCTGACTGACTGCCTG
Source organism: Diplodus sargus (assembly GCA_903131615.1). Lineage (NCBI taxonomy): Eukaryota > Metazoa > Chordata > Actinopteri > Spariformes > Sparidae > Diplodus > Diplodus sargus. The sequence continues at coordinate 2,091,642 of CAEMYA010000025.1, read as the reverse complement.
ATCCATTTCCACTGTAACAAAAACTTTACCACCTTTAATCTTGATGGTGTTAGGTGGAAACATAATGTCCAAATAATCAACATCTGTTCTGAATTCTGTGTCCTATTTTCTTAAATGTCATGACATTTTTGATTGAAGCAACCATAAATAAAAAAGGTATTTAAAAGGAATTGCTATTGTTTCTCCTCACTCACACAAGAGTAGATATTCTGCATTAAAATGCATTCTGAATTATGTGACATATTTGCAATCATTTCATTAAATATTCCATCAGAGCAAACAGAAATTCCATTTTTTTTTATTTTCAAATTCCTCTCTCTCTTACTGAACTATGGCAAAGAAGGTAAACTTAACTAAGAATAATTAAAAACTAATAATTAGCTGGAACCCAATAGGGGATGGTAATGACTTGAGCTCCACCTCAACCAATCAGCTTCAGTGTTAATTAAGTCATTATATAATCTACAGCAGTATAAGACTCACAGGAGGATTGGTATTTTGTGCGATTTGGTGCATCACACTGTTTCAGAGTGCAACATAGCTGTCATGAACACAAATTTCAGGTTCCTGTAATAATTTGTGAGATCATATGTAACGTGTTAACTACAAAGTTCAGCACGTCATAACAACATTTAGCTTGAAAACAAATTTGAGCATTTTATCGTCAATGTTAGCTTATCACATTAACATTTGAACACAAAACATCAATGATGAGCTCAGCTAACTTCACTAAGTTTAGTTCTGACACCTGAATCCTGAGTTCAGCTGGCAGTTATTTTTGACATCAGTTGTTGTAAGTCAACCTCCCAGTCAACAACCTCATGAAAATGATCTCACGAAATAGGTCACAGGTTCTTCTGATGCAAGCCTTGACGAGAGAATCACATTCAAATAACTGCAATGCACTCCCGGATACTACCAGCAGCTTAATAAGAACACAAATAAATTGATATAATTATCATGGCAAAGCAGAAATTGTTTATTATTAGCCAAACATTCATGGAAGTGTCATGGCCTCCAGTGAGCCTTATGTTATGTAACTCATTTACCAGTAAAAGGGCTGATCATCTCTGAACCTGGAGTTTGAACTCAAATATCTTTTGGATGTGCTGTCAGTTTTCCGGCAGCGGGGATTACGACTGCCACTCAAGAGCATGGGTAAGTCATTTTCAGAGCATTATGATTTTGTGTCTGGTTTTATTCTGCATTTCTTATCAGTGATGGAAATTTTCTCAGCACATTTAATCTCTCATGACGTCTCTCATTTTGTCCTCTCTCTCTTACATTTTAGGAACTATGCCATTGCATTGTGCGTGTGGAATATTTGTATTCCTCAGTGCATGTCTGATTTCCTTCACACCACCTTGTGATGGAGGAAACATTCTGGTGTTCCCACTGGATGGCAGCCACTGGATCAATATGAAGATCCTGCTGGAAGAGCTTCATGCCAGGGGACACAACATCACTGTGATAAGGCCCTCAAACAGCTGGTACATCCCAGAAAGGTCTCCTCTCTACAGATCTCTTGATTTCGAAGTGAGTGAAGGTTTTGAGGGCATTTTCGAAGCATACCTGCTGGAGCAAATGAGGGTAGGTAATTTTGAATTATGTACTGCGCCACATTTGGGTGATTTAGCCATTCATTTGTTAAGTCCACTTCTCTGCTATTTTCTCAGGCGCAGAGAGAGGGGGCCTCAGCACTTACTTTCTTCAAACTCACCAAGGACTTCCTTTCTGTGGTTACTAAGATTCATTCTATGTGGTCTGATGCCCTGGTTCAACTATTGGATGATGAAAAGACCATGAAGAGCTTGACAGATTCCCATTATGATCTTGTTCTCACTGACCCAGGCATAGCACAAGGGGTTGTACTAGCCAAGTATCTCAAACTGCCCACAGTGCTCAATGTTCGCTGGATCACCAGCGGAGATGGCCACTTTGAGATAGCTCCTTCACCATTCTCTTACATCCCAGTTCCAGGATCGGGCTTAACGGACAAGATGAATTTCATCCAGAGGGTCAAGAACATGCTTTTCTACAGTATTATAGTGTTCCAGCAGAAATTCATGGTGGGGCCAACATATGATACCCTGTGTGAAAAATATATCGAGGGTGGATGTGACATCATATCACTTCTACAGGAAGCAGACATCTGGCTGTTCAGGTCAGATTTTGTGTTTGATTTCCCTCGGCCCACGATGCCAAATGTCATCTACATAGGAGGGTTCCAGTGCAAACCAGCCCAACCTCTGCCCGCAGACCTAGAGGACTTTGTTCAGAGTTCTGGGGAGCACGGAGTGATCATCATGACTCTGGGAACTTTAGTTGATGCTTTACCCACTGAGGTTGCAGATGAAATTGCCAGCATCTTTGCCAAGATGCCTCAGAAGGTAACTCAGTGATATATTTTCTTTTTTGCAATGACAAGACAAGAGTGGTTTTTGTACCCAGTCGTCAGAATGAATGTTGCTAATGTGCATTTCTGCAAACCATGTACATGCTGAGACCTTACATTTCTTTTGGTTCAGTTTTCAATTTTATGTTGTGACAAAATCGCAACAATGTATATTTTAATATGTTTTCATATCTGTAGAATGTGTCAGACATGATTAACCATTGCAAAAATGTTGATATGATTTGTACAAACTTGAGTGTATCCGTGGTTTGCAGAAATGTAAAATGCCACCATCATTTAGTAGTGCAAATAGTGGATTGCATGTAAAATTGCTATCATTATAAAGCGTATTATCGTTTTAATTATTAGTATTACTACACAGTGTGGTAAGTGGAGACAGGCTGCAGCAATGGCAGCATCATCATCTGCTGGCAAATCAATACACACTAATTCACAATGTTGTTCATTTTCCAATCAGGTGATATGGAGGCACAAGGGAGAGCGTCCCTCTACTTTGGGCAACAACACCCTGATAGTGGACTGGATGCCACAGAAGGACCTCCTGGGCCACCCACAGACCAAAGTCTTTGTTGCTCACGGTGGGACCAATGGAGTCCAGGAGGCCATTTTCCACGGGGTCCCTGTGCTCGGCATACCCTTGTTCTTTGACCAGTATGACAACCTTCTCCGTCTACAGGAGAGAGGAGGTGCGAAGATCATTAAACTCGGTGACGTCAACGGCCACAGTTTTGAGCAAGGTATCAACGAGGTGCTCCATCAGGACGGCTACAGACAGAACATGCAAAGACTGTCACGTTTGCACAGAGATCAGCCAGTGGCACCCATGGATCAGGCCATCTTCTGGGTGGAATATGTGATGCGCCATAAAGGGGCTCCTCACCTGCGTACAGAGGCCTATAAGATGGCCTGGTACTCATACTACTGTTTAGATGTACTGCTACTAATACTGACTGCAGCAACTGTACTGCTGCTGTCTACTTTGGCCATGTTCAGGTTCCTGTGCTGCAGAAGTAGAAGAAAGACCAAAACCAAACAAAACTGAGGTCTAATTTGTTTAGAAATCAACTGCAATGAGTTCTATAGAGCATTGTGTTGGACAAAAACATAAATCTTAATGTATCTCATTTGTATCTCTGTTATTTATGAGGTAAAGTGACAGTCAGTCAGTTGATTTAGTCATATTGAATATAAATAGTGTGAAATAAGTTAGTCCCCTTTCTATTAAAATGTGTGATAAAATGTAATTGGACACTTTAAGATATCAGCTTTAGGACATACACAAATCATCAACATAGTTCTGTAATTTCACAACTGCTGTAATGAATAAGCATAGAGCAGCTGGTTGACAGCCTGATCTGTTTCCATTGTAACAAAAACTTTACCACCTTTAATCTTGATAGTGTTAAGTAGAAATGTAATGTCCAGACAATCAACATCTGTTCTGAATGTCTTGTTTGCTCAAATTTAATGAGATTTTTGATTGAAGCAACCATAAATAAAAAAGGTATTCAAAAGGAACTGCTATTGTTTCTACTCACTCACACAATAGCAGATATTCTGCATGAAAATCTTCCTACAATAACTCACTCGAGAGACACATTAATGGGTCTTGCCGTCTGGTACTTCTACAGTCATTTCACAGATATCTTGGATGTCCACACTACATACTACTAGCTGAATCCATTTGTGGTTTTGCAGCAAATTCAGTTTCCGGTGTAACAAAGTCTTGACCTTTAATCTTGATGGTGTTTTGTGGAAACCAAGTCAGAGGTGACAAAACTAATAAAGTCCAGATCATCATTAGATTCTGAATTCTGGGACTTTTTTGCAATCATTTCTTTAAATATTTCATCAAAGCAAACAGAATTTCCATTTTATTTATATTAAAATTCCTCTCTCTTACTGAACTATGGTGAAGACGGTAAACCTAACTAAGAATAATTAAAAACGAATCATTAGCTGGAACCCAATAGGAGATCTTAATGACTTGAGCTCCACGTCAACCAATCAGCTTCAGTGTTGATTTAGTAATTGCATAATATACAGCAGTATAAGACTCACAGGAGGATTGGTATTTTGTGCGATTTGGTTCATCACACAGTTTCAGAGTGCAACATAGCTGTCATGAACACAAATTTCAGGTTCCTGTAATAATTTGTGAGATCATATGTAACGTGTTAACTACAAACAAAGTTCAGCGCGTCATAACAACATTCAGCGCGTAAACATAAAACATCAATGAAGAACTCAGCCAACTTCACTGAGTTTAGTTCTGACACCTGCAACCTGAGTTCAGCTGGCAGTTATTTTTGACATCAGTTGTTGTAAACCAACCTCCCAGTCAAAAACCTCACGAAAATGATCTTACAAAAGAGGTCACAGGTTCCTCTGATGCAAGCCTTGATGAAAGAATCACATTCAAATAAACACACTGCATTCCCAGATACTATCAGCAGCTTAATAAGAGCACAAAATAAATCAATACAATTATCATGACAAAGCAGAAATTGTTTATTATTAGGCAAACATTCATGGAAGTGTCATGGCCTCCAGTGAGCTTTATCTCATGTAACTCATTTACCAGTAGAAGGGCTGATCATCTCTGAACCTGGAGTTTGAACTCAAATGTATTTTGGATGAACTCTCAGTTTTCCTGCAGCGGGGATTACGATTACAACTCCTGAGCATGGGTAAGTCATTTTCAGAGCATTACAATTTTGTGTCTGGCTTTATTCTACATTTCTTATCAGTGATGGGCATTTTCTCAGCACATTTAGTCTCTCATGATGTCTCTCATGGTGTCATCTCTCTCTCTCTTACATTTTAGAAACTATACCATTGCACTGTGCGTGTGGAATATTTGTATTCCTCAGTGCATGTCTGATTTCCTTCACACCACCTTGTGATGGAGGAAACATTCTGGTGTTCCCAGTGGACGGCAGCCACTGGATCAATATGAAGGTCCTGCTGGAAGAGCTTCATGCCAAAGGACACAGCATCACTGTGATAAGATCCTCCACCAGCTGGTACATCCCAGAGAAGTCTCCTCTCTACACATCCCTTACTCTAGAAATTGAAGAAGGTTTAGAGGACTTCTTTGAAGCGTACGTACAGGAGCATATGAGGGTAGGTCATTTCGTATCATGTATCAAGTCACTTTCTGTTAATTTGGTCATTCACATAGGATCTGTGATTTGTGATATGATATCACTTTTTCACCATGTCTTTTCTCACCATTTTTTCAGGCGCAGAGAGAGGGGGCCTCAGCACTTACTTTCTGCCATAGTGCTCAATGTTCGCTGGATCACCAGCGGAGATGGCCACTTTGCGATAGCTCCCTCACCACTGTCTTACATTCCAGTTCCAGGATCGGGCTTTACAGACAAAATGAATTTCATCCAGAGAGTCAAGAACATGCTTTTCTACAGTATTATACTTTTCCAGCAGAAATTCATGGTGGGGCCAAGCTATGACGGCATCTGTGATAAATATATTGAGGGTGGGTGTGACATCATATCACTCCTACAGGAAGCAGACATCTGGCTGTTCAGATCAGATTTTGTGTTTGATTTCCCTCGGCCCACGATGCCAAATGTCATCTACATAGGAGGGTTCCAGTGCAAACCAGCCCAACCTCTGCCGGCAGACCTGGAGGACTTTGTTCAGAGTTCTGGGGAACACGGAGTGATCATCATGACTCTGGGAACTTTAGTTAATGCTTTGCCCAAAGAGGTTGCAGATGAAATTGCCAGTGTCTTTGCGAAGATGCCTCAGAAGGTAACTCAGTGATATAATTTTCTAATAACATTAAATGTTATAATGACTGAATAGTGCAGTTTGCTATGGTACTTCAAATCTTAAAGATCCAATTTGTAAGAAAAGTTGATTTTTGAGTCCCATTTCCATCCCATCAAATACTGACGCCCTGAGGTGGCGGTCGACTGGTAGACAAAATTCCAGAGCATCAGTGTTTGAAGAGTTGGGAAACCTAGAGCATCATTATTTGATGAGTTACCCAATGAGTCTAATGAGTCAAAATAAGCCTGTATTGATTAATGAGGAATTAAACATTAACATTACCTGGTAGTAAACAACTGGTGGACAGCACTAATCTTGGCTTCTTACCTTATCTCATCTTACAGTTGTGTTAGAAGTGGAGACAGGCTGCAGCAATGGCAGCATCATATTTTCTGCTGCTGTACAGGTATCAGTAAATTCATAATGATTCTTCTGATTTCTGATCAGGTGATTTGGAAACACAAAGGAGAGCGTCCCTCTACTTTGGGCAACAACACCCTGATAGTGGACTGGATGCCACAGAAGGACCTCCTGGGTCACCCACAGACCAAAGTCTATGTCGCTCACGGTGGGACCAATGGAGTCCAGGAGGCCATTTACCATGGGGTCCCTGTGCTCGGCATACCGTTGTTCTTTGACCAATATGACAACCTTCTCCGTCTGCAGGAGAGAGGAGGAGCGAAGATCATTAAACTCGGTGACGTCAACGGCCACAGTTTTGAGCAAGGTATCAACGAGGTGCTCCATCAGGACAGCTACCGACAGAACATGCAAAGACTGTCACGTTTGCACAGAGATCAGCCAATGGCACCCATGGATCAGGCCATCTTCTGGGTGGAATATGTGATGCGCCATAAAGGGGCTCCTCACCTGCGTACAGAGGCCTATAAGATGGCCTGGTACTCATACTACTGTTTAGATGTACTGCTACTTACACTGACTGCAGCGACTGTACTGCTGCTGTCTACTTTGGCCATGTTCAGGTTCCTGTGCTGCAGAAGTAGAAGAAAGACCAAAACCAAACAAAACTGAGGTCTAATTTATTTAGACGTAAGCTACATTAAGTTCTGTAAAGCACCGTATTGAGACAAAAACATAGATCTTAATGTATCTCATTTGGCATCCCTATCATCAATCTTAAATATAGATACTGTAAAAGTAATGTAGCTCCTTTTTGGTTTAGGTGGCAGACATATTTGGACAATTTTAAGGATATAAAGGCATTTGAAATTAAAAAGTCCAAAAAAAAAGGAGTGGCCAATGTTTTATACTTAGTTGAGTTGTGTACTTTCATTATCCCTAATGTTTCCAACAACGTTTAAACCCAGAGAAAGGCACATGTTTACTCAAGGTAACACTGGTTTAATTTGGTCACCCTTTGGTACTTCTGTGATGGGGAAATCAGCAAAAAAGACTAAACGAGAACAAAACTTTAAAACATTACCTCGCCCGTGAACAACTGTGCCCAGGTCAAGTCAGGTAGATTTTGATCAGCAGTGGTGGATGTACCATGATGCATTCAACACAAGCAAGCGACCCGTTATCTATTCGGATGACTCAAACTGTTAATCCACCCCAGACATTCAGATTACATTAATGTCATTAGTGGCAAACAAAAGTTAGTGAGCAAGGATAGGCGCTGTTGAAGCACTCACCAGACACTGTGTTCCGCTCTCCTCTCTCTAATGTTAGATTCATGAAGTACATTTCCCCTCCAGCTCCAGTTGGCAGTCAAAATTACAGTACACAAACATGCAACAATGGAGGTCATCTCTGCAGATCGCTGCCACATTCAGGTCAATACTTTTTAATCCCAAAAGTAAAAAAGATATACCTCAGTTTTGCTACCATCAGTAAACATCTCCAGTGCTCTGGCTCTGAGCAGCAGCTCCACCCGGCCATCCACACTTTTATTTTGTTTTGATAGAGAGTCCCCCATTGGTAGAAGTTACATATTGCACATTTAGGATTTCATTTGTAGAACACCACACATAATTTGTAATTATCTCATCTTCTGGTCAACATGATTCTGTACTGTCACATTCACTGTGATAATAAAGTAAGGAGCCGATGGCTCCAAGCCCAGGAGCTGATCCATTGCTAATGTAAAAAAAACCAACCTGCGCTCTTTTGATCTTGAAGGTTTATTTTTTTCAATTAAAGCCAACGGAAAAAGTTCAGATAATCAACATATAAAACAAACTTCTATGAATCCTAATCTCAAAGAAATGACTATCCGTTGTGGATATTATGGACGTAAATGCTTAGAACAACAATGACTCTCAATACACAGAATACAATACTTTAACTTGACTCCTGCTATCTGTAACTTTATCTCTATTTCACAGATGTCTTGGCCGCACATGCTCACCAAATTCCACCAGAAGACAAATCATACTGTAGTTTATTATCTATTCGGAGAGATTTTATAATATCAAGATACTAAAAACCCTCAGGGAACAAATGTAGCAGGTATAGGTACAATAATCAGTTATTGTACGTACTACATGTACAACATTGCAGTGTTTTCCTTGAGAGGCGTGTGTTAAGTGACCGTTTGAGAAACAGCAAAGCCAATCACGATAAAGAACACATGTCTGTAATGCTACCAGGGTGCAATGGGCAACACTTATCAATGGAAAATTTGAAGACTGATCATGTCCCGCTGTTACTCTTTGTATATATATCAGTCCATATAAATGACATCATCTTCGAAGCTAAAATCAGTGCCAGTGGGAAGACAAACCTCAAAATGACAATGGAAAATCCTATGATTTTAGATAATAGATCACACTAAAACCATTTCCTTTTCCTAAACAGTCAAGAAACAGATTTATGAAACAATCTGTGGCTAGAAACGAAGGCTCTATCTTTGATAAAGCATAAACTCATATGGTTATGATTTTACAAGATGAGTAAGGTTTTCTTAAATCCAACTACGAGCTAAATTACATTTTGCTTGCTTGCACCGCTTGAGACTTCTCAGCTTGCTGATGAGGAAAAGCAAATCTGTGACAGTATTCTGAGGAACGGAGGGAGCGAGGTGATTTATGAGGCCTGGACCAAATTAAGTTTAACATGTGAAACAAAAGAAGGACATTGAAAGCAGCAGGAGAGAGAAGAACTATGTGTGTTGGTGTAATTGCATATGTGTTATGTTATCCGTGATTCTAAAAGTGTTATTGATAATCAATTTTTTTTTTGTCTTACAAATAAAATGTGTTTTTGCTTCAATAACTGCCTTTGATGAGGGTCATTCACTGTTTTGCTCACTGCAGTTCCTCTGTAGAGACTTTGGGCTGTGCTGTAGATGGTAGGACAAAACACACACACACACACAC
>CAEMYA010000025.1:2046161-2082062 GCA_903131615.1 Diplodus sargus | reverse complement strand
CACACACACACACACACACACACACACACACACACACACACACACACACACACACACACACACATATTATTTTGATAGAGTGACAACTGAGCACACTGACGATGTAGACACCGGAGATGTGTAATAAGATGCAGAAGTAGTTTTAAGAGATTTTATGGACTTTTTAAATTAATTTTCCTTCCTCTGTAAGTCATCATATCTCCACTGAACCTAAAGAGTGTTTGGCACTCAGTAAAGTTTTTTGCGGCGTATTGCTGTCATGGCAAATTTGAAGTGGCCACGGTGCTTTGAAAAAGGGGTGAATGAGTTACAATTGAAGCTGAATGGGGAAATATAAAATGGAGGAATTGATGCAATCCTTTATTGGTGTAAATCACATTTTAACGACGTGGTGAAACAAGCCGAACCATCAAATGTAAATCAATCTGTCTCATTCAAACAAATACAAATCTAATTTAAACTGGTCCAACAACAAGTAGACATTAATAGGCTTATTTTGTCTCAATGCTGATATGCAGTTTTCAAGTGCCTTTCGTGCATTGTGGAAACATTCCACTTTTCCCTTTTCAAGTCAGGTACAACCCCTTCCAAACTCTGTTTTATTGCAAAACTGTGTCCTGGCAGGTGAGCTGCACTGTCTTTATAATCTCAGAATAATAAACTCCTAAGGTCAAGGACAAAAGCTTGAAGTTGACATTTACTGCAACCCTGTTTCCTGTGTTAAAATCCAAGTAGTTCTTTGTGGCACAACTTTTTACGCGTCGCTCACCACATTATTTTTGCCCCGAGGGATTGCCCTGACTAGTCCAGACATGGGGTCAGACACCTCAACATCTGCTGCAGGAAAAGCCAACAAGCGCACACAAAGCACGTGCGGTGCAGGTCTCTGTCTCGCCCCTGGTATCAGCAACTGTAACAGAGAGCACATGGCCTTCCTCCCTTTGTTTCTGATCCCGCCCGTCCTTCTCACTCACGCTCTGATTTCACGCGCCCTGTTTCCTTGGAAAATCCTTCCTGTGATCATTGTTGGCACAGGATGATGTCAGTTTTGGAAATGTACTGGCTGCTTACACCTGGATTTTTTGGGATACGAAAAGAAGAATTGCAGCAGATGTTTGACCGAACATGACGGTCTTCATTTGCTTGGATTCTGGTCTACATCAAACCTCAGATTTTTCAGTGAAAAACACTTGGGCCTAGACTGACATATTTATTTATTTAACCTGCCCTAATGAGCTGTTCCCGAAAATTATTTTTAATGTTAAGGGGCTAAATTATTTGACTTGGCAGCGTGCGTAACTACGAATCTTAGAGATCACTTAGAAGAAAATAAGAAAAACTCAAGTGTTCTTAAATCAGCAGACACTACACAAATTCTCGACTTTATTGCTGAAGTATGGCAAATCAAGCTTGTTTTTGTGTCTTTCCTCAAGCAACAAGCGTGGACTCATGCATTTCTCTCAAGGGGCATGTGCAAGGCGTGACATCATTCGCTCCACAGACACACAGATCACATTAATTGCTTTCCCTATGGAGGAACTACTGGCCAGAAGCTCAAATTCCCTCAATCTGCGCAGCAAATCCTGCTATGCTTCGGCTGGCCGTTTGCACGTGTTGCTGTCTGTTGAGTCTTGGAAATTGCAGTCATCCTGCAGCGATGTGAAATTCTTCCAGACGGACCACATTAGCCAAGATCTGTTGGATCATATGGCTGAAAAACATGGTGGCACCCGCAGTGTTTGTGACTTTTTCCGAATCTACTTGTGGCCTCATCTTTCTTGTCTTCAAAGGATTACAGCCACATGTTTGTGAAATATTACACTGAAGATCTGTCTTGATATTAAAGGAAACATATAGTGCTCATTTTCAGGTTTATCATTTTTTTGGGGGTTACTACTAGAATAGCTTTACATGCTGTAATGTTTAAAAACACATTGGTTTTCTCATACAGTCCAGTCCAGCGGTACTGTATTCCCCCCTCTGTCTGAAACACTCTTTTAGCTCCTGCCTCTTTAAGGCCCCCCCTACCGAATACGCAGTCTCCTCTGATTGGTCAGCTTGCACATGCCTAAGCCAGCACCACCAACAGCAACAGAGCAGCTGTGCTAAACCAATTCGTACATGCCAAACAAGCCGCTAGACATAAATTATGCTAACGTGTAACTCTGTGACATAGTGTGATGTCACAAAGTCACAAGATGAAGGCGAGACTACAGATGAGGCATTTCAGGTGCAGAGAGGAGCTTCTGTTCATGTGGATTTTGACTTTTTAAGATATCAAGATCTTTTGCATGTACAGGTACATATGTACGAAACTGAAGGAAAGGAAAAACTGAGAAAACAACAACTAGGACTCCTTTAGGACAGTGATTTAGGGTCTAAAATATCAGTAAATGTACACACATCTATCACGCGCTTACTTCAAACAGAAAAAGCTTAGAATCACTATCATTCTCGGGCAATTTTAAAGAAGTGTCATTTTCTATGAGTTCATCTATGGATGCAGTTTATTTGCAATATAATAACCTTTGGTCTGAACATGACCAGAATTTATATTTTATTTGGATCCTGTTCTCTCTGGTTTGTAATGAAATAATACATTGAATTCCATGACTTCCACAGCAAAAACAAATACCAAGAAAGCGTACATTATAGGTAACGCCTGCACAACTTTCTTCATACACTATCCGCCATAACCCACTAAATCCAAACACTCTGGAAGTGGCAATAGCTTCTCTGTCAGAGTACATTGATCATGAAGTGAATCCTGGATGCCACTTACATCTCATCTCTGCAGAGAATATCATCAGCCTCTATAAATTTCAGATCCACTGCTGTGGTCAGCTGGTTTTAATTTAGAGTTGGAGGGCAGACAACAGAGTTGTCTGGCACGGAGAATGGAGGGGAAGAGAGGGGTAGGCCTTTGGGTCGAGCCCTGGGAGGGAATACAGTGCAGTTTCAGTTGAATTACATTTGTCCAAACTGTGTATTCAGTGAGGGAAGTATAGGTGGAGTGCTGGCATCACTCGCTGTGTATTTATCAAGCAGACAATTTTAGACACATTTAAACAACACTTGCAAAAAGAACAACAACCTGACAACAGTGACACAGACAAACATATGCACTCATGTAATCAGTCTTAGTGAGGAGAAGTCTCGCTCTGAAACTTCACCACAGGTCAGTAATTCAGAGTTTACCTGAAGGAGGTGCCAGCAAGAATTTACATCCAATCGATTTCATTGATAAAAATAGATTTTTGACAATGTTGATGATGCAACAACTTTAACAAGCAGAGCAAGGCTTCTCCGTGACAGGATCTTATTACTTAAAAAAAGGTCGGTCTCCAAATGAATCATTTCCTTAATGTTGTTAGAGACTTAGAATAACAACCTCAGCATGTCAATGGCAAAAACAAGCATGTTTAGTGGATGTAACTTTGATGGTTGCAGTTGCTCCAAAGGATTACGTTGCAGCCATTGCGGCAGTGCCGCCGCTGCCAGCTGAGGCCACCTAATAATTCTAAATCCGTTGGTAAGTATGAATCATTCACACAACAAGACATGTAAACTTTGGTCCCGGGTTTAAAAAAGACCAGAATTCCCCTTTAATTTAGCACATGTGTCAGGCATGATGTAATTTTCTCAAATCAAGTGTTAAAGAACAGCTTTATTGGGTGGTGGATTGTTAAAAAACAAAACAAAACAAACACTACAGAAGAAGACAATTTGCACCACATAGAGCAGCAAATATTGGTCTCATTTTCCAACAAACATGGGCTACATTATGCTGAAAAGTTCATGTTTATTTGTTAAATTATAAGGGTTTTTCCAGCAGGCTGACAGGTATATGATTATTACAACCAATTCGCACAACATTTGAGAGCTGATTTCTATTCTTTTTATGTTCAGCTCTTGTACTCTCACCATAAATCTGTGGAGGGGCTGTGACTTCATACTTGGCCAGCCATAGTTTTTGGAACATGATGGCACGTTCTAAATCATATCCATGATTCTGGATCGAATTGGCTTGGTGAGATTCATCCAACAGTTTTATTTTTTTTTCACTTGCTTGTGACTGAGAGAAACAATGGGACCATAGTTAACCGAGTTTGTGTGTGTGGAGAGGTAGGGAGGGTATTGGTTTCAACACTTTGGCTCCTTGAAGTGAGTACTGGAACACTGATCATGTGATTTTGGTATTAACCCTGATGGTTGGAATGACAAATCTATTGTGTACTCAATATTTATCTTGTGTTTAATATAAAATAATTCAATATTTTTTCTGACATTTAGCAGATGCTTTTGTCCAAAGTGACTTACAGTAATTCATTCATACAGTGATGGTGGTGGCTGCCATGCAAGGTAACGTCCAGCACATCAGGAGCAGTTTGAGGTTGCCAAAAGGACACTCTGAAGTTGTTGTGTCATGTTATCAACATTAATATGAACTCACCTCTTTCATGTATTAGCATCGCAGTGAGATTTGACACTTATTGGCTGCGCTGCCTAGAATTGGAAGGGACTTGGCCCAGGTGGTAAAACAGCCACAAAAAGCAATTTTAATTTTAGAACTTTAAAGATTAGTTAAGTATTAAGTATTAAAGTTTAGGCAGATTTTGCTACCTGTAGATAGAGCCAGGCATTTTCAGGCTTTTCCACTTTTTGTAATAAACTAAGCTAATGGAGGTTGAGTGTAACCCTGTATTTGATAAATTAACTGATTGTAATGGACAGAGGACAGAAGTATGGTATCAATGTTCTCATCGATCTAACTCTGCCAGTACATTTCTCAAAGTGTTGAACTACTCCCAACTGAATACCTTCAATGGCTTGGATAACACAATACAAATGTGATGTTGGACTTGGATCAGTGCTATATTGAATCCAGCAACATGGCTGATTGTTTCTGGATCAAATGATCGACCCAACAATGCAGATGAGTTGTGCTTTAAAGAAACTCGAACATCCTGCTGTTTTATTTATGGTGTCAGGTTTTAATGAACCTCAGTTGTGGTGAAAATTTGATGTCCTTTTATTTTTTCATAATTTTTCCTTTTTTGGTAAGAAATATTACATTGATAGTGTGTGTCCGCAGGTAAAAATGTGTCTCAGCTTTTCCCCCTCAGTTTTCCTGCAGCTGTTCCTCATTATCATCTGCATACAGCCTAACACTACAATGTGAAAGTAGAACAATTAGCTGCTGCTACCAACTAATGTAGTTGTTTGTATGTTGTATGTATGTTGTTTGTAGTATATTTTAGATTCTCTTTTTTAAGTGTATATATATATATATATATATGAATATATGAACATATGAATATATATGAATATTTAGTGTTTTAATGGCTATGCTGCAGAATTAAAAGTGACCAGTGTTTGCTGAAAAATGGGCAGATGCTGTGTGTTATTGATTCAAATGGTTTGACTGGGTTTCTTAAACGCCACAACTGACACGTTGGCTAACAAAAAAGGCAGTCAAAATGTGCAAATAAGAGCCAATGAAATATTACAAATGTTACAAACTGATCATCGGAACAAAAAGTGAAGTGAGAGGGCTTGTTTTTAACTTAACCTGATCTGTGTGCTCAAATGCTGCACGCTTACATGGATCTGTAAGTGATGATGCTTTAAATTTGAAATGTGTTGGTCAGTTAGCAGAATGTCAGTATTATTGTTTTTATACTTATGTGTGTTTTTATGCAGATTCTACTTCTAGTAGTACTATGTTTGTCATACTGCTTACAATTACACTGTTATGAGTGTAAAACCTTATTTATATACAATGTCTATGAGTCTATTTCAGTTTGTTACTTCTTTATTGTATTGTTTATTCTTTTACTATTATTATTACTGATTACAATACCACTGTCCTTTGGCTGCTGTGATGAAGAAATTTCCCTGTTTGTGGGACAAATAAAGGAAATTCTGATTCTGATTCTGATAATGTAATTTGCAATTTTCATTTAACAAAGAAGAGGAAGAAATCCAGACATTCGTCAGAAGGCTCTGTGGTGGATTTGATTGAAGACTTAACTGTTAGTGATTATCTGATCATGTTGGGTCACGCTCATGATCTCATGATAATGTGATCCAAGGTTCGGTCCAAAAGAAATAAGGCACAGTAGTATCCTTTCACGGCTTCCAAATTCTTGGATGTGTGCCCCTGGTGTGTGTCACTCAAATTTTCAGAAACCATGTTGGAGACATGACATGACCCCCTCACTTTTCATTTCGGCGTCCATGTTAACAGGTTAGACTGTTCACAATGCATGCATGAGACGCGCTGTCTCACGCACGTGCAGCTTCGCGTGATCTAGAGATTCTGGAGTCTCACCTATTTCTACCATGACACGGGTGCAGTTCTCAGCAAAAAATTTGACCTGTAAATGACCTGTAGACAGTCATATGGACATAGCATTTTACTGCAGTTTTAATGTCAGTATGTGTGGAATATGTAACAGACATGAGGAGAACACATGCAACATGTGAGGGGCAGCTTCTTTCCTCTCTTTCTTTCACTTTCTCATCACCCCCTTTTCCACCTCCAGCTCCCTGGAGACATCGGTGGCATCGCATCTATCGATAATTATCAAATATATGTAAAATTTGTAAAGAGGTAGGACAGGCACGCTCCCTCAAACTCAAACTCACTTCTATGGTATAGTGTTGCACAATAAAACTGCGCAATTTTGAGGATCCCTTCATTGTGACCAGTACAAAGCGCACCTGTGCACTAATCATGCTGTTCAATCTTGATATGCCACACCTGTCAGGGGGACATAAAAGTGGTCACTGACATAGACTTCAACAGATTCCTGCTTACAATTTGAGAGGAATAATTCTTTTGTTTGCTTCTAAAAATCTTGAACCATTTTTACCTGAACTTGTGGGAAAACAAAAGTGTTGTGTTTAGATTTTTGTTGAATTTTCCAGAGGTGTACGCTCCATCATGTCTTTGTGAGCTCCTACACTTTGCTGCATGAACACAGCTCAGAAGCTAACATACGATATTTTCCTCACCTTGTTATCGCCGCTCTGTGACATACAGCCTGCACTCCTTGTCCAAACTTGAACTCCCCTCTGCTGCTGTCATCTCCCCCGTGCTGCTGCTGCCCTGGATGCTGGACGAGCTGCCATGGATCATTTTAAAAACATTGCAACAGAGCAGCCACAGAATTATTATTTCATAATTTCTAGCTGATGGTCCCATGTTCACTTTCTTCTTGGAAGGAAAATATGATACACTGCAGGAAAATATGACTCCAAAAGAAGCACACTTGTGTAATATTGCTTGTACATGTGCTACAGAGAAAATAGTGCATCGTGTAACTGTTATATAATACCTTAAATCTTGCATGCATGTTTTTGTTTATGGTGTTTTATATTCTGATCATGCAGACAGCCTTTGATCAGGAGCCACATAAGGCAACTGGATAGCTTTTAAGGAAATCCATACCACTTGTCATATTGAGTTAATAAGATTCATATGGCAGATGAGCCCTGTGAGGACAAAGCAAGTGTAAATGTATACCCTGCACCCTCATGTTGTATATATGTGGTGATATTTTTAAAGGTGTGTGTAACAGCGGGAGGTCAGTGTTAATTAATTGGCAGCAAAATGATCTGAAAGAGAAAAGGAATAAACAAAAATAAATGTTGCCTTATATAGCCATTCTGTGCCTGTAAAAGGCCTGCAAAGGGAAAAAGCCCAAAGTCCACACCAAAGGGAGTTACCCTCTCCCACAGAAAACACTGCACGTAACACATAACCTATGTGCGTTATTAAGTAATAGGCATTTTATATACAGTATATATATTATGAAATGCATACACTTCAGTCAGTCAGCAGACATACAGTTGCTCCTGCTGTAGCTGCAACTACAGCTACAGCTACAGTTGCTTCTGCTGTAGCTGTGTTATTTTAGATCACACTACCTTGCTTGGCATGATCTGCCCTATTCTGTCTCTGACTGACTACGCCCTGCCCGTGAAGAAAAGTGCATGTGCAACTCTCACCAAAGATTGAACAGGGTTGAGATGTCTCTCTCCGCAGCTAAAATGGAGCATTCAGGACACAGCGTGAAAAGGGTTGCTGCAGCAACAGCAACCGAAGAGACTGTGGACTGCTACGTTTTCTTTCAAATGTCAACAATATCGCTGTTGTTCAAATCATCTGCCCATGTTGGCTAGCTAACATTAACATTGCTACCACTGGCTATCACTGGCTAACCTTAATATACGCTAGCTATCTTAGGGCAGTATATAGTATGCTGGTTGCATACTGGAGAACTCACCCTTTTTTCCCCATAAACTGGCAACAACCAAGATTGCTGACGAAAACACACACACCCTTGCCTGACTGTATTGATTATTAGTTATGGGTAAACATGAAAAACAAATGAAAGAAGATCAGAATTCTGAGTCAATATGCACATTTTATTTACACATTTATTTGCCACATTGTTTTTGAGGTAAAAAAAAAAAGAATGACAGAAAAACAAAGATTGTGAGGCCTGATTGCACAAGAACGTACACAGTCAGGCTCACGCTCGACAGCTTGAAACATTTTGTTTAAGGGGGAATGAAAAACAGTCACGGAAGCAGAAAAAAATGACTGAAATCTGTATAAAAAGTCACTGCAATTCTTAATTACCATGTGATAATTTACAGAGGTACAGTACAGCATCTAAGCTAGAAAAACACTGTTTGACACTGTTTTTTTTGTCATCGAAATGCATCCGTCATACAGAATGCGAGCACCATAAAAGCATACAAAAATCTTCCCAAACCATCTGTTTACAAAGTGACAAGATTAAAAAAAAAAGAAATCCTTTTAAAAAAAGTATGTCTCACCTTACACACCATCCACCCCACAGCAAGTTCATATTTCCCTTACACACTTAGTCACATGAAGGGTATTCTAATTTTATTGCTAGTACACATCATGCCTATCACATACAGTATGGTCCAGATGGTGTAGTAAACAATCATCCTTATTGGGGGTTTGAACAAAGAAATAGCTAGATTGATTGGATCGCTCCCTATTGGTCCACAGTTTTTTCAATCCTCCAGTGCTCGACCAGGAGCTCTGGAGATGCATTCAGTCTCTGCGGTGAGCCCGAAGGTGTTCTCTCCCACTTGGATTCACTCCCTTGGCTTGTGGTGACGCCTGACCAGCCTTGTTCTCCTCCTCATTCCAGCTGTCAAAGAGGAGACAGAGTTAATGGAAGGTATTACAAAGACAAAAGGAAACGTGTCGAGGAAGTAAGATACGAGACCTGTGAAGAATAGGTGGAAGCACTTCAAGGTAGATAACGGACAGAGGAAAAAATTGTACAAGTGAGGGGGAAAATCCAACAATGACAAGACAGATAGGTGACGTTTGCTGCTCATATTTTCCAGCAGTGATGATGTGGTTTTTGGCAAACTCTTTTTTAATCTGATCCAACATTGGCGCTGATGAGTGCGTCATTCTTACCTGGAGCTTTCCTGGCAGCGGCGAATCTACCTCCCTCTGCCAAACGAAGAGACGAGACAGTCAGTCAGTGCACTTGGGCACGTGCACATGCAAGTACAACACAAAGTGGCAGCTCAAAGCGGGTCTGAAGTTTGCGAGAATTCACCTTTAATGATTTTGGTAATTCTCTCTGATTCCTCATCGATCAGATTTGGGTTCCCGTGGATGGTGGTGATCTTGGAGAAGTCCGGGCCTGAACGTTCAGAACAAACCATTAGATCCGAAACGCAGAAAAACTTGTGCCTCACAAAATGACGTTAAGGAATGACATCAGTTTTAAAGGTGCAATATATACGAATTTTAGGGGGATTTTTGTAAAAAAAAAGAAGATCAACAGAATGTGAAGAAATAACAGCTTTGACGTCTTTATTTTGCAGTGAAAAGATATCTGTACGCTAACCAGCTAGCACCTAGCCAGTTTGAACCTTGTAATGGTCGATAGTAAACAACAACCTTGCAGAGTCAGCTTATATGACCGTTAGCTGCGAGGTTAACTGATCTTACTGGCTAATAGCAGCTACAGTTAGCAGCTGTGAGCGGTCGTTATGGTGAAATGCTTCCCCCTAAATGTTTGGAGTATGAATTCGACAGGTGGCCAATCTCACACATTGCACCTTCAAAGATGAATCACATTCTCTTTTCCACCTTGAACTAACCATTTATCTTGTATATGTATATATAAAAAATAATACAAATGAAATACAGTTACATGATTATTTCAGGGCGGAAATGACACAAACATAATGAAAGAAACCTGTTTGATATAAAGAGTTTGTGTATGGAGACCCTACCCTCAATGATATAAGGTTCGTTCCCGGTGGTGTGTCCGGCTCCACCTTCAGACGGGCAGCGGAGAAGGGTGTTGAAAGTCACTTAACGACTTAGCAACTGTACTGACTGACAGATGAACAGACTGACAGGTACATACACCCGGCAAAACACCTCCTCCGCCACCGCCAACACAAAGTCAAGCACAGATGTGTGTATTTATGAGCACATACACACACACACACACACAAAAATGCACAGGGTGCAAAGTAAAGGTGTGCAGCGGGGGTGGGCGCTCAGCTCGGAAAAAGAGAGCAGATTCTTTTTCTTAGCCCGCTTTTAAGCTGCAAGCGCCAGTGAAGCAGTTGTAGCACCCCTGAATGGCACATTATACTTTGCGCACTGCTCACACATCACAGCTGTATTAGGCAGAGGATGGGTAATAATAGGATTCCTGCCCGAGAAGAGCACTGACAGGGAAATGAATAAAGGATAAGTGGTGAGATGGGCAGGCATCCAAATCATGGTGCACTGCGGGAAGTAGGAGAACATGAGCAAAATCGTGAGCTTTATCTGTATGTATCTGTGTATGCCTGGACTGTAAAACTCAGCCTCCTCTCTTCGTCTTTACTTGGCCTGTTCAAACATCATAAACCAGAGTGGGCTTTTGATGTTTAACAAGGTGGCTGGCCAAAGCTTGTCACAATCTTGAAATACAGAGCGTTTAAAAGAGTGTTCTCTGTGTAAAACATATCTGGCTGCCCATTACTGAAGCATGTTATTACACATGATTTGTGATTCTCCTCCAATACGAGAGCCAGGAGGCAACATAACTGTTCCGACAGTCATTGGCTCTGTTTTTATTAACTGGCCTGCTCCATGAGCCTTACTGTAATGAGAATATAGGTAAGTAGGACTGTTTCGAATATGGAAATAGAGTTATAAGTATAATCATACAGAAATGTTTTCATTTTTTTCTGGATAATTAAAAATATTAAGATTCACATTGTTGTGTGACTGGTTGTGGTTCCCTCTAACCTTTGACCATTATGAATTAGCTGAAAGGGTCCGGTCAGCGATAAAAGCTCAACTTGGGTAAATCTGACTTTGCCTATATTCGTTGGCAGCCATTGCAGGGTCTGTTTTGCCTTTTCTCAGGCAATAATTAAGCCATATACGTTGATGACTTTAGTTGATGTTACCATAGCCTTTTTGCTTGCTAATAGTGAAACTTTGGCCCCAGAAATTGATGTGATGGATCTACTGTGCTGTTTTAATCCTGTCAGATGTGCAATAGATGCTTAGTTTTACAGGTCAACGCTGATCAAGAAGTGTAGAAACTGAAAAGACAGGCTCAAGCAGCAACAGAGAAACTCTGGCTGGCATTTAGCCAAACAAAGCAGCGCTGGACATAAACCATCTGGGTATATGGTTTGTCTTCTAACCACTAGTGGTAAGCCAAAGTGTTAGCCTTTGAGATATAGCTAGAAACCAACAGCCAAAATAAACAAAGTCCTTCTTTGATATTACATGATCATTAATGGGAAATGATTATATTTACCAACCTACAAATTACCCATAAATGACACAAAAAAGTTGCATTTAGGGTCAAAATTGTGCACACCATAAAAATTACGTGTCCGAGAACCTAATTGATGATCACCAAGAAAACATGAGATATCATGTCAAATGAAATTCACAGACATGAAGCTCAGTGAACTGTGGTCAACAGGACCATGGATGCATTAGTTAAAAAAGCTGTTAGACGCCATCATGCTCTCAGTTTTGACAGAAACTGACCTGCAATCTGTTTTCCCTCCGCATCAGCTCCACCTGCATGACATCAAATGTTGTGTGTCATCACATTGATGTGAAGTCCAGTTTGTATCTTCTAACTTCACAAAACGAATGATCCTACCTTCGATAACTCTTGTGACTTTGGTTATGGAAGGCTGCCCTGCAATGACCCTGGTTACTTTGGTGATAGAAGAATCTCCCGTGCCGACCCTGGTGGTTTGGAAATCATCTCCCTCGATGACCCTAGTTACTTTGGTGATGGAAGAATCTCCCGTGCCGACCCTGGTGGTTTTGAAATCATCTCCCTCGATGACCCTAGTTACTTTGGTTATGGAAGCATCTCCCCCAATGACCCTAGTTACTTTTGTGAGGGAAGGATCGCTCTCGACAACCCTGGTTACTTTGGTGATGGTAGGTTCTCCCTTGATGACCACCTCGGTGACTATTGGCTCCGTCTCAATGACTCTTGTTACCTTGGTGATAGTGGGTTCGCCCGTCTCGATGCGCCTGGTCACCTTTAATTCAGGGCCTGTGGAGAAGGAGAGGTACATGAGTATTCCATGAAACGGCTGTCAGAGTGCTGTTTGACTTAACATATTGTTATGTGTTTTTCTTGTAAAAAATAAAAAGGGAAAAAGAAGAAAGCAAGCTAGGGACTTGTAGATGATGACTAGTGTTTACAGCAGTCAATAGTGCTGATTGTGTGTTCCCAAGTGTTCCCTCACCATGCAGCTAGTGGTCCTATGAACTGACTAGGAGCTACCAATGAAACGGCTGGACTGAACACGGTTTGACAACAGGGAATACAATACCGATTTTCTTGCAGGTTTGGCTCCCCAGCCGCACCCCAGGGCAGGAGAGCTAATAGGATCGCTAGCTTCAGGGCTAACCGAGCTAACTATAAGATACAGCTAGCAGCGTTTAGCAGTTACTTTAGCAACAAGTAAGCCTACCGTCAGGAAATTCTGTAAATCAAGATTTCAGGCAAAGCAGCCAGGTATCAGGGTGAAGAAAGAGAAAATACTGGACAAAAAATAATGACTCATTCATAAATCCAATACGGTGCAATTCAAAGTGGTAGATTGTGCTCTTAATCAGCAAAGTTCTTGTTTTGGAACTTCATATTACAACATATTATACTAATAGGCTAGTGCAGAATTAGTCATCAACAGTATTAACCTTTTTCGGGAAAATTCTCTAAAATATCATTAAAGGTGTAATTTGAATTTGAAAGTATACACATAACAGTATATTGCTGGAGTAAAAAGGAAAGGCTTAAATAACGGGTGCTATTGAGCTCCATGGTCCATGGTCCAATGAACTGCTGCCTATGAATAGATTTAATTTAGAGGCATCACATGACTTATATTTTTTATATCCTTACACCTAACACTTACATGTTTTGGCATGGCATTTGTTCTCGTCTACCAATTTGAAAATTTTACAAAAGGAATAAAATTGACACGTTACATTATCCTTTAGCACATTTGCCTCCGGTCAATGGACTCCCATCTGGGACCAGATACCTCCTCAAAACCCTAAAAGTCCTCTTTTGAGTCAGCTTTGAACAGAAAACTTGAGCCAAGGACATTCTTTCACTTCTTTTATATTTTCTGCTTCTGAGCGCTCATTTTTTAATATGACAGTATTTATATGAGCTATAAAGAGATGAAAGCTGACAGATGTGTGTTTGTATCAGAGGCTTTCTGATCTGAAGTAGTTTTGATACGTAGCCGACTCCTGTAACCAGAGCCAGAACTCACGTCTGTCTTTCAGACAAGCCATTAAGAGATTTAGGTGATTCTTGCTTAAAACTGGGGCTGCACTGCCAGGACACATGACAAATGATTGATTATTTCACCTATTACCAAAATGTTAAAGATGATTTAATGATTTCATTCATCGCTGTGTGTGTGCGAGCAAGAGCGCAAGTGTGTATTCTGCCCGGCTTTAAGACCACATGTGCAGTTTGTTATTTTCACACAGGTTTGATTTCTTGCTGCAGATTACGAGTACAACTTCTTGAAGCTGCCATTTAATTCAAGACTCTTAAACAGTAAATCAACATAAATAATCATTTGTATGCTTTAGCACGATGAGCTAATCTTCCTATTATAGCAATTTGATGTATTAATCAAGTCCTAGGAGCAGTTATGCAATTATCTGATGGTATCACAGAAAAGTTTCAGTACTTTTAGAACTTCTACCGTAGCTACTCTCATGAAAACTATGAACACAATGCCAACAACTGTAGAAAATAGAAATCGTTATAGCTTTATCAAGTTTATTGTACTTCCATACAATTTAAGAAACCCCTAAAAATCAAATCTCTCCAGTCCATACCATGCACACATCATATCTCCTATGTTACCCAATACACAAGTCTTGCTTCCATCTGTGTGGAAGTGCACTGGACTCGGCCCAACTTAACGAACAACATCCAAGATTCCTCCATGGTCTCTGACCCTGATATGCTTTGACAGCCTAATTACCTCATCCCTAAAGGAGCTGATTAAATTTACCAGGAGGCCTGAGAGGACTTAAGCAACAGTGGGAGTGGATAACCAGAGGAAGAAAGAAGTGGTCTCAGTGGAGCGATGACATGTATGCAATATACATGTGGCTGCAGGTTTTACTTCGACAACAGACGTACATTTTAGAAAAAAAGGACATAAATTGGATTTAATGCCTTTCATTATAACCATGAATGTTACTTACAGTGATAGCAGTCTTACCTGTTTCGATGTAATGTGTAGTTGTGATGACCCTCTCTGTGAAGTAACACACAAAGTTTTAGTTGTTGGAGATGCAAATACATTCACATGTCATACAGTGACAGTGGCACTACGGACACTTACTGAGGAAGGTGAGTGGGATCTCAGTATATGTGAATCCAGAAACAAACTAAAGAAAAGAGAGGATGAAAGGTATTAGGCACACTCGATAACAGAAAGCCTCTCTTCAGTCTGTCAGACACATGTGTGTTTTCTCCTTCTCTTTACCTTTATTTGAATGTACCTAATCAGCTTCTTCAGGAGGACCAGGAGGTCCTGGCGGCCCACGGGAAGGTCTGTAAGCAATATAAATCATCAGCAGAACGTAATGCATCCCATGCAGCTCATGGGTTTTCAAAATCAATTTCTGTGGGCCTCCTCTGAGACAAAGCTTGGATAAAGGCAACCTCTCAACCCTGTCATAGTTTATCTGCTTAGCTTTAATCAATTACTGGATGCAGATGGAATCTGATCCCATAGACACTCAGCACGTCAGCCAAGATGGCCTAATATTGCTGTTTGGCATAACTTCAGACTACATTAAATGTATGGAAAGTTCACACTAAGGTATTTATCGACTCAGAAGTGGGAAAAGCAGTAAAATTCACTCAAATTGCTGTATGTCGTAACTATCTCTTTAACCAAAAACAAGCTAAAAGTTAGGATCAAGGTTGCCTTTGAATGTTATGTCGACTGAATTTGACAAGCAAGTAATGTTGACATGATTCAAAACAAATAAATGTTTCTTGGCACATAAATGTGATATCAACTCAGTACTCAAATTCTTGTCAGAATATCTATCCTATTAAATTCTCTAGTTGAGATATAACAATTTTCATTTTCTTTTAACAGGAATTTCTAAAGCTAAAACATATTTATGTATTTCTAAGTATTTAGCTTATCTAACTAAGTTATGTTAATTCTATCACGATAAACAAAAGCTGCTGCTGCTCCGACTGACACTTATTGTCTTTGATTTATATCCCGTATGTTTGAAGCCTCGGATGTCGACCGTCCTCACCTGCGGGATACAGAACATTCTTCACCACGTGAATCACACCATTTGTTGCCATCAGGTCACTGTTCGGCACGTCCACAGAGTTGACGTTGATAGAGTTGTTAACCTGGATAAAACAGCAAAAAAAGTTTTTCAAGGGTATACATGTTATAAGTTTGTGAGTTATGTCAATTAGTGCCTTAAAAAAAATGTACCCAGACATGTATTTTCTGAGACATCTAAATGAGGCTTTAACACGTTTTTTTTTAAAAATAGTTTGAAATGTGAGGTCTTGAGGTGAGGTCAGACTTGACTTCACAGGCAGCGTGCTCCATTGTTGGAAGTGGGGATTTCCATTCGTGATTAATTCCCTGCAATTTAATTGCCTCCTCGGAGGTGACTGATGGTCCACATGCTGACGAAGTAAGGGGGTTGATTTTCTTTCTCATCTGCCTCACCCACTCACCCACCACATTAAGCCCAATCATTCGCATTTCAGCCTCAAACAACTTTTTAAAACCCTAACCACACGTTCCCATGAATCACTGTCGCCTCTTTTTCTTTTGTACCGACTGAGTCCTTAATCTCCCCCTCTAATGTTGTCCAACATGCTTTCCTCCGTCCATTAAGGAAGTCCTGCAGGCCCGATATGAGACATTTGCTGATAATTGCATGA
This sequence comes from Diplodus sargus, assembly GCA_903131615.1. Classification (NCBI taxonomy): domain Eukaryota; kingdom Metazoa; phylum Chordata; class Actinopteri; order Spariformes; family Sparidae; genus Diplodus; species Diplodus sargus. The sequence goes on along the minus strand of CAEMYA010000025.1, from coordinate 2,065,533 downwards.
TAAGAGCGAGAGAGAGAGAGACGAAGGGCAAAATTGAGGTAATGGGCGAAGTAATAATAAAGCCGACATAGTCTGACGAGCAGGAGCAAGGCAGACAGGGGAAAATGGCTGGTGGAGGGCTTTAGTCGGATTAATACAGAGAGTGGGCGATGATGGAAAAGACAGGAAGCCAGGTTCTATTACTTCTGGCCTTCCTCCAGGAGATTCAGCTTTTGAAGTTATAGATTAGCACCAGCTCTTTGATGCTATTGTTCACATGAGAACGTGGGGGAAAGATTGGGTTTAAGACTCACAATGGAGGCTCTGAGAGGAAAATTAAAACTGGTTTTGTCTGGTCATTTAAGCGATGATGAACTGTCTTAATTCAACAGTGATGCCTTTTTATGACCTATTGGGCTATTTCAATATGCTTATTCTTAGTGCCTGTCCACTACTTCCAAAACAAATGCACCAATGCACCAGCCAGATGAAGATCTTTATGAAACCAGGTGGGTGTGCTGTTGTTGCTTTTGTCCACAGGGGCCGCCAGAATCAACACAAAGGAAATATCTGTGTAGATGCTTTAAAACAGGGTTCGCCAACCATATGGAGGGCCACTTGTTTCATAATATCCTTCCAAATTATCTAAATTTGCTCAGTTTCCTGTTAAATAGTGAATGGGTCACCAAATATTCATGGGCCTGGCCAAGTAAAGTATATGTTATACATTTAAAAGGTTTCATGTTAAAGGAAAGAGTCTACGTCATGTTGAAGACTGACGTTTTAAAACTTAAGAATAAGAAGGTGCTCTTCAAAAAGAAAATCAACCCCTGGATATTTACTGCTCTGTTTCTTCCTCAACTGGCACCTTCCTACATTTCAGAGATGCCAATTCTCAATCAAGAGTGGGCTGAAATTAAAAACTAGCTGGCAGGCAGCTAGTTTTTTGGGAAAAATCATGGTTGCACAAACAAAACAGCCTGGAGTTGTTGGATTTCATGTCTTGATGCATCTGCTGGTGCAGGGATAGTCTAACCATTCAGTAAATCAGTTGTTCTCTTTCATTCTGCCGACAAATACAGACACAGAAAATGATGGTTGATTGCACGTACAGACAAAACTTGCAGGTTGTTGCCCTGGAGGGTTTTGAGAAGATTGGTGACTCCACCCTCTAATCCTCCATTGATGAAGACGCCATTACTGAAGTGGTACAGCAGGATGACCCTCAGAGCATTCACGTCACCTGTCAGTGGCAACACAAGGCCAACATGTTTTCACGATGTAATGGATATCGAGCTTTTTCTTCAAAAAGTCGGATGCCCGGAAAGATGGTTTCATTTCGTTGGGGTACTCACTTTTGAGCAGATCAAAGTCCTCTCTAGTGAGGCCGTCAAAGGCATCGTCCGTTGGTGCAAAGATGGTGAAGGAGCCTTCCTGCTTCAGCAGATCAGTCAGGCCTGCTGTCTCAATTAGGGAAAGGAAAATCCTACATTCAATCAAATAAAAGAAAAGAAAGGAAACAAGACAGTCATTAGTCCACTTCATGGGAAGGATAATTTGAGCCACGCCTTTGTTTTTTGGGATGTTATTTTTAAACATAATGATCAGTGACCACACATAAGGCGTTCTCTCACCCCGCGAATGTCCACTTTTTTCTTTGCCAATTACTGTCAGTTTCATTTTCATCACAACAACTGTTTTCAGACTGCACAAACTAGGAAATCAGGCAAAGGCTCAGCTATAATAACGGCTATAATGACACATGAATCCTGCGCTGTGAGGAGATCTGATTGTATTTCACGTTTGGCCAGAAAACCCATCGTGTGTCGCTCATTTCAGACGGGAGGATTATGGGTTTGGCAGTGTGGTATGATGGAGTTCGGGGATTTGTGTGTGACCTGTGTGCATGTGTGGTCCCACCGAGTCACACATCTGCCTCCTCAGTTATTCATCATCAGCCTTTAACCGGTGCCAGTATCTGGCATAGGGTCAGAAAATGTGAAATGTGTACAGTCGGGCATTGCCGCTAACATTTCATTTTATTGTGATGTTATTGTTCTTAGACCATGACTCGATGTACCCCTTTTCCTGTGTTTATTCTGCTCCCCCTTCTTTTTGTTCTTACAGTAAGTCTTTGCTCGACCACTTACCCTCGTCTGATGTATATTTCTCCATTGTGAGGTGAGTATGGAAAACTGAGTGCACATCACTGTAAGTGTATATAAAATCCTGTTTCTACCTAATTTCACTCACATCAGATACATAGACAGTTGTACTGTGGTCCCAAACAGAAACCACAGGCCACAGCACATTGAATCAAAGATGGTCAATAATGAAAGATGACTCATCACAAGCTGCACTAATGGTAAGCAGTGTTTCCCACACATAGACTTCACTTGGCTGGGCCTCTGAGGTATATTAACGTCCGTTTAATTATATTTGATTACCCATTTTACCACGTTTCAACTTTAGATTTTTATCTGCCGGAGTGAACGACGCCATCTGCGATCATTTGACGAGGTGACAATCTATCAATCAATCTGTGATTGTGATGCAACCTCCTATATTCAGTGTGGGCCCTCTTATGCCATTGTGCAGCACAAGCCAGTAAGCGCACCTGGTTGTTGCGATGTCATTCGGTACCGCGGTTGTTTCGACACACGTAGGCTACATAATTCACGACAAGCTTTGCCCACATGCTCACCTGTTGCTGTAAAAACAGAATCGAGGCTAAAGTGTGTTGAATTGAGCCATGGTGTCGCTCTTTAATGAAACAAAGTGTCTCAGAGTCAGGAGAGCAAATATATGAAAAACAATGAGAGAAACAAAGAGTACATTTGTTCTGATGTAATAACCAATACATGACAAATGACGTGAAATAAAATGTAGCTCTTACTTGAACCGTCCATCCGCGATCAGGTGCTCGTACATTGTTTTCTCTGCAGGTTTGATGAGGGACCTCATGACATGGAGGGCACCATTGCTCCCCTCTTTGCTGCCACGCACCATGCATGAATTTTCTATACACACAGCCTGACAAAGAAGATAATTCAGAGAACAGGGTTACACATCTTGACAGTCAACTTCATCTTCATTCAATACATCTGGTAACTATTTCGCTTGTGGAAGGGGGACTGCGACACCGTCCTGTTTGATTACAGTCAATCAAAAGAGGAATTCCTATGGGGGAATTCAACCAGCTGTTTCTAATGTCAGAGCCACCAGAGCAGAAACACACTTCATCTGCCATGAGCTGAACTAATTAGTTGTTGTACTGCATATGTTTACAGTTGAAATGCAGAGGAATCATGTTAACACTCAAACAAGGGGCCTCTTAATGAAGTTCAGATTTCTGCAATAGAAACTGCAGTTGTCCATTGTTTTTCCATCACTTCTTATTTATGCTTTCCCCATGCTCCTTTCTGATGCCGTTTGACTCTCTGATGCAAAAACAGAAACAAACACACACACACACATACATAGCTCTTACAGTGCGGTAAATGAAGACTCGAAGCAGTTTGCCAGCCAGCGTTTCCAGCAGCTGTCCATTGTAGAGTTCGCTAAGTGTGACTTTGAGCTTCAAGATGTGGTTTTCCAAAATGTATTTCAGGACGCTCTGGTCTGTTGTCATCACCTCCTCTGACAGACACACAGAAAAGTGACAGATTAAAAAATGCGCGCTTGAAAAAGTCCTCATAGTGAACAGCACGAAATGACTAAATAAACCCTAACCCTAATAACCCTAACCCTAACCCTCAGAAAGGCAAGATATGAATATTACTTTAAATCCTCTCCTGAGGTTGAGTCACTGTGCCAATCTGATGCCAACCAAAACTCGATCAGAGATCAACTTACTCGTGAAGGCAGCGTCGACAGGAGCAAGGAGCGTGTACTCCGTCTTCGGACCCAAAACGGCAGCCAATCCCAGTTCGGACACCATATCGCTGAACGTGTTCTGAGATTGTCCCATCAGCGCCAACCCATCCTTGGCTGATATGGATCAAATAAAGATGACATGTTGATGATCACAGATATACGATAATTGGAACAAATGTTAGCATTCTGTGTGGGAGAAGATGGATTTACCTGAGTCAGGGACGAGCACCTGGTCGATGAGGTGGATGACGCCGTTGGTGGCAACGATGTCCCTCTTCAGCACCATCTTGATGCCGTTGACTGTCAGACTGTCGCCATCGCAACCGATCTCAATGGTGCTGCCCTCTGCGGTCTCATACACTGACCCTGCCATGATTGCTTCTGAACACTGGACGCTGTTCAGCAGGTGGTAGTTCACCAATGCTGAGGAGGTAGGTGGAATGAGAGCAGGAGAGGATTAGAAAAAGTCGCTGATCTGATCACACCTGTTTCCTGTAGTTATTTTTGTAATCAGGTAACACAATCCAGTGTTCACAGCTGTAGTCATTACTCAATACACATTGCATACGGACAATCGTGAATATTGTTTCAGCTCTTTGAGAAATATTTAGGCACTTCTGTCAGCAGTAGGATATTGGATTACACCTCAGACTGAGTCCAACTGTCAAACAAAACAAGCAAAAACTGGCCTGCAAAAGCAATGCGTTGACAACATGAAAAACTTTTCCAAACCCACCCGAAATTGAATACAATCAGTGTCAGCCTGCAGGCCAAATGACTCTGTGTTCTCACCAGAAACAAGGCACATGGCACTATATCATCTTTACTTTGGCTACTTTTGCTATTATAACATGGTTTGTCTAAGAGCTTGTTTGCAAAGTGTCTGAGAATTTATCTGAGGTTTTATTGTGTTACCACAGGGAGCCACTCACTGAGGACTTTGCAAAAAACATGCTACTAGGGGTTCCTGGCAGGCCAGTGACTCAGCAAATAAGCTGCCACTGTGGAGACATGAGTTTCCACACCACTCCACTGTGAGCTTCATGGATGTGCCTGTGTGTGTATGTGTGTGTGTGTACTGCTTTATCTGAATACGTTTAGACAGGTAGGAATTTGCAGAATCCATATCAGGGTTTTTCTTTCAATTTTTGATTACTGTAGAAAATAAGCTCTGATGCAAACACACGTTTATGATACTTACACATTTGCTTCAGCAAGATAATCCACCTTTAAGATTTTTGAAGCGTTAATGAAATCATCAGAAGTAAAAAGCTAATGTTATGCTATGAATGAGCTACACTTCAGTGTCAAGAACCCCAAGCATCTTGTTCAGAGTCAGAATCAGAATTCCTTCGTTCCTTTGTTCCTCCGTAATTAAAAGTTAAGAAATAGAAATAGACTCATATACATTGTATGTACATAAAATTTCGCACTGTGAGCAGTGTTATTGTAAGCTGTGTGTGTGTAAGTGTGTTGTTGTTAATAAATAAGACATTTGGGCAAAAAAGAGAGAAATGGCTTTTTTATGACAAAGTGCACATGTGAGGTCTACTGGGAACAATGCTGGCTGTACAGTCTGACAGCAGCAGGAAGGAAGGACCTGCGATACCTCTCCTTACACACTTAGCATTATGCTATGTTATACACACTTGACCATCCATCAAGTGATCATATATAAGCTATAAATTGTAGTTAGTTAGCGTGAGAATTGTTTGCAACTAAAAACGGATCGGTGACAACGTTTAATGTCCCCGACAGCCTCTGTCGCCACTTGTTAGCAACCTTCATCATCTTGGAAACATAAATATCTATATGACATTATATGCCAATCCTTCTCACAGTCACAGATATTTCAGTCTGTAGCAAAGTTGTAAACTAACCATCTGACCAGTCTGCATTGCCTTCCCATATCAGTCTGGCATGGGTAGAGACATATTTACTGTAAGTGCTACAACCCTCTGATCACCAAAATCCATAAATGAATGGTATACTAATAGTTTATGTCATCATTAGTGTATCACAGGTACCTGAAATAACAGCCTTGTCTTCCATGATGCGCTTCAGGTAGCCTGGGCTCAGTTTGTCAAAGGCTTCATTAGTTGGAGCGAACACAGTGTAGTGGCCGGCCTGGTCCAGCTTGTCCATTATACCAGAAGCCACCGCTGCAGCCTGGGTAAAAAGACACATACAGTAAGGATAATGTGATGTTGGCCCTTTTCAGAAATCAGCTTGTGTTCATTCAGTGTTGTTCATTTTACATACATTGAAGGTGGAGAGCTCATCGTTGACATCCAGGACTTCCTTGATGGTGCTGCCCACAGCGCTGATGACCCGATCGATGACATGGACCACACCGTTTGTTGCCACCTGGTTCCCATGGATGATCCTGGCACAGTTCACTGTCACAATCTTCAAGGAGAGGGAATTTTGTAAGACGCCAAAAACATCATTTGGGTCACAAGATTTTATCGACATAAAGAGTCAATCATGCAATCTGGGCGTAAACTGACCCCATTGGAGTAGTGGTTGATGTAGAGCCCCAGGTCATTGTACATTGATGTGACTGACATGTCGTTCTTCATGTCCTTGGTCAGAAGACGGTGGTTCACCATGTGGAAATGAAGAGCGTTGTACAGCTCGATGTTCACATTTCCCACAAGTGCAGCGCGTACATTCTGGGGGGAAATCACAACCTTTGTTAATGGCCAATAAGCGTGTCCATTTATATTCCCTCAGAGAAATGCCAAACCTTTAGTCTACTTACAGAGTCCAGCTGATCCCAGGCTTCATTGCTTGGCGCAAACATGGTGAAGGAGCCTTTGCCTTCAATTTCCTCTCTCAGCTTTGACATGTCAGCGTATTGCTGTGTGGTCGTAGCCTTTACAAGGCCCAGCGTACCATACACATGATCAATGGGAGCCACTAGGGAGGAAAGCAAAGGAATCATTCACACTCCAGAACAGGCTAGTCTAATACCGGCTCACTGAAATGTTAAACTCGCTTTGAAACAATCCTTATCATAAGACTGTGGTTAAGGCCGCCTACCTGCAGGGCATCCTCTCATGCCCTCCAGCTTCATGTACCCGGGACAGCACTCGTAAAGGACCACACTTACCAAAACAAAAAAAAGGAAGAACACGTTAGATCACTGATCATGAAAATGATTAAATATCGTACAGCATCTAAAAAAAGAATGATATATATGGAGTCAGAGAGCAGTAAATTATGATAATTTGCTGTGTGCAACAGTAAAAGGAGAAACAGAACATAGCAAGATGCACTGGTGGCCTTCCTGGTGCCCAAAATAATGCAGCAAAAGTGCCCCTTTTGGATGTCCCTATGATGGATCAAACATAATAAATTGCCCTCTATGGTATAAATGTGTGATAACTTCTGTTGCTCTGGTGCTCTTTCCATTTATTTGCCCCTGCCCGCCAAACATCCTGAGTCCGCTACTGTCAAGATGCAATGTAAATGTGTAGTGACTTCATCTGTGGGTCCCAACAAATGCAAAGCGTGACGAGTGTTTGGACTGAGAAACCGTGTTGACATTTGAGACGGGAAAGCAAAGCGGGGGGGGAACTCACTCACAAAATGACAAATCCATAATTGGGCAACTCGCATTTGAAAGTCGGAGCGGAGGAAGTGACTGTAAAACATCCAGAAACAGCGAGCGAGTCAAGGAGAATGAAGAAAAACACCATTAACATGGAAGTGGTACATTTAACGCTTCCACAAAAAACTGGCGGAGGGTGCACAACTCCCAGCAGCCCAATCGAAGAGCAAAGCTGGACTGGACTCAGAAAGAAAGACTAGAGAGAGCCAGCTGACATTATTTCCAACATGTCGTGCAACGGCAATAAATACAGGACAGCTTTGTCTCTTTTTAAAATGATTGTTGAATAAAAAAGTCCAATCCAACAGTCTCAGAAACATTGTGAAAACGCACGGCTTCCATATTCCCGAGAAAATCAGAGCTTTACAGTATAAACTCATGCATCTCGATACTGAAAGCATGCTAACATGAAAACCAGACATGGGCATCTGCTCGCCTCCTGCACTTCGTCTTGGCCATTAATCTAATTCCCAAGGGAGCCTCCAAGAAAAACGGAATCTTGATATACAGTCTGCTTCTTGTGCCCACGTAAAAAGATTTACTTTTTAGAGGTGGAAGGAACAGCTTATGAACATTTGTGAAAACACAGCCTCGAAGAAGTAGAAACATCCTGGCAGGGAGCTGAGAGGAACCTGCGAACACGGAGGAGCCGCAGCTGCACGTTCCTCCATCGGTCATGCTCGGTATGGTTGACAGGAGATCAGGTTGCCCTTTATTGCAGTGTTGCGAATGACAGAATGAGGTGACAGGAGACTGACTGTGCAAGCTCTGTCAAGTTTAGGTTTAATGGAGGAATAAATTATGATTTTTAAAGTGCCAGGCGCACCGAAAATTAACCGCAGGAGGTAATCAAGGTATAAATGTAACTGGGACAAATCCTAAGCTAGCACAAGTCTTCCAAGAGGCAAACAAACAAGCGGTGAGTCAACATTGGACGCTCGACAATGATCCACCAGAGAAACAGCCGCACGGTCCTTGAAGGCTGGAACAACTTTAATTGGGGGTTTAACTCAAAGCACTTCATTGGGTTCCAGTTGGATCTATGAGCTGTTTGCTAACGAGGTTTACTGAGAGAGGTTTGCTTTTGAATTTATAGGTTTCCTGCTTTCTGTTTTCCCATGGAAACACCACGGCCCAATCCCATTTACAAGTTTTGGACTAAACCCCTCGCCCCTCAGCACAGGGTGACCCGCCGTTGACATTAAAATCTTCCTTCAAGACCCCCATACATGATCCGTTAATGCGGATGGTGTTTACATTACGACTGGACATTTCCAACATGGCACCTTCTGCTGCGGTGATTTATCTTGTGTCGTGGCAATCCTGGTATTGTCAACATGACATTTGCCATTTATCCGACGGTGGTAGAGAGACACGGGCAATCATAATCTGTTCACACATGCTATCAACCAAGTGCTCAAATAAAAGAGCACCGCCTCATTATCTGGCCGCTAATGTTGGCTGAGCGGAGCTTAGCGGCTAACATTTGCAACCAGCGCTTCTTACCCCGACAGTCTGCAATTATGTTACAGGAGCCGTACTATCTGTAGCTATTTCACTGCTGGACTTTATAAAAGGACACATTAATGGTATATTATTTGTATATTGCAAGAGACTAAATAATTGTTAAATGAACTAACAAAAGTAAGGTAGTCTTTAACTGTTGGTTGGACTCCCTTGAAAACAAGATGATTCATCTTAAGGGACTATCCTTCAAATAAATAATTAAATAATTAAACTATTGGTACATACACAGCAGAATACTCATTAGTGTACAAAATATACTTAAAGTTGTTCCACTTGTGCACATGAAAGTACAATGAATACACTTCAAACTGTGCTTTTCTACAATATAATTACAACTCAAATATACTTAGTCTAAAATAAAAAAGCAAACTTCAAGTTGAGTAACCATTATCATGCTTGAAGGGTACTGATGATAAGTCTGGCAACAAGCATACTTAAGTATGACAGCCGTACTTAGTATATACAGCAACATTGAAATACTTGAAAATAAAGGACTGTCATGCACAAATCAGCAATAACATGCACATTTTTGCAAGCTAGCAGGTTAGCTACCCAGACTTCACCAAACTAGAAGCAATTTATTTTATGTTTGTTATAATGAAGGACCGTAATGCTTTGAAACAACAGAGAGTTCTTACGACCCTCGGTTTGGTGTGCCTCTGAAAGCCCTCCACTTAAAAAAAAAAAATATATATATATATATTTTTTTACCTCTCTCTATCGCAACAAGAGGACACTCCACCCCCAAAAATGAATTTGCAAAACGGAAAGAGTAGGGCTAAGTGGTACGGGCAAAGGATGTGGAATTGGGCCAATGTCTCTTACTATATGAACTCTGTACTTTCCCTACTGGACTCACTTCCAAAACAAATAACTGTTGGCTTGCTTTCCTGTCAATAAGAACCAGCACTGATGTGTTATGCAAGCGAAAATCCCTCCCTCCAAACATGCACATAAACAACACAGAGCAACATCAATCACTTTCTCCCCTTCGACTCCCTAAAATGACTCACGTGTTTTTTTCGCAAACCCCTCTCTTTATCCACTTTAATCACCGTGTGTGTGTTTATGGAAATGTTGATAGCGAACGTTGAAGAATCGTGCTATTTTTGCGCGCACACAACACACACGCGGTCCCTTATGGTGCAGTCGCACCTCTGCCCCTGACATTAATTGTTCTAATGTAAAATACATAAATACCCATGCACAGCTGTCAGGAAAGTATGAAGTCATTGCTCTCCGGCCGTGCTCTGGCAGGATAATGGATGCAGTGCAGACCAGAGAAAGAGGGAGAGAGAGAGCGAGCGGGGCCTCTGGCAGTGTCACTGCGTGAAACCAGCTCAATGTGGCTCCCAGATGAGCAGATGTGCAAACCAGGGGCATGAGCGCACACACACACACACACACACACACACACACACACACACACACACACACACACACACACACACACACACACACTACTAGGTGGGGTTGTCTGGCATCAGACACAGTACAGTTTCTCTTTTTCCTGTTATGTAATCTGCAATCAGCAGTCTCTCCTGTATCCTCATCAAGTGCAAGTGGCTCTCCCAAAAACGCTGTGCCAGCATTTTCACTTTTTCTACACACAGTAATGGACTCGCTGTGTATTCAGATGTCATGGCTTCACCACTTCTCGAACATTATTGCGATTGAAGTTCACACTCCATTGGCGCGTCCCGTCCGTCACCTACAGCTTCGCTTTGAAAAAGCAAATTGCTTCCACCTGAACCTCCCGCAACATCACCTCAACAGATCTTTCATGGCAATTAAGGCATTAAGAGAATCCCTGTGGAACCATTTAACTCCAGCGTAGATAATTAGAAGAACATGAGCAACATGAGCATCCACGTAATTTGCTCTGTGTAATAGCGGTTTGCAGGAGATTCGGTCCGGGCAGCACTTCAGCCGCTGTGCCCTCGAAGCTTGTTAGAACAGCGCCTGCTCCGTATACAAGCCTGCAGGGAAGCAGACTCGCTGTGTGCACTCGAACGACCTCACCTAATCTCCCATCAACACCGAATCACACTCAGACACAAACCGCAGCCCGGGCGGATTTCCTTCACTGCTGCTGAACAATGTCCTCACTGTGACCACACTCAGTCTGTTTTTGTCTGTTTTCTCTTTATTGCCCTTGTATTTTCATTATGCATGAATGTGATTGTTTTGCTGTAAGCCAGTCGCTTGTTTCTGTAATGTGAACATTTTTATGATGTTTGTTTTAAGTGTCTTTTTTGCGCTGCTGTCTTGGCCAGGACTCTCTTGTAAAAGAGATCTTGGATCTCAAATGGAATATTCCTGGTAAAATAAAGGTAAAATGACTAGAAAAATAGAAATAAAAACTGATGGTTGATACGTTTCCACAAATGATAAAGGTTTCTCTGTTTTGCTCTTATTTAGCTAAAAGGCAATTCTGTGAAATGTAGATGAATTTTAGTTTTCTTTACAACTATATTTGATGATTTTTTTGGTGATTTTAATCTTTATCTTTAACCTTCTTTATATCAAATCTTTGGCGGTAAGGGTTAGGGTTTGTTGTCTTGAAGGACTTTTAGTGGGATTTGTAAAAGGAGGTGCATCTTTACGAGTCCAAGAGACTTGTTTGTCACTCGAGGAAACCCTTGCAACCTCCCTGCTAATGCCCCCTCATGTTACATTATCTTGTGAATTGCTTGTAAGGTTCTCTCTGTATAATCCAGCTGTACCGTGTCGGGGGAGAAAGTGACTCACTCTCTGGGTTCAATCACCCTTTTTATCCATTCTCTCTCTCCCTCTCATCTCTTTCCACGCTTTATCCCACACAGCAGCAGGTGTCACAACAGAGAAGGTCTGCATGTGTGTGTGCGTGTGTGTGTGTATGTGTGTTGTTGTATGTGTATGCTGAGAATCTCCCGCTGGACACTTCAAGTCGCCCACGATGCGGCAAACAGCCCCAGCTGAGCCTTACACTCCATCAACGCATCAGCGGCTGCATGTCACATCGGTAATTTGATATCAGTCTGCACATAAGCCATGAGAAAATAATGCTAAAGAACAAGAACAAAAATCTTAACCTGTTCATGGTTGCTACTATTTTGCTGGTACGCCAACATTTGGAGCTAATAACATCCTATTTTCAATCCGAGGAAAAACTATTATTTTTTGCAGTTTATCGCCGAACTCGGAAACGGTTGTCCCCCTCGATGTGAAACTGGCGCTACTTAAGTCAAATCAGCAGCAGCCATCAAGAACTCATCACTCTTTCCAAAAAGCCTGAAATCTGGTGATGCTACAGCTGCGGCGCTCTACCCTCCGTTTCACCCAGCTGCACACCAACACTCGAAGCGCGAAGACAGAATTTTTTTTTTTCTCTCCCGAGCACCTTGAGCGTGTCAGAGGGGGAAGTGAGGCATCATTCACTGTTGAGAGGAGTTTACATCAACATCAACAGGTCTCCAAGAGAGGAGCTGCGGGCTACAGTCTGCACGGCGTGTCCAGACCTGAGAGCAGAGGAAGGGGTGGATGAGGACAAAGAGCGATAGATACACCGTGTGTGTACGTTAGGATTCCATATGTAGGAAACTGAGAATTGGGGAAATCCAACGTATGTTGAGCTCTTTGGGAGGCTCAGGTGACTCCAGACAGAAGGAGCCCGAGGGACCTCTGACATATGAACCGCAATAAAGACAGGACGGGGTGAGGAGGTGAGAAGGTCGGTGCGCGGGGTGAAATCCAGCCACATGTACGGACACAGGCACCTGGAGGTCACTGATGTCAGTCTGACTTGTTAGAAAATGTCTGTGTGTGGAGGCTCGGGGGAGGGGGAGGGACAGTTTTGCACTTTGGGAACCTTTGCTTAAAGACTTACGCCTTCTTGCCGCAGATGGTGCCTTTGTACCAGTTCCTACACGTGCTGAAGTACTTCTTCTTGGTCCCCATGACCTGCTGCAGGGCGCACACATTGGGCCTGTAAGGAGGGGGAGATAGGGGAAGTGAGAAGCAGAGGTGGAGGAGGGAAAAGGGCAGGTGAGGAGAGATGTGGGAGCGTATGAGGAGGGAAGAGGGGAGGGGAGGGGAGACAGGATAACGAGAAGAGGGGAGGGTTTGGTAAGTGAAAGTATGACAAAGGCAGAAGTGTGTGCAGGTGGGGAACATCACTTTTTACATGCCACTGTTCCTTAACAATGATTTCTTTTATTTTGAAAACATACAAACAACAACAACAACAATAACGTGATGCTTTTTCTCTCTTGCTATCACTATTTCTTCATAGAGGTTAACTCCAGACAGAGAAAGTGGAAGATGTTTAATCAATTTCAAAAACACCCGAACACATCAAGCGCTCATTATTTCGTGAGAGGAGTTCATGAACACGAGAGACACTATTGAATTTTCCGCCGTGGCTTGAATCGATGTTTTTCATCAATGGTCCCAGCCCGGTTCTGAAATTCTGATCGAGCGCTCTGTCCGATTTAAAACCACCTTAGAACAGCTGCACGAATATACAATCCGACACATGCCGCACTTCACATCTGTACACATCTGTACACTTTTTTTTTTTACTAAACATGCAATTTGTGTTCTCACATCTGCAGAACAGATGATTAGGATTGTTCAAATCAACAGGCTTTCAAAGTTCAAAATAAAGAAGTATTCTGTAGAGTTTGCATGTGACACCCGTCTCTCCCCTCTCTCCATCCCCACGTCCCGTCTCCTTACCCTTCCTTCCTGGCCCGTATGCGGCTGTGGGTGACTATCTTGTCATACGCCGAAGAATCCACGCTCCCCAAGGAGCAGAGTGCCACCAGCACCAAAGTCGCCACCAGCAGCTGATGCATCCTGGGAAGAGTTATCAGTCCACAAGCACACACTCCTCTCGTCCCTTTTTTTTTTTTTAAATGCACAGGCACACCCTCACACACACACACACGCACACCCCAAAAAATCACACAGGAGATATGGGAGTGCGAGTGAGAGAGGGAGCTTTTATACCAACAAGTCTCTCTCTCCAGCACACACCCACTCTTTCTTTCTTTCTTTTTTTTTAAACTCCCTTGCTTGTCTTTTCCATACCATTACGTCCTGGTCTCACCCTCACACACCCTTCCCTTTCCGTCCAAATCCTGCCCCCAGCTCTGACTCAAGCTAATTGTCTCCCCCTTCCCTCCTTCCCTCCCTCTTATAAATTTCTTGGGATTTTTATTTTTTTTTTAACCACCATCCCATCCCAGAGCACCGAGGACTCCCTGCTACTCAAACTTTACGTTGCTCCACACTTTAAAAGTGACATCTTGTCCTCCAGCCTGTCCTTTATTAGACTGCTATGGATTTAAGATTGTCAAGTAAAATTCATGTGAAGGAATAAAGAGTTACAGTGACTTTGATTAAAAGCCATTCTATTTCATATTCACACCCAAGCACACACACACACACACACACACACGCACACAGGCAGTAATCACACCTCTAATATGTGTCCTTGGGGTATTTGGCAACACAATATGTGACTTAAACTGACAGAAATGCTTTAATAGACCGGGAAAAAAGGCCGTAAATCAAACTCAAAGAGCCGTGGTGATAAATCTGTGCGCATGATAGCTTTACACTTTACTTGACAGGAGCCTGACTGTGTTTTTATCATCTGTCCCCCGGGACACCGTTCTCCTTCTCATTACTTTTACGACGCAGATTCATCATTCCCAGCAGCCTCCCCTCCCCTGAACTCCCGTTTGTGCTCAGGCTCCACTTATTCCTTAATCATCCCCCGCCGTCATGTTCATCGTTCATCAGCCCTGGACTCCCCTCCCGCCACCGGTCCCCCGCCCCCCCACAGCTGTCTCCGGCTCACGGCGCAGGGGCCAAATCTGATACGGCTTCAAAGGGCCAAATCAGTCGTGGAGCGTCGCCATGTACGGTCTTGACTTGTGAACAGGTATGCTCTCGGCGCGGAAACATGCAGGTCAGCACTGCCTTGGTTATTTTGATTTATAGTATTAAAGGAGCAGTTCAAGCAAAAAGTGTGAATTCGGTCTTTATCCTCTCAGCCTCGGGCAGACGAGAAAGGCAGGTGAAGTTTTGGTCGTCCTTCGAGCTTCAGGGTTGAGGCGTTCTCAGCAGATGGGGAGAGATGGGGGCTCCATACAGCTTGTCCGGTGTGATCCAAATCTCCAGAAATAAATGCAAATAATGTAACTTCCAAATCGGTTTAATTTCAGTTTTTTTTTTAACGTTTTAAAACAAGTCCCCATCTGCCTCAGTTGTTTAGGTGACTGCCGCAATGCTCTTTTTACGCCGGACTACGGAACTCCACCCAACTTCCCATCTACATGGGGTGAGTAAATAACGTAAGGATGTTTATTGTTGGGTGAACTGTTCCTTTAAGAGCTGAATCTTATGGTTTGCCCCACAAATGTAACACAGTGTGCCCAGGTAAAGGTAAATGTCTTTTTTTTCCTCAAACTATGGAACATGTGACGCAGTAAGGCAAAAATCAAGGTGATCTTTCTTGTTGGAAAAAAAAAATAGGATGTGATTGGCACAGTAATACAAACAGCTGTATCACAGATTTACTCGATCTTTATGAACTTGCATGGCGTCTCTGAGGACAGCAGCATGCTGGGAGGCTAAGCTGTCTCCAACAGGGCTTAACTTCCTGTTTATAATGCAGTCTTATAATTTGAGCTTGCAGCATACAGTCATTTAAACCTCACCTATTGATTTATTTTACGCTCCCTCCCCAGCTTGAGGATCCCCCCTGCAAACACACAATACATTGACACACGCACAGACTTATTTATTCTCTATAATAATGGAGGGACAGCATCATCCCAGATGTCCATCCTCTACGACAGACTTCTAAGAGGAATCTGAATCCTGTCGCTGGTCACAGGAACACACCACTTTCTTCTCCAAGCTGCAGGTGGTTGTTCTGGATCTCAGCTCACGCAGAAGAATATACAGAGATGAACTGGAGAGCAGGAGCTGCATCCTGTAATAACACCTCCCCCCAGTGGAATGGACTTGTCAGTACACTCACGTCTGAGATCCTCTGTACCACAACTTGGATAAGACATATTTTTATGGCATCATTAGTGTCGTTTGGTCATATTTGTCTCAGAGGGTCTAGTGAATTTTTATCAGATGGCAGTGATTTTTCTTTCCTGAGCTGTAGGACACTTCTGTTAATGGATTTAAGTGTCAATGGGCTCACCTGGCCCGGCTGCTGTCTGCGAAATCTATTTGATAACTTAAAGAGGTATTATAGAATATATTACAGACTCTAACGTGCAGATGATCTTCTTGGCTTTTTTGTATATCATGTTCTGAATTTTAATTGGTTAGCAGGACCCTTGGCAAGAACACAGAAGTCTTTTAAATGTTAAAATGAATTTGAAGAAAATGACAAAGCTATGAAGCACACAGTAAGTTCATATCAGCTCATCTCATCTCATCCATGAACTATTGGAATCTGATCCCACCCTTTTGTTTTTCGATCCATCAGATGAATCACTGCATATCAGAACAATCCAACAACAGTTTGGCTGATGGTCTACGGATTTCACACACACAAAAATGTGATTTAGGAAAATAAATAAACACACAGATATTTCTGAAACACTTCATACAGATTTTTTGCCCTTGGGGATTATGGTTTTATTAAGACCTTCATGTTTAAGTGCTGAAGGGAAATCTGATGTTTCAGTTCAAAAGGGAATGAATGATAACAAATATGGAGCATTAAATATTACTGATATGACTTACATGCGTGAGATTCAAATCGTGTGAGCATCTACAGAAGCCATCTGAGCACTTTCTCCTCATGTGTGTCTGCGTCTCTGACAGCCTCGCTCTTCACAGCTCTGGAGACCCATCAGAAACCCCGGGAGCGTTTCAGTTCAGCCTTTTGATCGCACATGGAGCTCGGTTGCGTCACGCCCTGAATATTTCATCTCCCTTTGACTTGCTCGAACACTTGTTTGCCGATGGAAATTACAGGCCACGGAGAAGAGCAAATGGGAAAGTGAGTTCAGAGAAAAAGGGGAAAAGGCGTCCGGTCCGGTCTGTGGGAGGACACACCGGGCAGCGGATGCAATTTGGCTTTCATGCATCTGTTTTTCCTCTTTCTCTGTACGACTTTTAAAAGGAGGAAAATGCATCTTCTTTCTTGAAATCTTTCTCCCATCACAGAGAGCCATTAAGATGGTTTGAGGCTATCCGGATGCTCTCATGCGAGGACACTCATCTCCAATTTCACAGAGTCAGACAGGTGTAATGTAATGTCAGAAGTTCAGTGCACAATTCAGTAAGAAAGTCACGCTGCTCATAGGCCCAAAAAGAGAGCTTGGTGACAGTAGTACCAGTTGCTGAAACATGCTGGCAGATAAATGAGACGTGGGTTTTCGGTACTGCCTATTAGGACTAATGGGAGGATATTTCAGCTGTTAATGGAAGGATACTTGTTGGAGCAGGAAAGAAAAAGGATTTAGTAATTAGGTGCTTAGTCTTACTCCAACTATCCGCTCATTATAAGGTACTCACTTCTGGGATAAACAGTCCTTCCATTCAAAACAACAAGAGGGATGTTGAAGCTAAAAACAAACAGGTTGATCATCTGTCTGTTTTTTTAAAACTAGATATTTTATTCACTCATTTTTAAATGATAAAGAAACTCTATAAATATATATACAGTATATACATATTTATGGCTTGACAGGTCTGAGCCGATGGTCTGCCAAAGGAGAGTTGATAGCGAAAAGAGTTGTGATAACCTTGGACCTGTTTCCTCGTTCCTCTCCCAGACCGCAGGCTTATCGAGAAGCGCTGCAACGTCCCTCATCACAGATGTATGTGCTTTATAAATTGGAGTCCTGGGAGTAGAGTGGATCCTGATAAATATCGTGTAGTCCGCATCAAAAGATGATCTGTTTGACCACTCTGAAGCTGCAGCTGATGTTAATGAACCGCCACGAGCGCTTGATAAATGCTTTACGAGGCGTTAACTTCACAAAGCATTAACTACAAACTCAAGTGTATCAACTATAAACTTACCATTTATTAATGATGGTTACTATAAAGTGTTACCCACTTCAGATCAGGGCACACATAACAACCATAGTTGTTTATTAGCATGCATGTATAGGCTTTTTATTAGCCAATAAAAGAGCACTTAGGACCATATTCTGCAACCACTAGGCAATTAACTAAGAGTTTTCCTTCAATGACGTCCTAATTACTGCCTCTTTTATAGTGAGGTGGTGGTTGTACTACAGTCTTAATATATGATTTGCTGAGCATGGGCCTCAGAAGGTGGGAGTACCACAAGGCATAAATTCCTAGGGGGCCCTTCCAGCCAGTGTTCGTCACCATGTTCGTCACATTGTAAGTAACCCACATCATAAGGCCAGTGATCGTCAACAAACAAAGCACTGATTTTGAGGCAGCATACAGTAGATTGTGTCTCTATGGGAGGTTTAAAAAAGTTTATAGTTGTCATTGCCAATATAAGTGGCCCCCTTTTTCCTAAATTTCTTCGGGGTGGGGGGCCCAAACATTTAACTGGTTTGTCTCTCCTGACTGAATAAATATGGCCTCCTCCTATGTAACAAAACACAAAATTACAAGTATTGTATCCAAACATGTCCAAATTAACTCATTGTACCTCAAAATATGTCCCAACTGAGGTCTTGCTCATAATCAATTAACAGTGGAACGTCTGAGTTAAGTCGATAAGTGCTTTATAATGACTAATAAAGAGCCAATATGCTACTTACATCCATGCAAATGAGCAACTGCTTAAAGGGATAGTTCGGGTTTTTTTATATGAATCTGTATGGCATCCCTGTCAGCAGTGTAGTGCATCCACACTGACTTACCCCCGACAGTGTCCTGTGCGCCGAGTTCTTGCCCGGCTTTGGTGCTGACGAAAGTAGTCCGGCAAGTTGTCTGGGGTCACGAAAATAAAGCCTTTTTTCTTCTCAAAATAAATCTGTTCAAAAGAGTGATTAATTTGCATCACAAAACCGTTGTCCACGAATAAGTCAGACCTCATAATCGCTTGGTGCTATTTTCTCTGGATTCGTATCACTGCGCGCTGCCGCTGCTGTTTCACTGTGTTTACTGCTCAGAAAGTTAACAACATGTCTGACTTCGACACCGACGATCATGAAGACTTTAGCACAGAGCCAAGGGGGTATCTTTACGAACCCGAATACACTGATGCCGAAATTCGCCAGATGGAGTTAGAACGGGCAGAGAGACAGGAGGGACAGGGAAGTGGTACAGGTTGAAGCTGGAGCCACAGCTGGAGCCGTGAGAGACCGGTTGACAGACAGGTGGTGGTGCACTTGTTTTAAGTGTCAAATAATGCCCACAGGG
>CAEMYA010000025.1:2021842-2045973 GCA_903131615.1 Diplodus sargus | reverse complement strand
AGCCACATAAAGAGTGTATTTTTGTCGGTTTATTTTGGATCTCAGTTTTTAATCTCTATAACATTGTTCGTTCAAACTAACATGACATCTAAAGGTACCAGTTAAAAACAGCAAATTAGTCCAAAATAACTAGATAATTATCTGGAGGAGTGACAAAACATGAATAATATGTTACTCTTAATGGTTGACAGGGTGTGTCCGTATTGTATATCTCGCAGCTAGTCTTTGACGAGACAGCCTGCCGTGCTCCACCCTAGATAGTGACAAACTGTCGAACGCTATCCTCTTCGTCGAATGACGAGAATCACAATCCCAGGTTTTTGCATAGAAAAACATTGACAGAACTGTTCCGCTGTTGCAACGGCCGGCGCTCGACGCGTCTTTGAGATATCGTATATGTCAGTATAAAGTGTGTAAAGTGCAGAAACAGACAGAGTAAGGCAGAGGGTCGGGTCTAAAACAGAACGCATCTATTGCTCTAGAGAGATAAGGACGACGAGAGACGAGCAACGTGGAGATCAACAGGGAAGGAAAAAGAGGTAGAGAAGAGATTGAGGAAGGAGAGTGTGGTGCATGATGGGTCATTTGAAGGGCCGTGTGTTAGATAAGGGACACAGAGAGAGAGAGGAGATTAAAAGGTTTCCGGGAAATAATAACGGCCTTTCAATTATCTGTCGGGACGCGATAAGATGAAATGACTTTATCCTAGGATCTAAATCGTTGCGATTGCTCGCGCAGAGCTCCGTTTACCTTTTGCTGCATCTCCGCTGCTCATACAACAGCATTTAAACACTGAAACCAGAGGGCCTCCCTGAGTCTCCAAAGACCAAGTTTGATCGTCAGTTCAGCGGAAAAGCTAGAATCATCCTCACTTGAAGCTCACGTTGATTGTCAGTCTCTCTGTCCGGCATTACTCGGCCTGGAGTTATATTCATGTGATATCACTCCTTATGCTTCTTTGCCGGGTGACCCTGACATACATCCATCCTCTGCTGAGCCACCGCAGGGTAAACTCTCTTTGTCCTTCGCCTCTGAGTCTTTTTTTCCGCCTTCATCCGAGCTGCCGTTTGCGTCCAAGACCTCGCTATTTTCGCTTGCTGCAGCTTCTTCCTCCCCCTCCGTCTCCAGGCGTCCTTTCTCATCTTCACCTCTCGCCCTGTGCTCTTTGGGGCGACCCTCCGCGTCCGACTCAGCCGCCTCCTCCGACAGCGAGTACATCTGTCCCGCGCCTGATGCGTCCTCGTTGCCGCTCCTGTGGCGCTTCTGGAACAGACCAAAGTCAGTGATATCTTTGGGGAAGTTTTTCCTCTGGCTTGACTTTTCGCCGGAGCTCTCATCAGAGACCGGGGACAAGAGTCCGTTGGGTAGACCGTTTGAGGATTCGGGCGGCCTGGGCGAAGCTGTCGAGCTGCCCTGCTTGAGGATGGACGCGATGAGCTTGAATCGGTTGAGTTTGCTCTTCACCTGGCTGCTCTGGGGGCAGGGAGGCACCTCGAGCGACGAGCCGGAGTCCGCTGAGCTGCTGCTGCTGCTGCTGGCCTTCGCCCCCGGGAGGGCAGGCTTCCCCGTCTTCATCATGCCCATCACCTCGTAACGAAAACTGGAGATATCTTGTTTCAGCTCCTGAGAGAAAAGGGCGAAAAGGTGAATCAACAAAGGCATTTATTTTAAGAATTAGTCCCAGTGGTTCGTATCTCCAAAAACCCTCGACTTTTTGTTCTTTGTAAGGGCAGTTACGTATCTTGGAAGATCCAGATAACAGCTCAACTGCTAAACGATTGCTGATTCAACCATAGTGGTGTGCATGGAAAATGTAATTTTATGGTACTTACAGAACACAATTTAATCATCTTTAAACCCGCAGTAACTCATTTGTCTGGCCACTTGAGGGTAGCAAATAGCTGTAATCACACCACTGGCACAGCATACTATCATCCTTTTTCACGCGCGTGGTTCGGTTCATCTGGTCCCCCAAAAAAAGGTAAATTGTTGTTTTTCAGGGCTGGTCTGACTTTTTTTTTTTTACAAAGGAAACAAGAGGAGTTGTCACCTTCTACTTCCTGCTCACCTGTGCTCCCAGTGTTCTGTTTCCCTCCAGTGTTCCTGTGCTCCTCCCCCCACCGACATCTGTCTCACATCGTTCACCTGAGCACTCCCGGTGTCTCTCCACCTGCACTGCATCCCCTCTTTAGTTTAGTTTGTTTCTACGCCCTCTGTTGTTCCCAACACTTTCTGTTGGTCCGCCTGTTCTCGTCCTGTGTCTCCTGTGTTCATGTGCCAGTTCTCCGGTCCTCCTGTTGTCCCTGAGTTGCTGATTTATTTGGTTTATGTGGTTTTTCTGGTTTGTCCCTAGTTTTTCTATTACTCTGGTATTGAAGTCCCGTTTGGGTAGCTTTTCTGTTAGCCCTAACAGTAACTCGACTGGAGTAGTCTTGGGGATCGTCGTCCTGTATCATCAGGACCCATGTGGATGAATCACATTTCAGTGATAGATAGTTAGTTAATGTAACACTGTAATGCTTCTGTAGAGTATATTAAGCTCTTTGGTCCCACAAAGTAGTTTACCTTTTTTTTTCTTTTTTTACTTAAATCCTATCACAACATCCTGTGGTTCTTCTGTCTCCATTTACATCACGAATGAACAGCACCAGAGACCAAACTGTAAGTGGACTGAGACCACTGTTTCTTGGCAGTCTCGCCCCACTGGCTTTTTCCCCACACGTGAGTGTGATTACTTTAAAAAAGAGGCAAATGCGAATACACCCTAAGTTACAGTTGCCTTTTTGCACATCCAGCAGTTTTGAATGAATTTGAATTCATTTGGAGTTGCTTGTGCCTTAATCTGTTGATGCAAACTCTGACATTGCCTTTTCTTGTAGCTCAGTTTTTGGTGTCTACCAACGCCTGAGGATAGCATCATCTGTCCCATTAGCTACTAAATATTGTACCATAGTTTAGGTTTTCCAGCTAGCTGCTAACGCTGGATGTTTGGCGCTGTGCATGAGTTGTACAAGCAGCTTTTAGTGCTCCAGTACGCACATGTGCGGGCATAGAACTGGTCTAATAAAAAGTCCACCATCTCAGGATCCCCAGTATGACATTTTGGATTGAAAGCAGGTAGTTTTCAGATAGTTGGATGCTTTTTCTCTCCATTCATGCATGAAATACTGTGTTTTTGTTGGCGATGTTTCGTCAGTGACTTGGTTTGCATGAACTGAATCACAAGAATCTAAGCTTTCTGAAGATACATTTGGCATGAGTACCAAGTTTGCGTAGTTGCTGAGCTGCCTACCTTGAAGTTCTCTTCAGTCAGGCCTTCCTCTGTCTTGGCATCTCTGATCATGGCGGCCACATAGCGTTTCACCAGGTTCCTCAGTACCTCCTACATCGGTGAAAAAAATGGCTTTAAATACAGCTGAATCCTCTTGTATTGGACAAGCGTGTCGCTTCCCAACACAACACAAATCGCAAACAATCAGTCAGGAAAAAGATGGCAAATATGCACGAAAGGAAAAGTTAAATGTCAGGATCAGGATAAAAACGTTAAAATGGTTAAAAAAGCTATTTCATGGATGATTAAAAGGGTACAATGTAATAACGACATTTCAAACGATTGCAGAAGCATTGTTATAAATGTTGTGTTTTATTTTGAAGGTCGTATTACATGGTCGTAAAAGCAAGTGGTACTGGTGAACAACAGTTATTCTGATCATTCATTGGTTGAGGTGGTTGTTGGCCAGGTGAGTGGCAACAGGAAGTAAGAGTCTGAGCTAAGTTTTGTGTCTTGTCGGATAAAAAATTGCAAAGCTGATGCAACAAATCTGTAGCTGGGGTATCAGACTTTCTACTCGTGAGTCTGTGTCAATCACGTTACATGATTCTGTGAGCAGCTTAATATATTTCTCCTCGAAGTGTGTTGTACAGTTGTTCACGCGTGTGCATTAGATTCAAGTGTTTTGTTAGCTCATTAGCATACTGAGTGTATGTTGTTAGCATTCATTAGCAAGGTCAATCGACTCTTGGCCACCGTTTTAGCTAACCCAGCTAATGTCAAAGGCTCTACTTCGTTGTTCTTGCATGGAGACCCTGAAGATTCATCAGAGACTGCTTTGAGCTCACACTGCAGCATCAAGTCAAAGCTCAGTGTTCGCTGCACTTCGCTGGAGAAAACAACGGTGTCGCTGGACACCTGCGTGCCATATTGTTCATCATCCCAACCCAGAGACTTGTTATAGCTGCAGACTCAACGACCGCTGTGGACACCCACCTGCCCTGTTGTCCACCAGAGACTGAGAGACTGGACTCAAGGTACCACACTTTTATTTTGCTCAATTGAGTGAACCGGCCATAAATTTTGGGCCGCACCGCTCTCAAGCTTCGCATCAGGCCTGCAACAGGGTTTCTTTATTTTCTGTTATTGTATGCTGGCTTAGGTGCGTGATGAATGAGTGTGGGCCCACCGAGTTCAATGTGCATTTGAATGAAGGAAACTTGAATTTGGTTATGGTGCATTGCAACTGACAGGAAATATTGCTGTTACATCTGAAGCTGTTGAGAGGTGTTCAATATTATTTCACATTGAAGAAGTTCATTATTTTGAAAACGGATATCAGTCTAGTGGGTGATTTATTGGTTAAAGGAGACCCAAGACAATTTAAAGAGTGTATTAACATGTATGACCTTATTATTCATTATTAGCAGGAACGTTAAGTGATTTAAAGAACTCAGGGCCCTTCCCTGAATAAATTGGGGATTTACTAGGCTACACACGCAACATTGCCCATGAGAAATACAATACAATACAATACAATACAATACAATACAATACAACAACCACCTGCAGACAACGACAAACAGTAAACCCTCAACAGAGAATGGCGATGACATTTCATTGAGTGTAATTGTTAGGCCTATTATACTGTACGTGACATCGCAAAAGCATTTTATTGATGGATTGAAGAGAAAAATATGGGGAGGCGGTCAAACAGCAGAATGTGTCACTCACTCACAAACACAAACACACACACATCAACTTCAGCTTGCTTCGAGAAAGATTCCATTTACCTGATATTGATGGTTTAACCTCAGGTTCTCTGCTGCGCGCCTCTGCACAGACATCAGATGCGAGACAGGTTGAGTTAGGGAAGAGAGAAAAGGCATGTTTAGCTTTTTCTTCACAGCTGCACAAATTTCTATTGAACCTTGTTGCCCGTGGGTTGTTTCTGCATGTGGCCCCTGACCCTTTCTGACCCAGAAAACGGACTGTGCAAGACTCTAAAATGATTTTTTTTTTTTAATCATCTACAGAAATGGAATCTACTGTTTTGGAATGAAACTAGTGATTATTTTTAGTATTAATCAATCTGTTTTCCCAGTGGTGTTACCATGGCGTCAGTAAGAAAGAAGATATTCAGTTTATCATCATATATAAAGACTAAAGCATTTCAGTTCAGCGTTTCATATTTTGCTTTAACAATGACTGAAATGATGAATCGAGTGCAGTTGAATTTCCCGCCGATCGACTAATTGCCTCAGCTCCGTAACTACTCCTAAATCACTGACAGCACAAACAACAGCAAATAATGCCAGGTTTTAAGAAAACCTAGACTAAAATAAAATAGCACATCTTTTCAGTGGATTATGGATTTGCTGTCTAACATTTTAGTGCACCCGTCTGTTTCTGACATTCCCTTTTCAAGCAAGTCTGTCTGAAACTCATAAACATGTCTTTAAAGGGCAACTCAAACAACTTCACAAAGGAAAGTGTTTACAGGTCTCGAGGAGTACTACAGCATATGTGGAAAAAGTGGCAAAAAAGCATTTTGAGGCTCCAGAGGAAGCTGCATGTAATCTGATGACTGCTTGCAGTGATGTCACTCAGTGGCATTGTGGGTAATGTGGGCGCCAGGTTTTGTAAAGGAAAACGAATTAGTGGCTCTTTGGTAACAATTTTGATCATTTGTTTTTAGACAGTCTGTAATGAGTGCCACGTGCTACGCTAGACTGCTTTTAAAACCTGGCGTCGACATTACCCACAATGCATCTTGGCCACTGAGTGACATCGCTTCATCAGTTTATCTGATTACATGCAGCTTCCTCCGGAGACACAAAAGGCTTTCTGCTATTTTGCTTACATATGCAGTAGTGCTCACATTTGCCACTTACTCCGAGAGATCCAATAGTTTCAGATCGCTTGGAGCTCATCCGCCTCTTGCACACCTGCCTCTTGATCCAACAAACGAGGTACCAGAATGATTTGGGGCTGGGGATGATGTTGAACGGAGCCGGCAGAGTGGCCCCTTCTTCAAAGTAACTCATCCACAGCTTCGTCCGGGCAAACTTCCACTCGATGTCTGCGTGATCCTGCCATAGAGATTAGGGTTGAATGAAACGCACTGCACAACACGAGCACAGTCCACTCCACACATGTCATGCCTGCAGTATGTTTGATCAGTGCTCACAGCAATGTGCTGGTATGAGTTGTTCATCATGGCTATGAGCATGTTGAGGAGCACCACCAGCGAGATGATGTTGTAGGTGCCGAACATGGTGGCGCCGACAAACTCGGTGAACTGATGGTCTGCATCCACATTGGTCACATACAGGCTGATCAGACCGAAGATTGACCAGAAGAGAGACTGTAGGGTCTCAAATAGCCTGCAGCACAAAAAACCCCCAAACATTTTATCAATTGAAGGGTTTTGCTTGAGAAAAAAAATCAGCTTCAACATCAGTTTCTTTTGGCAACTGAAAACTTTTTAAGTGTTTTCACACCTTTTTGCAACCACTAACAGCAAAATCACAGCTCTCTCTTTCTTTGCCACTCAATTTCACAACATCACACATCCACACTGCACATGCAGGCAAGATTAGATTCATGTGAACTTACGTGGAGAAAGCGTTATTCTGCTCCACACAGCGGATGCCTTTGCATTTGCCCTTCTCGGCCTTGGTTTCGTAGTAAAAGTACAGCTGATTGAGCCCATTTGCAAAGGCCAACAGGACCTGGAGAAAGAGAAAAGGGTGAATCGATGCAACTGAAGCAACATCCGTCCTAAATTTATCCAATCTCAAATGGGTCTGTCAGTTCACACCTGGCATTAACAATGCGTCCCGACGTGCATCTTGAGTGACCACTTGTGATCAGATCTCACTTCCCCCATAACATCGATGAAACAAACAGATTGGGTGTTTCTTTACACAAAAAATACATATTTATGTTTGATGTTTGCTGAATTAGCAAGAAGGGTAAGGGTGAAGGGTTGCCATTTCTGTTTCGCAAAGTTTCCCCTAACGCAACAACTCCTAAAAACATACAATTTGTAAGGGAGTCTGGGTCTGAAATGTGCGTAATTGGAGTTGTCCACCAACGAACGATCGTATCATTCAGGACACATGTTGACAACAAGTGCGAATAGCCTCTTACCAGACAGTAGATGAAGAGGAACTTCAGGATGTCTAACAGCATTCTCCCCAGAGAGATCTGCAGTGGCCCCAGGTGAGAGTTGGCTGTGAACAGCGAGATGAGGCGCAGGGAGCTGAAAATGTTTGCGATGGCAAACACCGCCTCAGCTACTAGAGTTGGGTGCCACATCTCCCACTGGTTCCTGGGTTTACTACCGCTGTACTGAAGAGGACAAACAACGGTGGACAGATAAAGTGAGAATACAGAAAAAGGTCAGGCGATTCTGCTACAGCGTTCTGCTGTTCAAAGATTATGGGTTACCTTGGTGTAGGCTACAATCTTGAGGGAGATGGTGGCCAGGTACAGAGAGTTCATGACAAAGTCCATCAGGTTCCACCAGTCATGGACGTAGTCCTGAAAACCACCATCCCACATTTGTTTGATCTCTGCCCAGATGAATCCTAGAAATACAGAAAATGTTTGATAATCTGTTCAAAAATAGGCTTAGAAATAGTCACAGGAAATATTTGCTTCTGATTAGCTGTCAGGTGTAATCCAGAATGGCACAGAGTTATTTCAGGCATCCAGGGTTGTAGAACATGAAAGAAATGTTCTGCATTGACAAATTTAGGTGAGTGGGAGATCAACCATTCTACCTTGGATGGGTATGAAACTCCCGTGACTGAATCACGAGGGCCATAAATCAGAAATTGCATTACAAAATATCTGGTTACTATAATAACAAGACTAAGAGTCTGCAGCTCTGTGACGCTGTATCTAGGCACAATGGTGCCAGGGGTGTCCTTTGTCCCGATCCTGTTTGTCAGATTCATGGACAGGATGTCAACCCGCAGTCGTCCTGAGGAGAGTCTCCATTTCGGAAAACCTCAGATTTGCATCTCTGCTACACTGCTTGCACTGGGGCAGTTTTGCAGCCATGTTTGAAGTGGTTGGGATCAGGGCCAGTACCACTGGTTCCCTGCCGTAAAACGGTGGGGTTGCCCCCTTGCTGTCAGGGGGTCGATCCCCTGCCACAACCGAAAGAGTTTAGGTATTCTGGGGTCTCACTCATGGGAAGCTGGTGCGTGAGATGGACAGGCGGTTTGGTGCGGCACCAGTAGTATTGCAGATGTTATGCCCGACCGCCGTGATGAAGAGGAAGCTGAGCTGGAAGGTGAAGCTTTCAATTTACCAGTCGATCCGCGTTCCAACCCTGAGCTGTGACCCTCATGCTAACATTCTGATTTTCAGTGGGTAAAGATTTTACCATGGGCATTAGTTTGGAAGGATATCTATGTTCCCAGGGTCCTAAGTTCCTCTTGGCCAATATTCTGTTAATTATAATAGTAATAGTAAGTTATAATTAACCCTGCTCTTATGTTCAGGTCAAAAACCTAACCCGGCCCCCGGGAACATAGGACCCTTTGTCATGCACCCGTTATGTACTAATCTTAGATGATATTCCCATCCCTGCAATAGACCTAAGGAGAGAAAGCAACTATGATTCCCAAGCAGCATAAAATGGCTGCACACCAACTTTACAAAAACAGATGATGAGTTGAACAAAGTGGCCACAGTGTTTTCTTTAGTAGGACAGGACACCCACTTACAGGCCCTCAGTCCTCACCCCTGTTACTCACCCAGCACCCAGGGCAGTATCATCCACTCCACAGTGGTCGGTGCAGGTCCCTGCCTGTCCTGCTCCGTCGTGACAATGTGCTGAGAAGCGAGGAGCAGTAGGAACAGAAAGGTCAGGTAGGATGCCGTGTGGCAGATGAACTTGATGAAGGGCTTGCGGATGAAGAGGCCGTAGCGACTCTTCGGAGCGATGAGGTAGCAGAGAGCAAACGCAGGGTAGAGGAGGCCGATGAAGACGCAGGTGAAGAACTTCCCAGCCCACTGGCGGCGTCTCCAGCCGGGGAACTCGTCGTACCAGCGGGATGCCAAAAGCTGCTGGCAGTTTGGCTGAGCTACAAACTTAAAAAAAGAAATGGAAGAAGGGAGGGGAGAGTTACGCTTTTCATCTGTTTTGATCTACAGAGAGGGCTGAAAAGAACTTCACTAATCTAATGTATGATTGCAGCATGTAAGGCTGCTGAGAGACAGCATCATAGGCCTGAGGCTGTTTTTACAATGAACATGATGCCTAAGTGACCACATGCCAGAATTAGCACCTGCAGCAAGTTCCAGTTTAGAGCACACAAACGTGGGAGGAGGATGTGTTGGTGGTGTCAGAATGTGAAGGCTAATCATCAGCACACTTTTAGACAGTAATCAGTCGGTCAGTTTCACTTCTATGGATGTAAAATATTAAAATTGTCGGTAAACACAGTTTCTTTGCATGATTGCATTTTGTTTTTATTAATGTGTCACACAGCTGCCAATTTTGGGGGAAATTTGGCTAGCATCATGATTTCATGTTAATGAGGTCTATTTATTCATTATTGTTCTGTTATTTATTTATTCAAATGCATATTCCTGTTTTGTTTGCATACCATTGTATTTGGCTACACAATTTGTATATTTTCCTTAATAAAAACAATCAAACAAAAATAATTGCATGGCCAGTAAAAAGGAAATTACATCTTATCAGGAAACAAGGGGATTTTCGGATCACTGTTTTGCATTTCTTGATAATTTTCCGGAGGAAAAAACAAATCACTCCTTCCCGAGAAATCCAAATATGATTTGAGCATCATCTGAGGCCAGGAAAAATGTTTCAAACATAAGTCAGCATGTGGGAAATTATTTTTGTCCTCTTTTCTGTTGTCTGACGCGTTTGATGTTTGTGTTCCGGTGGGATCAATACCTTATGTGATGTGTGTGTAGTTGATGCCATGTTCCTCTCGGTAACTGAGTGCAGATGTGCGATCGGCGAGGCCAAAATATATCGATGGATCAAAACTGCAGCTGTGCTGTGGAACTGCCTCGGCCAAATAGACTGAAGCGTCAGTAGCATCTGGACATAATCTAGAGGTGTCTGGGATACATTCTCGTTTAAAAAATACAAATAAAAAAAAATACAGCATTGTACAAATGAGTTGAAGAGCACGGGCACACATGCAAGTGCAATCACATGCACGGAGCACACGCTCGGTGTAAAATATCCTGTTGAGCCTCTATGACAGAGTCAAAGTATAAAGCGGCCCGGTTAGGTGCCAATTCACCAACTCTGCAGTCTCGTTTCCATGGGAACCCGAGATCCCTCCTGCATTGGGGTCTCGAGTAGAATGGCTCATATTTCCATACTTCAACTACAGCACCGCCACAAAACTTGAGAGGAAATGCAGAGAGGGTGGTACGGGAGGGGATGAATATCACGGATGAGTAGAGAAGCAAGAGGGACTTTGGACTCCGTCTTTTTCCAAATGCGAGAGAGAGGCAGACGCAGAGAGCATTACGACAATACTGAAGGGGTGATCAGTGACACAACATCCAACTCTCTGTGTTATCCAGAACAGAAGAAGAAAGAGCAGAGGAAAAAAAGAAGCCTTTCTGCCAATCTTTCTCTTCTCATATGACTCCTTTGAGTATGAACCTTATTATAGACAAAATGACTAACCTCATTACGCTGCAACTGAAGGTCTGAAGCAGACCCATGGGTGCAGGCTGCGTCTTGTAATGAACTACTTGAGCCCAGAAAATAATAAAATAAAACTGAGCAACTGTTTTAAACTCCGCAGCAGCCGCACTGTTGTGTCCTTTTTAAAGAAAGCTTCGATCATCCATTCACAGCTGGTTTGTCGCAGGTATTTTTGACACTTTGGAGCGAGCGGTCCATTCCCAAACAAAGAGTTTGTTTTTTAGCTCGCATCTTTCACCGCTTGTCAGAACACATTATTGCTAATTAATGACAGTAAACAAGAGGTACTTGAGCGGCCTGATGTCTTGCCTTAATCAGGATGATATATTAAACACAGACAGGGATGCTAATGAGGTCACAAATTAAGCTAATTAATGGTATAATTAGGCACTGTACTCATGCCAGCATTTGCCTCAGCATGAGATGTAATTATAATGTAACTTTCCGGTTCATCTTATTTTAGAGCAAGACAGTGTAGATAAGCAATTAAAAACTTACAGCACCCTCTTATACAGTTTTATACATGGGCCTCATTGGCAGTAGATTAGACGAAGGATAATTTACTTTGTTTATTTCCTGCATTTAGGCTGCTGTGGTATTTTTGAATCCCCAAGAATCCCCTTGACCTTAACGTCCATTGATTAAGCCACCTTCCTACACAAAAAACCTCTCTCCCTGTTCCTTTTTTCCCTGGGTCGACGAGAGTCCAAACACGCCAAACTCCACTTTTATTTCACCTACCCTTCATCTGTCACCACCCCTTCTAAACCTCAGCTGTAGTGAAGTGTCATACTTGCCCTAAGTGGCTTGTTCGCGTAACTCAAAAAGGATCCCTTCTCCAGTTCCAAATCATGTTGGCAAAGTCTCCCTCCACCCCCTCCCCCCCACCTCTCTCTGCTGTCAACTGTCCAAAAGTGCCAGAAAAGTGCAAGTCAGTGAGTGTGTGAGGGTACGAATCAGGGTGCTTTCTAGCGCTTTGATGGCGGCGTCCCCCGCAGCTTCACCGACATTAAAGGTCTGCCGAAACCTCTTCTCTCCCACTTTCACAGAGGCACACTGACAAGCAGGCGACGCGCTAGATGCCGGTTGTTTTAGCTGCTTTTTGCTTTGGAGTTGAAATACACGGCCCTCATCACACGAACAATTCTTAATCCATGTTCAGTTTGGAAAAATATTGCAGCTAGGAATAAATTCACAAGGTTTATTGAGACCTCTGAACTTGATTCTTTAATCGGTGTACGCGTAAAGCACAAAGTGTTACGTGATGTGTATGTTGTGTTTCCTGTGAAAAACAAAATCAATAAAAACTTTGAACATAAAAAAGAAAAAGACGTTTATTTGATATCTAATTTTAGATTAGTTGGAGGTACTCGTCCCGTCACTGGGGAAGATGTTCGTGTTCTTTTTTTTTTAGCCAATACATGATCAGGGAAATTGAAAGCTAACATGCTAACAACAGTGTTTAGCTTCTCAAACAAAAATAATTGTTAGCTTCTGCAACAAGCTAAACATCTGTGTCTCTCCATCAGGCTAAAACTGGTGTGAGCTTCTTAAACTGGCTAAAATTGGTGTTAGCTACTCCAACATACTAACAACAGTGTTAGCTTCTCAAACAAAAACAAGTGTTGGCCTCTACAACAAGCTAAAAATCAGTGTATCTCCAACAGGACCACACAAATGCGAGGGTGCTAAAACCTCCCCATGACAGGGAACTATCAGATGACTGACAGGATCTATCAATCCACACACTGTCTATCTGTCTGTCTGTCACCTTAAACCCTTCGGAACAGGTCTCTCGCAGGGTGTTGATGCTGGATGGATGCTGGTTCTAAAAACATCCACTCCAATGTGCCCCGCCGTCAGAGTATGTGTGCGTTCAACCGCAGTAGCAATCAGATTTCACAAAGCAGTAGCACTGAGATTATTTCACCTGCGCTAAAACACAACCAAACTTGTGTGAGTATATTTTTCAAACTGCAAGTGGGAACAGGCAGCGTAATCTCTTCCTCTTGTTTATAGAGAACGATCATTTGAAGGCTGAACATCGCTCTACAAATCGTGATATCTGTTGCGCTGGATTGCCTAAAACAGCTGCGTGCTAATGGGTCCATCACTGCATAGCGCATATTCCTGTCAGTGCGATTTCATCTCTGTTTAATGGAGACATTAAACGGAGGTGAGATTTGAACACTGAGACGTTGTATTGCAGTTTTTATGGGATATCACAAGGGGGCAACGTCAAACTACGGCATGCGCCATTCAGGTTTCTCTGAGAATTTAAAAATGTCAAACAGACATCTTTTTGCTCTCACTGCGAATCCTCACCTACATCTTTGCAGGTTTACTAGTACAAATGAGAGCAATCCACTGTTGAACCCCGCGGGGGGTAAAGGGGATAATCTCCACTTAAATGCGTATGTGTTACTGATCATATTTATCTGATTTGGCCTCCTGCTGCATGAAAGCGCCGGCTGCTCTGTTAGATCAGCTCTTTAGACTAAAGGCCTGTGGAGATTTCTCTTCAGAGCCGTTACAAATTGCCATTCTAAACCCCCCGGTGCACAGCGGCAGCAAAACCCCAAAACACACACAGATTCCAGGATTAATGCAAAAAGAAACGAACCGTAACGAGCGATTGTAAACACACACCGCACACATAAGAGGGTTAAGAGGAGAACTGTCCTTTTACTTTTGTTCGGTTTAGGGTCAAAAACATGAGTCACTGCAATACTCATCAACAGCCAGGACTATAAAAAAAAAAAAAATCACACATTCTGGCTGAATGTCGGCCCAATTATAAGCGCCTGAGTGTTTGTCTGAAAGAGATGAGTGGTGATCACAGCCCAGACAAAAAGCCCTAAACACAGTGAATGCTCCCTGTGAAAAAAACAGCCAAATGAGCCATTGCAGTCCAGCAGAGTGTCCACTTAACCCTTGACGCCTCACAGGGGGGCAAAACCCTGTCTGGCTTAAAGATCATCTCTCGCAGGCGCAAAAGCAAAAGCTATAAATACGTCTGTACGTGCGTGTGTGAACACACATTTGCTCTGTGAAAATGTCACCCTGCTTTCTCCGGAGACTGCAGCGTTGTTACATTGCCGGTTTTAGCTTAACGATTGCCATTAAAGATTGAGTATATGGCCAATATTGTTAATAATGTGTCCTTTAGACATTTCTTTTCCATTCGCTGAAGCAGGTCTGAGAAATCCCACAAAATGTTACACCTTATGGCTCATCATCCGCGTTTACTGTTGCGTCGCTAAATCCATATAAAATCCTGTTTAACAGCTACTTTTGCAAGGTTACTATGAAAGCAGTGGCAACACAAGTGCATCGCTGCATTTTGTGGGCACCGAAGGTGTTTGACGCCTTGTGTCAAAAGAGGGAACGTTCAAATTTCCGATTTAATGACCAATGCATCAACATTTTAGATTCAACGTATGGACTGTGCTTCTCTGTGCCTAAGTTGTGAGGAAGTCAGATAAGAATCGACTGACAGTCGCTGTCTCGCCGCTGTTCTGGCGAAGACGTGATCAATGCCTGGACGTGTGACTGATGAGGTCAGCCTCGTCATGAGGTCTGCAGAGAACACTAGCGCCTGGGCCTTCTCTCCATGCTGCATGTATTAAATCAGCAACTCGTAAGCTTCGACGAGGAGAATCTGCATAACGATATTCTCCAAGAAAACCTCTAAATAAAATCAACCGCCTGAAAGTGATATCAAAACGAGTGGAGCAAAATCTCCCAATGCAAAGATTTTTTTTGCTTCCAATAAGGATAAACATATTGCTCGGATTGGTTTTTAGAAAGCGAGGGTTAAGAGTTTGCTTCACCGGAATGAAGAAAGATGTAACTCGATTTTCAAGAAAACACTTGAAACTGATTTGGAAACACACTGAGATGCAGCGGGCGAAGATGAAAAGTGATTTCCATTTCGTTTCAGGAAAAAAAACAACCTTTTTGAGAAGGAGGCTGTTTCTACCTCGAATGCACTCCAGCGCTGTTCAATAATTTCTACAGAACAACAAACGCGCACCCACCACCGCTGAACGGGCATTTCACACTGCATAACTTTACCTTGAGATGATTGCTAGCTGGGGGGATGTTTATCATTTGAAAAGGGCAGCTGGGTGGACTGTTACCCACATCATGAGACGCCGTCCTCCATCAAAGTCCTGGCGCAATCGAAGGGCGTTATTGATAGGGTGCGGGAGAAGGGCAAATTGGAACATCTCCTGGATAATTAAAACACTCCTGGGGAGAGGAGACGCGTGAAGGGATGTTTGTTCACAGTGTGCCCGATGACGGATTTACTGCCAACCGCTGAGAGGCGGGGGAACGCTGACAGGGGACCGTCCATCATCGTGTCCACCTGTGCACTTGCGGTACTCCCAATTGTCCTTTTTCGTGACTCAACAAGCTCGTCTGCCAACCCGCGTCTGGACGCACAGCAACTGGAGGGATGACGGGAGAAAACGGGCTGCTTCATAAATCGAGACGCCTCCGAAAGTGCATCCGCTCTGACAGCCGGGGAGAGCTCCCAGCGCGAGACGGCTGAATGAATTATAAGTCGCTCCGGGGAGTAATGTGTCTGCTTCCTCATCATTTTTGCGCCACCTTTATATTCAGCGAAACAATTCTGCAGCGTAATATCCGTTTAACCCTTTTTCTTGTTGCCCGAGGAAGCCGTCAGCCTTCCCATAACTTGGCAACGCCATTAAATCCAGGCCTCCGGAAAGACATAGCTCATGCATGAATGAGATGATTATCTGGTAAAGCCTCTACTATCTCCCACACTTAGCTTTAGAGGTATAAATCCAGGCTTTTCTCACTCCCAGCACGTCATATACGGCAGCATGGATAGAGGCCCTATGCTTCGTTGGTATGGTTGCGGAAGTTACATCACCGACCTGAACTAGTTATTTTATCCAAAGTTTAATCTATTCCTAACTCCAACCAAGTAGGTTATTTTTGGGCCTGAACAAAGTGGTTGTTTCTGTCTAAACCTTGTCAAGTAGTTTATTTCAAGCCTAAACCTAACTTATATTTTATTTTGCCTAACACCAACCAAGTATTATTTACATTTTTTTCCTAAACTTAACCAAACAGCAGCAGTTTGACAATAACATCAAACTGCAATAGTCACACAATGTATGAACACTATTTGTCAGCAGGCTTTATTTTGAAAGTCTAACCGGACGGTCTATATTAAGTATTGTTGGGTACGTGATCGCAGAGCCTTTATTTTGAAAGGTTGCAGAGCCCTCCACATGCTAAACTAGCGCTAGAGCGGCAGGGAGAGCGTCATCGGTTTATAAAGCAGCAGCGCACCTTTAATGATATACTATAAAAGGAATTAAAATGCACCGTTTAATTAGCTTTTTTCCCCCACGCTATTTACTCCTGGCTCTACCCACCGAGAGAACGTTCATCGAAATGAGAAAACAAACACATTAAATCAATGAACCGTAAAGGTAAATATGCCTGTGGTGCTATCAGGTGCGCGCCACTTTCCTCATAATTATTCATATGTGTTTAAAATGCAATCCAGCTCCGACAAAGTTCCTGAATGATTTACAAACTAGTTTCAGGAAACCGAAACTGGACCGGGAAAAGTAATCAACACTTCACTACCGGCTGTGTTCTAGTGCATTGAAACATTAAAAACAGACGTTTGTGCATGTTAAACGGGATGCACTGCATGTAGAAACTCCAGCAACAGGTTTTTTCAGTGACATAATGACTGACTAGACTTTGTACACCGTTTTGGGTAATTATCTCCATGTTTCAAGAAAATAAAAACGCTACATCTCGAGCTACGATCGCAGTTTCATCAAGTATTACAATGCCGCCGCAGTGCCTCGGTAATGGAATTCAGGCTTTGCCTATCTATCATCCGTTTGAGCTTCCAAATTGAAAACAGATAAAAAATCCTTTCCAAACCAGCGTCTGGCACCGGCAACAAAGACCCTGATGCTAATCTAACATCATTACGCCGGCTCATATTGGCTGCCAGTGACACCTGCGAGAAGATGTTGGCTTTGGTGCAGCCTTAACTCTAAGGCTTGGCAGCGCTTCCCAAGGCAGACGTACAGCGAATGTTGCAGGGGCCGTGTGGCACCGATATCTGACAGCAAGCTGTACAATAGGTAAAGCAGTGAGCAATCCTGGACGGAAGGAAAAAAAGAAATAGGAGAGGAAAAAAAAATCTAGGGAGGGCATGACAACAAGATGTGACTTCCTCTATATTGCAGAACCTCAACTCAAACTGCGATATTGAACTCATATCTTGCTCGCCCAACTCTGCTGGGGAGCGAGACGGGGGCAGGTGCACTCGACTAGACAGAGCGATAGAGAGAGAGAGATCATTTTGTCGATAGCCAACAGGATGATATTCCCCTCCTCCCCATCACGGCAGCCTCCGAAATACAGAACCAAGATATGACTGTTGTTATTTTGTGTTTGTCCTTCAAAGACTACTTCATTCTTCTGTTTAAAATGGCAGAGTGAGCATCGAAGAACTTCGAAGAACTTAGATCAGACTTAAGTCACGAGCTGAATGGGTAAAAGTGAACGTGAGGCTGATAAATGATGATCTCACCTCTTTTTGGTGGTACTTGATAGCTAGTTTGAGTCGTGCCAGGTCGTTGTTCCCCTCCTCTTCCAGCAGGTTGATGTCGTCCCTGTAGTTGAGGATCATCTCCAGCTCTCTGGAGCTTCTCGTCTGGTCCAGGAGGTCCTTGGCGAACTGCTTACACTGCTGGGACAGCTCCTCGTACTCTGATTTGAACTCATTCTCCACCTTTAAAAATGAGCGCAGGCAAGGATCCAGATCAACATCGTGAGTCGTGCCAGAATCCGGCGGCCGACATGTAATTCAGTATATCAGGGAAAAATACGAAGAGAGAGGTCTAGAAAGTGGTGTTTGCCTTCTGGGCATTTTGTGTTATGAAGCTGTAACAGAATTGTAATGAATGCAACACGTTAAAATATGTGTTAAATGTACAATATGTAAGCTGCATTTAATTAGTCCTACATAACAATTAAAGTAGAGACTTATGCAGCATGATTAAAAGAGCATCTGTTATGAATTACTCTACTTCAACTCAATGAAAGAATCTGCAATCTCTCATTTTATTTACTGTTTTGCTTATCAAACAACTGAAACAATGAACTTCGGGTTTTAAAATCATTCAACTTTAAATTTAATGAATTATAGCGTGCGTGGTTCCTGTTTTTTTTTCAGAATATTTATAGCTGTCCCTTTTGTATTTTACACCCTTATTCATCAAATGACATTTACCAATTTATCTTAACACTTGTCTAATCAATAGGCAGACCACTGAGTGTCACACAATGGTGTCTTTAAAGGGCACCTAGATGTTCATCCAAGCGACATCCAAGTAGTATTTTAGCGCTTTAAACTCATTTTCCCACGTTTCATTAGCTGGCTCTCTTGTCCTCACCTTGCTGAGCTCCTGCAGCTCCCAGCTGAGCCTGAACGCAGTAAGGAAGGGGTCCTCGCTGGAGAGCGCAATTAGAGAGGGACTCGACAGCGCTTTGTAGATGTTGAGGCGCGAGCGCGAGTGCCGCAGGCTGTCCACGTCTGAGCTGGACACACACTCAACACAGTTGCAGCGCACCTGCAACATCAAACAGAGCATGGCCACGTTTTAATGAGGCTTCCCTGGCGCCTCGTGAGGGGTCACCTTCCTGTCTGCTGTAGCAACGCGAACACCGCCAGGACTGTCATGCCTGTGTATGGTGTTTTTATATGTCAATGGCCAAATTAGTTTAATTTAAATGTGTTAAAAATGTGCATTGTATTGAAGCTTTTCACTTACAGTTAAGAAGCTCATCATAATAAAAAAAGCACACATGTTCACAAAAAATGAATTGAGTAAACAAACATTTAGCAGCATCAGAAAAATTAAATGCGATACAAGTCAGACTTTTAGTTTACAACGTGCAACAATGAACTAAAATAATCAACAAAATGTGAAGAAATAATATCCTGCATTAAATCAATTTTGTATTTGTCTTGGGTTGCTGATCATGATAATTACTGAAGTTATTATTATTATTGAAGCATGCTAACGAGCTAGCCCCAAGCCACACTGGAGTGAGCTACTAGCTAACAGCAGCTACAGTAAGCAGCAGTTAGCGGTAACTCTGGCGATATGCTGCCCCTATCTCTTTGGAATATGAGTGTTTACGTTTTGCACCTTTAATAATTTAGATTAAGTTGCTGTCTATCATTTGCATCACATTTTTAAAAAACAAGATCCAATGTCAACTACTATATATTTGACATTGTGCAGCTTGGTATCATCTGCGTTGGTTCCACTGACGTTGCTGATACAACACTTCCATAACACTGCTGGATAATGTCAAAGGTGCAACTTCAATGAAGACTTTCATTTCCCCCCCCTGTTGAAATGGGGTTTCACACTGATAATAACCGCAAAACACAAATGCAATTTGCGCTGGAGACACGCTGAGTTCACCCACCTCGTGTGGCTGCGGCATGGACACGCCTTTCTGCACCAGAAGCTTGATAATTTCATAGTTGTTGGTGTGCGCAGCGAGGATGATGGGAGTGATGTCAGGGGTGAAGTCAGAGAACTGCTTGTCCAATAAGATAGGAGGAACCTTCCAGGGGGAGAGGAGAGAATAAAAGCTTTAATGACATGGAATGGAGCTCACAAAGCCCACCGACTGATCTATTTAGACCTCAGGGTCTTTTTTTCCCCCCCTTTCCGTCAGGTTTAACTGACATCCTCAGTTCACTATGGAAGTAATTGGTTTGGTTAAACACAGAGCCTCTGAGAGACCCTCCGCTCACCTCAGTGTGCAGTTCCAAGGTCTTCGCAGTGAAGTTAAATGAAATAAGTGGGATCAAAAAACAGCCGTCAGAGCTTTTGGGAGATGCAATTAAAAAAACAAATACAAAAAAAAAGTTAAAATACCATCAAGAATTTACGACCTCGGTCAAAGTCGCAGATTTCATCCATAGCGAGAGTGCGGCAAAGAGTATAGACCACAGTGTAGCGAAAAGCATCAGTCTTTCACACATTTCAGCAGGGAATCATTACGCTCAGAAAGAAACTCATTCCACCTATCCCTCTTATCACCCACTCCAGCTAAGCCCTTTCACTATTCCCATGTCACTCAGTGCGAGTGCGTGGCTGCAGAGCAGTAGCCGAAAGCCGGCCCTCTTCGCCTCTTTTAAATGAAGGCTTATTATCTGATTTCCGCGTCGAGGGAAAAGGGAACGGATAGAGAGAGAGAGAGAGAAAAGAGATAGCCGGAGGATGACTGGAGGATAAACCTGCGATAGGTGGGTGCAAACAGAAGATGTATGGGAATAAGAATGAGGAGAGAGATTCGCGAAGACGAACGTTAAGGTCATTTGAAGTTTGAAGGCTAATAACAGATGCACGAAGTGTCTTCTCTTCGTCATCTTGTCCGCGTGTACAAACAAACTAATACATTAAATCAATCTACAGATTTAAATATGGGATT
Organism: Diplodus sargus; assembly: GCA_903131615.1. Taxonomy (NCBI): domain Eukaryota; kingdom Metazoa; phylum Chordata; class Actinopteri; order Spariformes; family Sparidae; genus Diplodus; species Diplodus sargus. Next base: position 2,025,460 of record CAEMYA010000025.1, on the reverse strand, counting down.
TAAATGTAGGCAAAGAATGTCAAATCATGAACCGGAATCACAGCTACATGGACGTTTGCTGCACTGAGAGGCTTTTTAGATTTAGCGGGGCTGTTTTTTTTTTCTTTTCTTCCCTCAATTGTTAGATTGAGCCGCTATTCCCGTGGTTTATCGACTGACCAAGATGTTGGAGCACTTTTGTCAAACAAAGGAAACTGGTAAGTGGGGAAAAGGTGGTGAGTTAGCTTCGGCCGTCTCAAGTCACTGCTGTTTGGTTTTTAACCTCCGTTTTAGATCCCTGCACGTTCAGATGGTCGTGTCGTCAACTAGTAAAACTGAAGTTCAAATTTAATTTTAAATGGTTTACTGGTTAGTAACTTTCATATTTGGAAAAAAAAAAAGCTAGTGTTTATAAGTTTCATTCATGATATGTTTATTCACTTCCTCTCTCGCTCGCCAAGAAGTTACAGCAAACAGGTGAGCAAACGAATTGCACCTTTGGTTTAGGCAAACGTGTGGATTTATCTGGGTTTTAAAACTGTTCGAAAAAAACTACACAACTCAAAGGCAAATCTTTTTTTTAAATTCATTTTTAATACAGAGTTATCACACATTATATCTTAAAACCGAAAATGACAATCAAATGGGGGGAAAGTCAAGGTATCACTGAAATCATTATCATCATGTCATGTCATCCCCTGGACACCATCAATGACTGACTGACCAACCATCAGATGGACTGACATCTCCATCCATAGAGGTGGGAAGGCACTTTTTGTGCTGTTTGCTGATATATTCATGAATTACAAAGATGTAGCAGACGATAGATGTGAATGCACATTAAAGAGAAGATGAGACATTTACTCTCCTCTGGGGGTTGCGTTAGAAACGTTCCACCTCAAAGTCGTCTACTATGAGTAGAAACAGAAATAGCATCTTCGAAAACTCTGTGCCGACGCTTCTCCCAGAGGAACAACATATGCACGTAGAATCGTTAATAGTGGGATTAGTTCATACTCTCCAGAAGGTTTCATCATCCCACTTCACCGAAAAAGCAGTTTTCCGTCATGTGGACGTCAATTACTTGTTGCAGTTTACCGTCTCAGCAGTCACAATGCAGCGGCAGCTCCAAAGGGTGGCGCGGAGCCATGTCTGAGAGTCGTCGTATTTCGCAGAGGAGGGTGATCTAATAAGATACATACGCCGCTCTCCATGTGCGAGGAGGAGGGACATCAAATAATCGACATCAAACAGCCCTGGCCCGGGCCCAAGCACGGAGCAGGAGGAGGGCAGGGTGCTAGATGTGCAGTTATGATAATAGCCGAGAATGGGAACGAGAAATTACCGCCCACTTGTCCGCGTAATGCACATGTGCTACTCATATTAGAAATGGCGCATTCGCCATCAGCGTGTTGGCGAGAAACGCAACATTAGCATCCGTGTGGTTCTGCTTCCGCCGTGCTCCTTTTTTTTTTTTGCAGCCTCCCCGCTGGCTTCTCACCTGTCATCCCACAACATCACATATGCTGTTTTTCGGATTAAAGCCGATGTTAAAATGGGACGCCGAGCTGTCTTTGTTTTTGAATGACGCTGCAGAAAAAAACGAGCTCCGGTCTTTGTGGATTCCAGCACGGTCACGCTTTACTTTACATAGCGCTTTGTGTCGCATGTAGGCGGAGGAGGGATCCCCTTATGTAACTATCTTTATGTACGAGTGAAGCAGGTTGCACAGACCGCAGAGAAAAAAACAACGAGGACGGAAAAAGAACAAACAGCAAAGCAGAGAGAGGCGCCCGAAGGCCCTTTTAACTGAGAAATGCCGCGAGCTCCGGTGTCTGTGCCTCTGACACATGCTTATCTGTAGGAAAATGCATGAATCTGTTTGAAAAGCCAACATCCGATGGGCTCCTCGGCACGAAAAACAAATGAGGCGCAAGCACTTGCGAGACGGCTGCAAACAAATCGCTCAGACAGCCGGCAAAATAGAGGGACAAATACAAACAGTTCCAGCAAAGCATGAAATTAACCTTGTCATTAATAAAACCTCAGCGACAGATAAGATGCACTTTTCCCAGACAGGCTTTTAATGTGATCAATGATCATCTCCTGGGTCAATTTGGCAGCGCCACAGTGCTTTATTTTCCACAACCCAGTCATGCGATGGGGAAGAGGCACAATCTTATGAGGGCACGAAGGTGAAGAGGAAATGTGGAAGCTGATGGATGTCACAGCTGAGGGGTTCGGACTGGAAATTGCCGGCCTCTAGTATCCCACTCCCTTCCGCCTCCATTTAACAGACGGGCACTAGCTTTTGTTTCGCTTCCTCGCTTAATTTTCATTTCACTTTATTTCATCGAAGCCAAAAAAAAAAAAACGAGCAGGGCACAACAGGGCACCAGCATCTCCCCTTAAGGTGATGGATGAAGCCGAAAAACATCTGCTCCGTTGTGGTTTACGGAGCATTACCGCTGATAGGAAGAGGGGGAAGAAGACAAGCATGTGTGTGTGTGTGTGTGTGTGTGTGTGTGTGTCGCACACGTGTGGCGGCAACAAGCAAGAACAAAACTCTCCTCGAGCGGAGCGCAATCAGTGGCGAAGGGGCATCAATTTGAAATTAATTTGACTAGCGTCCCTTTTCGATTACAGTAATTAAATCTCTTCAGAGGCAGTTCTTATCGACTAGAGGAAGAGGTTTATTTATGAGCAGCAGTGTTTTACAATAGCGAACTTATCTGAATCCTAAGATTAAAAATAAAAAACAAACAAACACTCAATGTACATCATATTTTCTCACGGCTGGCTTTTTTCAAACCTGCTCGTTAAATCTCGTTCTGTAAGAAAAAAAAACAAACAAAAAAAACCTGTTCCCTTTTTTCCTGACGACAGAAAAGACAAAAAGCTTGTGAAGTCAGCTTTTTTGAAGCGTCAGCTTTTGTTGTTGCCAACAATACTGGGTCAATTATTTTGGATGGTGTAAAAAAAAAAGCTCCGGGCAGCAGCACGCAGCTTATAAACCACACAATGAGCACCCATATTTTAGTGGCTGCACTTAGCCATTCATTAAAGATCCGAGAGTTCCTCCTGTGATTGGACACGAGGGCCGCCGTGCCAGTGGCCTCATCGATCAGCTCTCAGGGGGTTTGAAACAAATCTCTGCAGTGAGCTTTTTTTGTGTTACAGACATGGAAATTCGTGCACTGTCATATTCTGTTGAGAAGAATATTATCTTTTATACCTCCTTTTGGAACAGAAATAGCATTAGCATCTTCTATACACTCCAAAAATAGCAATATATTGATGCGGAAAATACCAACACGATGATGCAATTTGGTTGCATATTAATCAGGGGGGGCATGTCTTCTGGAGAGAAGGTAAACACCACCAAGTTTCTCTCCAAGCCTCCCTAGCCTCATTAGCAGTTGACCTTTAATTTGAAAACTCACTCCGCTCCCATCAGTCCCCGGCCCCGCTCACCTGCATGCCGCCACTGGGCTTCTTGTGATTCAGCAGCAGCTCCACGGCACCCACCACCTCCTTGCGGATCGCGTGCAGCAGGGCATCGCCGACGTACACGTTGAAGCTCAGCAGCAGCTCGATGATCTCCAGGTTCTCGTTCTCGATGGCGATCAGCAGGGCCGT
>CAEMYA010000025.1:1990385-2009134 GCA_903131615.1 Diplodus sargus | reverse complement strand
GACATTTCTGCCTGTGCCACATGTAGATTTTAATCAGCAATGGTGGTTGTTTAACATTGAAGACTACAACTCCCATGATAAACCACTTATGTCAGAAATTATGCAATGTGCTTACACCACAATATCAACAATCTCCAAGTCAATCGGTCAGCGTCTGCTGACGATTTAGCCTCTGACGATCTTCTTTTTGGAGCCTCTTGATAACAAATATCCAGACGAAGACTTCCTGGTCTGTTGGACTGATCATTGTTAACAGCCCGATTTACAACCTGTGACTGGGAGTTGAGAGAGACAACTTAAAAAAACTAATAAAAAGCGAAATCTTCATCACATCAAAGCCAGTTCCCGAGATTTCACTTCTGTCGCTCTCCACGTGCACTATACCTGCATGCAACCAAAGCCTGCCCCGACATGAACTGTATTATTACTCAGACTACAATGCACAATTGACTACAAATGGAAACCAAAGCGGTTCCAAAATCCTGTCCCTCGCCTCCCAGATTCTGCATTCATGCGCAGATACTTGTTTAAAAGAGATTAATACATCAATATCTCTCTGCTGGCTCTTTTCTTTGCATATGCTGATGAGCAGATTTTCAAACAAAAAGCCGAAGCAGGATTCGGGAGCACGTAGAGCACATTTAAATAATCTCCTTTACGGAACACAGCGGAGTGTGTGTGTGGCTGACAGGTCAGAAATCAGTAGACATTATTGAGTCTATAAATAGTCGAGAAGCTAATTCTTCTCCCATAAAAGGGGCCTTGAAAGGGGGACTGATTGGAGCGGATATTTAAACAACATCCAATGTGATGCGGAGGGAGAGGCGAAACAGGAGACTCTGCTCGCCCCGCTCGCACTGATTTATTCTCATTTTAAAATGCTTCCTCATGACAGCATAGACCTTTTGTCATAATGAGGGACGCACTAGTTGAAACTTTGCATGCAGGGGGAAGCACGGCACGAACTCTGCTGCGGGGCGCTGTGGAAGCAGGGGGGGCGCCCCTTTTCTATTTCGCTTAGTTGCCCGACCGCGAAATCCGCTTATCCTAAAGTGTTGTTTCACCCGTTATTAATAATGTTACAGCATATTGCAGAGCGAGCATAAAGACAGTGTTATTGCAGTAGCTTGTTGATAAGACCATTTCACAAACTATTCTGCCGTTGCAGCACATTTGGAACTTTCGGGGATGTTACGCTTGAGTCCTCTTGGCTGCTTCATCAGGAAGTAGGGGTGCTGCTGATGGGGCTGCTGCACCCTCCACCCCCCTAAAAAAGGCATCCCAAAAACCGGCATTTGATTTCGTATAAAAACTCCCTTTGATCGTGAAGCCTGAAGTTGCTCGACAATTCTCTGATGACTCTGTCAAGTGCAGGAACTAGACTGCAGACTGGAGCTAACCGTGACAGACAGGCACATGAAAAGAAATGTCCGTAACGTGTAGCATTTTTGCTGAATTTACAAGAAGGACCAAATAATTAAGGATTTGTCAAAAAAAAAATTCGTACATTTTCTCCTAACTCAGCAACTGTGATTGGGCAGCTGTGGCCCAGGGGTAGAGCGAGCGTCTTGTTATCGGAAAGTTGCTGGTTCGATTCACCTGGTCTGCATGCCGAAGTGTCCTTGGGCAAGATACTGAACCCCAAACTGCTCCTGATGTGCTGGTCAGCACCCTGCATGGCAGCCACCGCCATCAGTGTGTGAATTACCGTAAGTGACTTTGGACAAAAGTGTCTGCTAAATGTAAACATGTCAACAGCTCACAAAATTGAAAGATTTTATAAAGGAGTCTGGTGAGTTGCTCCCCCTGTCCATCCAATGCTTTGACCTACGTCATGTTCATTTTCATGTATACGGTCTGCTGCGTTCAAACTGTTGTACATTCACGTTAATAACTAATCAAAAAACATAAATGTTGCGCATCCTCATTGTATGGACCGACGCCTTGTAGCCTTCCCAGCCGTGGCTGACTTCCAGCGTCCCCGTGTAGCGCCAGTCGCTTTTCACACAAAATGCGTGTCTTTTTCAGATGCTAATTTATGAACGAGCAGCGAGCGGGCCTTGTAGTTGAGGGTTGCATGAGCTTTAACAGATGGTGCTGTTCTCATCAAGGTAAGGGGAGACTCGAGAGAATGAGCAGCAGGCTGTTTCTGCGACTACAAAGCAAACAGGCGCCCTCTCCGTCTGCGAAATGTAACGTGCCCGCTATTTCGAGTCTGAGCATCCAGTTGGCAGTGACATCTCCCTCTGCAGCCCCCCCCCCCCCCCCCCCCCCCCCCCCNTCTGTCCGTCTGCCTCCTCCGTCTTCCCCCCTTTTTTTTTCTCGTTCCTATCTCTCCCACGCACCCATCTCTCACACCGCCGCAGGTTAAACCCACTTTTTGTTGAACGCTCAACAAAGAGTTGGACCGCTCTCCGTTGCAGAGGTATTTGTGTGTGTGTGTGCGTTTGTGTGTGTTCCCTGAAATCTAAACTTGTGCTCCAACCCAGAGTTTCTCTTTTATTTCCATGGAAACGCAGCGCCGTCCTCATCCTGTCCCACGCTTCTGAGAATAATCAGTCACCCTTTCATGAAGTTACACCATGCCTTGTATAGAAACGTTTTTATTTATTTATTTTTATTCTTAAAAAGGCGGTGCCCCCTTGTCAACATCGTGATTATATAAGTTTGCAGGTTTTCATAACCCCTCTCTTTTCCTAAGGGTGCATACGTGGGAGTGCAGCGGTATTCTGCATCCGTGGCTCTCGGGGGTGGTGGGGGGGTTTCCTGAGGTCATCCCAGCTGTTTAAATCCCCATTATGCTCGTGCTCTGTGCCATGCTGCTGGGTAATTAAAAATGATCTGTCTCTGTCTTCCCCTGGAGATGCACTGAGACTCACTCTGCCACCCTGTCTCCCCGTCACTCGGCTCGTATTTGCCAGAGCAAAGTAAAGTGAGCATACAAAGGAGGAACATCACCTCAGCATTGCACAGTGAGGGGCAGTCATTTACTTTGATGTGTCTGTGTTTTATTTCCTATCGCTTCCTTTTTGTAAAAAAAACAAAACAAAACAAAAAAACCCTGAAAAGACAGCAGCAACAAAATAAGATGCGTCATTGTTTTGTGTCAACCCAAATGACAGAATAAATGCTTGAAATATACATTTCTGGGAACCATGGACATGTTGAAACTGTACTTTTCTTTATGCTGCAACTCTACGGTTCTTTGTGCTCAGTTTCAATTGACTGGTTAGGTTTAGGGTGAAAAAAACCCCTCCACTTGGTTAGGGTTAGGAAAAGATCACGTTACCTGGTTCTGTCGCAACAGACACAGCTACAAAACGTCCCCGACTCGCACAGTGTTCCCTCGCTTGATGTCATAAGAAACCTACAAATTTGAATACATAAACGTTTGTAGAAATGCGAAATGGCAATCTTTTTATTCTGGCACGAGGGCTGTGTTTACAGAGCAGGGTTACTGAGCGCTCCCAATATATAACTCATTTGCTTTGCCAGATTTCTGTGGTGTGAAATGTAATTTCTGTCGAGATTTGTCTTTTTCCAGTTCATGTTCCCACCTTGTAATATGTTGCACAGGAGCTGCAGGTTGTAAGGCAAGGATAGATGGTTGGGCTTATAAACCATGTGTATCGTAAATAGGACCCAAATGCAGACGAACAAATGCAGGCAGGTTGAAGAAACTTTAACGAGCCAACGTCCAATGTGAAATCCAAAGCGAGTAACAAAAGACAGCGGGAACAGGAACTTCTCAAAACTTGGGACGAACCAGAAAACCACGAGGAAGAAACAAGAAACACAGGGAACACATGAGGACTCGGCACAGGAGACACAGGACTGATGTGAATACAAACTACACACAAACTAAACAAATGAGGGGATGAGGTGGAGGTGAGACAGGTGTAGGGGTGGTGGGATCAGGCTGGGGAGGAGCACAAGGAACACAGATGAGCAGCAAGTAGAAAGTAACAACTAGGCACAAGAGGATAAAGCTTCAAAATAAAGAAATAAAAGAAATGACTTACCAAAAACCAAAACCATGACTCGTGGGCCAGATGTGCTAGTGTTAGCATCCAAAAACACCGTGTGAGGTCAGGCGAAGATTATCGCTTCACCGTGTGTTGCGCTGTTGATGTTTTACATATCTTAGAAAATCCTTTCCCTCGCCTTCGCCAAGTTGCCTTATAAGCATTAAAACATTGATAGTGGCTGAGCTGCCAGAGGGGAAACAAATGACAACAATTTTGACAATGAACATCAGACAGGCTTGTTGATAACAACCGTAATCTGGGCAGCATAAAATAAGCACGTTACTGGAGCGCGGCCATTTTTTTGTAATCGTATGGAAATGCACTGTTGGCATTGCAAAGCATATGACAATAAACTCCTTGAATCCTTCAATTTGTGGTAATTTTGTTCAGTTGAATGTGAAAATGCTGAAGCTTGGGCCCTCAGATGCATATCCTGTGAGCACTCGACAGTTATTCCTGGATACAAATACAGCAGAGTGAGAATACATTCTCGTGAGTTATAAAAGTGGCCTCCCTTGTGTTGCTGAAACACCGGCTTTCATGGGAGTTCTACTACAGTTTATGAGTAATGCCAAGGACCAGTAAACAGCTCTTCCTGAGAATCCGGCAGCGGGAGAAATGTGGCTCACGCTGCCCGGCTATCATTCTCCAGGCCCCAGAGAGAATAAACAGATTCTCTCAGAGTACACACAGGTCCTCTGTAAGTGCATCCTGAAGCTCTGCGCTACCGTGCAGGATGTTCACCAACCGCTGACCCTCATGAAAGAGCGGCCCCCGACTCCGCTGCGGTGATCCGTCAAGGACAAGGCTGTTATCTGCAGTTATCTCCGGCTTATGTAACAATAAGCGCAACGCTACATTTGTATGAAAGCACAACATGCTCCCAGAGCGTTGGAGGATTTCTTTTTTGATTTGTTTTGCAATGAGACCACCGCCGGAGAGTCTCATTCGGGTCATTAAACTATAGATAGACGAGGGGCGTTCAGACGGTCGGATTGTTAATGTCGCGCATTCAAAGATATGTGTTGGGAGTCCATTAAAGGGAACAAACAATGATCCTTTCCTGCTCTTCTCTTTGTTTTGAGCTACCATGTTATTATCATCAGGATTAAATTGCAAGTAGATGCCCTTTAAATTTCACTAGTTTTCAAAACACTATAATACGCCTAGGCGCCCACTTCCAGATTCCCCTTTTCATCCTCGGCCGTACATTTACTTGCTGATAAATTGAAGGTCTGCAGTCTGCTTTTAAAGATACTTTGCAGGAGCAAAAGGGGGGCTGTATTTTAGCCTTAATTGAACTTACATTTGCAGCAAGCGAACCGCTTTTCAAGCCTTTTTCTCCCCAGTTGACACCGACATAACTTAAGGACGGCGAATAATAAGAGAGCAGTCTTTAATCTCGAGAAATGTTTTGGCACACCTCCGCGCGTCGGAGTGCATCAATTCCCATCTACAAGAGGGTTCTGCCGGGACGGGGCTGTTTTAATAGAGCACGATAGAGCGTTTATTCATTTCGTCCTCACCTGCAGCTTCCGAAAAGGCTGTAGCACTCCAGCTGGGGCGCACGCCTGCTCTTCAGAGAACGTGATCTCTAGAGTGCGAGTTTTCTTGTAATAGTAAATGAAGGAAATAGTTCAGAAATTTCAGCCAAAACGTGACAAAATGCCCTTTCTTCACTATAAATATATATCTCCTGCCCCTCCAACATCCTGAGCCTGCCACTGCATATGACACTCACTCGTTTGGCTAAACCAAGCAGAGATTCCGTAGGGACACTTGCAATGGAAGAGGTTGTATAAGCCACACACTTTTCTGCTGTTTCACTGTGCAGAATTTGATTTATAGCGGGTCCCACTTTTCATTATCTCGTCTTTTAATAAGAAATCCAGTTATATGCCCCGTAGTCCCCCAAAACCTTTCCAATGATCCTGTAAGTGACTGTCCTTCCCAAGAAAGAAAGAAAGAAAAAAACTCTTTGGCAAGTTCCTCGAAATGGCAGTCGCTTCGGTTCTTGTGACAAAGCCCTGCAGCGGCTGGATGCAGTAATAATGACCGCCGCAAACGAGGAAGTCAGGTCACGTCGCGGTGGAGCTGCAGAGTCGGAGTCGGTGGGGGCGCAGGGACAAATGATGCATTTTGTCACTTAATTCGGAGCACTTGTACTGTAAACACTGCTGAGCACCAATTAAAGTGCAGAGATCCATCTACCATACGAGCCCGCAGTGAATCAGGTGTCCCCTCGGTTTCACTATAATCAGAAAAAAACTATTGGCTCCATCTGCTGCTCCGAGTCTGCTGTCTAAATGATGGTGCGGGCAGACAGTTCAGGCAGCACCGAGGAGCTGGTATTTTCGGCTTTTGTCGCCCTGTGTTCTTCAGCGCAGTCTCCAACGCATCGCTGATTACTCAGAGTTTCTTCTGAATGTAGAAAATAAAAGGGAACGGTTACTCCGGTTTGTTGGCCTCGCCTGATGTTGGGGGCTTCGCTACTGACAGAGCTCACAGAATGGGTCAAGATTGAGAAAATGGTGAAACCCTCAAGCCACGGTAGACACCCAGCAGCTTTTAAGACAGATTAAACGATACAGCGTTGAATATTCCATGGCCTGTTTGCACAGGGTCAGTGGTTCACCTCATTAAAAATTCTGTTTTTCTACATTTATTACCGACTTCAGTTACTGTTTCAGAATTAATGATAGGCAGGGGTGGACTAGGAAAATAATTCAAGCCCAGGAATCAAAGACCCGTTCGGTCCAGTCTGCATATTTACTCATGTTTACTGTTTATGTCAGAACATTTCTTTTTACATTAATAATAAAGTTATTAGAAATGTTTAATAAGGCATCCAGAGTAGTTCAAAAGGGCCAAGTGTCTTAGTCAATTGCTCTTCCATAATTGAATATTCATATATATCATTTTTGTGCACATTTGGAGTGATTGTTTTGCAGTTGTTTTTAGGGCAGTGACTGGACTTATTTCAGAGGCCAGTGGCCGTATAACAATGTTAACAGTTAATGTTTCTGCAAACCACAGATACATCCGAGGTTGGCATCTGTAGCATTTATATTTACATCTATATATAGGGCATTTAGTAGATGCTTTTGTCCAAAGCGTCTTACAGTAATTAGTACACTTATGGCAGTAGCTGCCATGGAAGGTGCTGACCAGCGCATCACGAGCAGTTTGGGGTTCAGTGTCTTGCCCAAGGACACTTCAACATGCAGACCAGGGGAATCGAACTGGCTTCCGATAACAAGACGCTGGCTCTACCGCTGGTGTTATTACAGCCAACTAGGCTGCCAGATTGATGACCACAGTTTAAGTAACAGCAGTAGGACACCCAGGGACATTTCAAGCTGTAATTTTTTTTTTCTCTAGGAGACCTGCAGCCATTTTCTGACATATGTGACAAACCCTGTTATTTTTCTCAGGAAGTTGGACCATCTCAGGTACTAGGGTTTGTTTTTGTGCCTTAACCTCAGCATTGTGACAAGCTAAACAAACGTAAAATTAAACATGAAACATTTTAACTTGGTTGTTTTGCAGAAAACGTACCTGGCTAACATTTAAGTATTCTGGTGACGGGCTTGACACTCTAGTAGCTCTTAGTAACTAGAGATACTTCCACTAGACAGAAAAGCGTACACATGTCTTGATTCTTCCAAATTATTTCCAATGCGTCTCCTGCTTTCTGATGTAAAAATATGTAGTTTTTTAAATAAAATTCAGGATCAACTTGGGAAGGGTAGCTCTGATATGACGTGCTGAAAAGCTGCCTGGCTAATATGTTCCAATCGCATCTCCTTGCTCGTTCAGTTTCACAGCAATAAGCTGCACTTTCCTCAGTGGCATTCTCTGTTTCCTCTTTCGTTTACACATTTGGTTTAGCATTTTTAACGCTGCAGGCAAATCAGCTTGGTCTCAAGATACGTACGGGTACAATCCACCGCTGGAAAAGGCTTTCAGCCAGTGTTCATGGTTATTGTAGAAAAAAAGGGTAATTCGCAGCGACTTTATATCTCTGGTGGCACTAATCTCTGCTATTGGCCTGAGCTTTTGCGTGGGCTGCTATCATATCAGCGCTGCAGCATCAGCATTCAACCGATTTAGCATGGCAGCCCTTGCGACCACAAGGGCGATGTAATCATCCCCACCATCTGATAAGTATCAGTCAAACGCTCCTCTCCTCTGGCCACTTTTTCTGCATTTCTTGCTGCAATCCGAACTGCATAAAAACTGACCGTCTTAAGATTTAAAAGTGACATTACAAGCACACCGCCCTGTAGATGTGATGCCGCAGCACGGGAGACTTTAGATCTAGAAAAGAAGTAGTAAGAAGTCAGTATTCATTGAACGTTACATTGAAAGATCGGGCTGTATTGTATTTATTTCCAGCTTCACTTTTAATTTTAGTCTTTTGTCTGATACTGTAATCAATGGTCATTTGTACTAAGTGAACGGTCCGTGAAGGGTCTCGCCCGAGGATACTTGGAACAGATACATGGCTACTGACACAAATTGGCCTCTGCCTGTATCAAATCCCCATTAGACCTAATTTACTGGGCTTCCTTCCTCCTTCTTTCAAGTCGTCAGTTTCATGTGGTGGGTCTATCATGTGTTTCCCACGCTGGGGAACCACTGCACAATGCACCGCAAGAGAAACCGCTGAAGGGCACGTAATGAAGTCAAAGAACCGATATCCCTTCACTTGAATCAAGCCTCTCCAGCGCACTTTCAGGGGTAGGTTTATATTTTATTGTTGAGATATAAGCATGTTATTCAGTCTGGTGTATTTCCTCTGTTTAATAGACAGGCACAGTCACGTAAAATGGAGCTCATTGACCAAAACACTTGTCTGTAGTATACATAGCGTACGTAACTGCACCAGAGTTATGTACAGCATGCGCGGCTTCACTTTCCTTTCACGTCACATTTTTGATAGTGTTTGGTTAAATCACACCACCGCTGCAGGTGCGCTTGTCTAATCTCATCTGCCGTTGATCCTCCCCCTCCCACCCGCGAATCTCAAGCATGTAAGTAATGCAAATCAGTGGGTCTGGAGGCTTTTAAAGCACAACTCTGTAATTATCTGTCAGCGTCATCCCTTTAATTGACAGGCAAGCAGTGCCAAATCTCTTTGAGACTCAAGGACAAAGCGTAAGACAAGAAAATATACTTTCACAGTGTTTTTTTTTATGTAAGAGTGAACAACACCAGAATTCTGAAGATTATCGGGAGATTTACAGTAAGTGCTTGAAACCAGAGGAACCTTTTGTAATTACAATCAGATAAGCCACAGTAATTATCATTATCGTTATTATTACTTGGTGCCCTTTTGAAACATAAAAACTAACTAACTAACTCCGGCTGGACAAGCAGAGGTGGACTCTGTGTTCACATCATTGATGCATACACACAGCCAACGTTGATGGAGAGTGTTTACCTGATGTCGAACTTTTAACACGAAGAAGCTGACAACATTCGTCCTCACCCTCTTGCTGCTGCAGCTTGCATTCATCCCGACGCAAAAAGTTAAAAAAATGCACTACATGTTTATGAAAGATCGTATTGAAATAGCTAAATCTATATTTTATGTTTGTGTAGCGTGCAGTGTTGTATGACGGCAAATAAATCACCTTGAGCCTTGAAAAATGACCAACAGAATGAGGAAGTACAGTAATATTTGCTGTATTTTAGTCACACCGTGTGCTCTCGCTTTGTTACCGCTTTATGTTAGTGCTACTCCACGTTATAAAGAGAGGGAAAGCGATAAGAGCTCTGAATGGGAAAAAGGGGGGGAAAAAAAACAAAATAACAAAACGTCTTGCACAGAAGCATCTCAAACTTTGCACGCCAACTTTTACAAAGCAACATCAGAACGTTATAATTCACGGGCACAGTTGTCGCCTGCAGAGTGTAAATGTCGGGATCTTTGCAGACGTAATGTGCGTGTTGTTTGAAAACACTTCAAACAATTGTTCTGAGTGCGATTTGTCAGCATGTGTTCAGACAGAATGTAAAAATGAGGGGAGAAATAACTGGCACAACTCCTGTTGCTAGGGCTACTGTTGTCCCTCGAGATGAAGCTTACTGTGACAGCGTGTGTGTGTGTGTGTGTGGGGCTGTGGGGTTATGCGTGTATATGCGCTCAGCGTCAGTGTGCGTGCGTTTGATTTCGTGACAGATCCTCTCACTTCAGTGAATTAATGTGTGAGGTTCTGTGCCCCAAGGGAGCTGGTGGAGAGCCAGGTGTTGCCCCCTGTCTGACCCTCTCGATCAAGGGGAAAGAGCACACGAAGCGTCTAAAGGCCTCCTTTTTGGTATCAGTGCTCCTGAACAATATCAGGGAGATACCCAGACACGATGAAAGCCGGGGGATTTGATTTAACTGCTCCGCTTGAGTCTCTCTGTATTGTACACCACCTTCACACGAGCAGCTTGACGAGGAGATTTTGGCTCACGCGTTGCATGCTCCGTGCAATTTGTCACCATCCTCTGACTAACACTAGAACTATTGATTTTGGTGATTGCTCTCTTCCCACCGTCCTTTCAGCTTGTCGGCTCTGATCACTCTATTTTTTTTTTTTTTAACATCCTTCATTTTCAAGTCACCTGACACTGATTTATTCGAGTCCCACGCCCTGCAGACCAAACAGAGCAGGTTATTTGAGTGGACTGTGTTGTTTAAGTGCATTCTTCTGATTTGACCTGGTTGGCAGTCAGCTGTCGATCACAAGGTTTGCTGTATTACAGTGGAAATAGAGCCTGTATTCTGTATTGCTCCCGGAGCGTGGAGCATTTAAAAAAAAAGAAGTTGTTTTAACGTTTGAGCATCTTATACAAGTGGTTAAGGTTCAGAAGAGATTATCCTGGTTACACAGAACAGAAAAACAATCTACTGGAACAACTGTGCTTGACTTGCATTGTGAGATGTGTGAAATCTGCAGACTTGTTTATGTCTGTAGCCGTTTAAAAGATCTATAATTTCAAAGGGTGATCCGACCTGTCTGACGTTACTGCTGTGCTTTTTTCATGCACACCGCTGCTTTGCAAGCGTCTTCGATATCTACCCACCACTGTCTTCCTCCGAGGACCGTACATGTCTGTACACGGTTTCACGGAAATCAACTGTTAAGTTATTTCCGTCCGCACCACAGAGCCAAAACAAACACAATTCATCAAGCTCGTTGAAGACATTCATTTCAAAAACAGAAATGAAGTCGTTCCTTCCCTTTTTCAGTCTGGAGTTTGCAGACATGTCAAAATAAAAAAATTCCTGCACCTCATTTGGAAAGAAGGCTCTTGAACAGCTCATATTTGGTTGTTTTGCTCATCAGGTATTTCCCAGCATTGCTTTTTGCAGCTGCTTTACTTGACAGAAAAAAAAAGGTACCAAAGCTATTTTTATGCTGGAGTCAGCAGCTGCGACTGAGTGAGGGGGAAGAAACTGCGCTTGGAGAAAATGGGGGAAATAAATCAGTTTATTCAAATTACTACGTTTTCAAGCCGCTCTTAATTGCATTTTTACAACAAAAATGCAATCACTGGTGTTTACGCAGTGCTGGTGTTTGCCAAGATTTCTGTCTCTCCGACTGGCTAACACACAGAATCAGGTTTGCTGTTGAGATATTCCTACACCATATCAACAAAGGCTTTGAACTATCCCTGTGAGTCAGTGGGGGGTTCAGAGCAGGCTGACAAACTAACAAATCCTAGGTTACTCTGACACTTTGCTTTTCTGAGACGCAATTTCATTTTTGTATTTTGCAAAGACAGTGTTCCTGGAGTCGCTGCCAAAATCTTCCCCGTAATTGATGTTGCCGGGAAGCTCCTGCTGCACATCGAGCTTATGAAAGCTCTGTTCGAGAGGCAAAACAGTGCCCTAGTTGCGGCTTACCGAGGCATCGCTTTGAATTGTGGCGCTCAACTTTTTCCAAACTTTTCAAGCGGGGAGGTAATTGGGTAACAGTGAAATATTGATGTCTGAGTTGGTAAGTTGATTTCGTTAAATTATATATTTGAATGAACATAGGATTCCTTCCTGACACACTCACAGGATTTTGAATCATTAAAGGGATTTTTTAAAGATGAGCTGTGTGAGGTACTTATCCATAGTTGGTGTGTTACCGACAGTACATGGCGGTCGGCACGCCCCCCAGTTTGAGGAAGCAAACGGGCATTGCATGGAGACAACAATGAACTCTCGATCCAGTGTCAGAGTCCTGTTCATTCTTATTTAAGCTGCTCACTGGCACATGAAGCAAAATAAAAATGAATATAGAATTACCCAGATAATCCGTGACGATCGTGCGCCATATATCTTCAGCTGTATGGCTGACTTCTAGTTTATCAGTCAGCTGATGCGTTTTTGGGCCCAAGTGCATCACAAAGCCTGGCGCTCGAACCTGGGGGCTGGGGGTGCTGGTGTAAGGACGCCAACCAATGTGCCGCTGCAGGCAGGGGCGGCAAGTTTACGCAAGGTTGAGAATATTTTCACCACTTTACCTGATCAGCCCCTTTTATTTGGAACTATTTTTTTCATTACCCTATAGCCTCCGAATGCCTACGCATGCGTCACGATGTGATCAGCTCAAAAACAAATCCGGTAAAGACCAGGCCGCTAAAGCCTGATACTAATCTTTGCTTTTGAGTCCGGACAAGATTCCTTCAAACCTCTCTCCGATACCTGTGACAGCAGAATATTTTCCCCCTGTTTGTGTCAGCACTCATGGCTCGTAAATACGACACACCGGCTTGAATTTAGATTTGCTTTCCCGGTGAGGTGCAGTGAGGACATATTTTGTTGTTGTTTGGATGCCGCTGACACCTGAACTCCTCTCCAGGGGATAATATATTGAAGGCTGACTTGAAAAGAATTTATGTGGTGAAGGTCAGATGACAAGTACCTCAAGTTTATACTGCAGGTACTTCATTAGCAGTGCTGTCACAGGGTTGGTAAATAAATCCACTCGCAGTCAGCAGCGATGAGCTAGACTGTTTTTTTTGTGTTGTTGTTGACTTCCTTTCTTGTTGTTTTAGCGAAGCGTTGATTTCCAAAGGAGCAGGATTGATTGTTCCGCTTGCTTGAAAATTGCATGATCGTCACTCCGTCGATGAATGGAAATGTCACCCGCTATGATCCTGTGTAGGAGAGGCCGTCAGCCGGCGTGGCGATACCGCAGATTTATGTAAACATATCAGAGTTAATCGAATCAATCAAAAGGGCACACGCGCTGGAGTGTTTGTTCTCTCGGCTTTATTAGCTTTAGCTTTAACAATACATGAAGCTGTTCTGGTCCTCTGGAGTAATTTGATTGTGGATTTGATTGTGATCTGTCCGTCATGCACACCCACCCACCACCCCCACACACACATTAACTTTAAGCTATCTCCAGTCATGCTTGCAGTAATGCTTTTGGGTGGCTCACGGTAATTACCCTCGTCGACCTCTGCAGCTATCAGAGTCGCGGGTTATCAGGCGAGGGATCCAATCACAATGCAAATAAAGGTAAGTTGAGCTGACTGATGGAAGTCATGTCTCATGTTTCATTTCTTCTCTCTCTTGCCTTGGGTGAAAAAAGCGCAGAGAAATCCAATTATTAGCTCAAACTGCATTGATTGTGTCCTCTCCTAATAGGGTATTAGGCAAAGCCACAGGGAAAGGGCAGGCGGCGTCTACCTCAAAAATAATAGCCTGCCGAGAGGAAGTCGAAGAACAACAGATTGCCGGCGAGGGCTTTGTCATCTAATCAAACAGACATTGCGGATCCTCCAATGCCCCACTGAACCCGTGCCTTTGATTATCAGTCGACATTTGAACCGGTTGAGCGATTATACCTACCACGTGTGACCCAATCAATCGCACCGCGTGTGCACACAACGCAGTGAATCAAACATTTACTCGTGTCAACCACGAACAACAACAAAAATAAGCATAAACGAGTCCTAAAGGATGTTTGGTGACATGTGCCGCGTGTGAAGATAACAAGCCCTGCGTTGACCGCCCACATCAAACACACAGCGCGCATGGAAATCAAACGCACACGAACGAGTTACTGCCAGCAACACGTGTGCCGGGTACCAATCAGTTCATCACGGCCGCCTGCTATGTATGCATCTGTGTGATTTGACAGAGGGCGAGAGAGAGAAGATGCAGTGAAGGGCTGAAATAAAGGAGGAGACACGCATGTCCACATACCAGAGACCGGAAGAGAACGAGAGGGGCGGCTCTATATGGATGTCATCTGACAAAGAAAGATACCATTTCAGCTACAAAGACCTCATCAAGTTGTTTTCCCAGGACCTCTTCCTTGCCTACAATAATGTGTTGGGTAAGTTATGGGGGTGTAATGATACATCGATCCGGATCAGTATATGAGTTCAATGATTGAAGATCTAATAGCATCAATTCAATCGCCATCATCGTTAAGATACGCCTTTATTTTGAAATTCCCATGGTGCATCTGTGTCAACGTTTCCGTCCATTCCTTTCCAACCAGTGCTTTCTTTTTTTTTTAAATGAATAGCTCTTTTTCCATTTTATTGTACGGAACCATTGATAAAATTATATTTACACTGAAAAGTTCAGTAATGAAATTTGCAAATCATATTTTAGCTGCTTTTTGTGACTTGACATAAACATTCTTTTTAATGATATCATCTCATATCGATCGCAGGCCCGTATCAAAATGGAATCAAAATTGTATAGTGTATGTATCGATGTCCACATGATGAAACTCGCGACACCCCTAGTAGGCTACGGCGCCTGCACGAACAAGTCGGCAGCAGTTGTAGCATGGCTAATGCTATTCGCGTTAGCCTCACCTCCTGCAATGGCGCCAGAGGTTTCTGAGGTGGAGGGTTTGTCAAAGTCTCTTGCTCTATAAATTACGAAACAATCCACTGTGGCTCTTCACACTAAGGATAATAATACACCTAACTGGCCAATATGTTTCAATAATATTCAGTTAGATTACAAGATCCTCAATTGATCCTGCATTTAATCAGAAGCTAATTACCTGCAACCTTTTTCTTAAGCTCTATCAGGCATGACAATTCTAATCCCAGCCATAGTCATCCTTCATTTTATGGTACTGTTCAGCACCTGCTAGATTTAACCCAGTTGTGCCTTCACCCCTAACACTTGCTGACACTCTGTCAGTGAGCATATACAGTACAGAACATTTAGAACACACATCTCTCGTCTGAGTGCAGAGTATCAACTCTCTGGAGCTCTGCTCTCCTGCCGCTGCGAACACACCAGCAGCTTCTGTTGCTTCCCTACTGCAGCTGCTGATCTGGCTCCTTTCCTGCGACTGCATTCTCTGACAGCTTATCGTGACATTTTCATGTGACCTTTGTTGTATTTGCTCTCTACGGCAGGTCTGACTCAAAATGCAGAAAAGCACAAGAATTCAGGTCTAAAATGACACCGGTACACTAAAAAGGATTGACGTACTTTGTTAATTCCACGCCATCTATGAACAGATGCACACTTTGTTTTGCAGGAAGCCTGCTGGCAGAAGTCCAGCTGGGACAGATATAAACCGTGCAGAATGCTATATTGTTAAATCCGACTCTCACAACACAGTTACAACGTTCCGTGTTTGAATCTTAGCCCATGTCTTTTTTTGTGCCTCGTTTGTTTGTGTTTTCATGAGGGTTTTCTCCAAATGCTCTGGCTTCCTTCCACACCTAAAAACCCCATGTGAAGTATTAGCCATAGCAAACGTTGGCGTCTGACACTGGTGCTGTAAAATGGCTGCACACTTCTCTTAATTAGGTCTGATGGGGCAAATTCAAATGATGCATTTCTTCCACCGGGACCAATTACCTACAACTGCATTTACGTTACAGGGGGTTTACATTGTGGCATTATAGTACTGACAGACTTGTATTAAGAGCACAACATTTAGTGTAATGAGTTTCCTACTACCATAATGACTTATGTGCATTTCCAAGGCAAACAGTGCAGTAGGACAAGTAAGTGAAAACAGCTCTGGGTCTGCAGGTCTGCACTGAAGGTGTGGGTCTGAAACCAATCATTCAAAATCAATCACTTAATCACTGTCCATTTCCCTGCTGGGCTAAGAATTTGTCTTTCCCAATTTGTCATCTGTCCGCTTGGATACATTTCAGCTTTCTCACACTCTTGCCTGTCTTGTGAAAACAGCTTGTAACACTTGAAATTTAAATGAAAATATTACAATGGCTACTATTATGTAGTTTTGGAGAAGAAATTCAAACTCTGATATTTAGAATATGTATGCGGTTATAATACAAACTCAGAAATAACACTGAACTATTCTCAGAGGAAAAATAAGGTCCCTATAACATTGTTTGGAGCGAGACCACTGTTTATTCACTTAATTCAGTAATGGAAATGATTGATGTTAGTTTGTTTGTTGGATTCATGTTTGTTGATTTAGATTGTTTAGGCATAAAAAAAAAAAATCTGTCCAGAAATATCTTACTAGATTACACTGTGCAACTTTAATCATTTTTTTCCAACACTGGAGTATGAGGTGGAGGCTTGGTAGGAAATGCAACAGGATACTCCAATAGCACATTCGACAAAAGGTCAATTAGGGTGACACAACCTTTTTAAATTGAGTGAAAATACACCCGGAAAAATTCCGTGGTGTAGCAAGGTAATCTTGAAATTACCCACATCCCCAACACAGAATCTGTGTATTTTACAAACCTTTATGAGATTATGTTGGGGATTAGGTGCCTTGCTTGACAGCACTTTCCTAATAAACTTCCGGACTTGAGAACTTTACAATACAAAGTTCATAATTGATTACAGGGGAGGTTTACTCAACTTTACGCAATTGCTGGTTACACAAGGGATAATGGAAAGAACATTGGTTCAAAAAAAATTAATCAAGACAGAGAACTGAATATAAAGGGACCTCAGGGGTCCTTAATGACTAGAATTTGAGCAGAAACCACATCCTCCCTGATAATGGTTCAACCTATCCTCTAACTCATTTTCAATTTAACAATTCACAGGAGTCATGGTTGAGCAGGACAGAGACACCAGCTGAGAATATTCGCATGCCCTGCTGGTTTTCTTCGATTATGCTACTCTGCTTGTTCAGCGTGAGTTTAGGTGCCACCAAAATAACCGCACAGCTGGGTTTCAGCTCATGATTCATCCTGCATGGCTTTACTGTGTATTTAATACAGATGGGTACAAAACAACATGCTCAAAAAGTATAATCCAGCACCCTGGGAGGAGCTTGCTTTTTCTACAGCATCTCAGAGGACACCATCACCATGGAAATGACCAGTCTCCGAAAATAACAGAAATTATCACTGCACTGTGATTATAGGTGTAGGAACACACCATTATTTACTGTCACTGTGTTTTTCTCTTCAGAGGGGTTCTGGATGTATGAGAGATGAGTCAGAAAAATAACATCAGTCTATATACACACAAATATATATATATATATATATATATACACACAAATATATATATATATATATATGGAATAACAGGAATAACCACAACATGAAAACAAGACGGATAAAATGACCTATTATTTCATTCGTGCATAGCTTGTTTTGGCAGTATATTATTACATTAATGATGCATGCATCCCCTCATAACTCGTGAAGCACTGCGTACTGCTAGTTTACGTCATCTCCGTTGCTGTTAGGGGTGATACTTTCCTTTTCAGTTGCTGAGGGAACAATCACCAGATGATAGCAGCACTGACCACACAAACTTGAACTTTCAGCTTCAAATGAATTTGACTTAAATGACCATCCTCACCAAAATCAATAATTATAACTATCACAGTAACTACAAATAGATTGTTTTAAAAATCAACAGAGGGGAATCTTGGGGATATTTTCCTACAGAATAATGGCGCAGAAGTGCTTATAATATTGGACTCCAACTGTAACCGACCTCCTTCTTGTAGGCTAATTAATGATATTTAGGAGACTCATAAAAAGGTCCCCTCTAGTAACTCAGTCTTTCATAGTCATCCAATTTATTAAACAGTAATATAATGTATATTAGGTTGCAAATAAGACATGACATTTTTTACCTGAGACATACTGCCAAACAGTCTTTGGTGTTGATGGGGTCCTTCATGGAAATACACCATAAATCAACCAAAAAGCAAGTTTATCTTGAGTTGCAGAGTGTGGGCAATGATTTTTAGGAAAACTCTATAATGTGCGTATGATACCATAAGCTACTACTAATACTACTATTTTCCCTGTCAGCTCTGGAAAACCAACCTTCGCTGGTTGATTTAAAATGCATCATTGCTGGTACATCAGCTTGGGAAAGTGGAAAGATTTAAAAACCATGTTCACTATGATACGTCTCTTCATGAGGACTATAAGTGGTATGCTGAGCATCCTGTCACTTTCATCTGACCATTATAACAGTTTCATCCCTATCTTCTGGAAAGTTATCCATCCTGTCAGTGATGATAATTGTGAATGAATCAATAGCGTGAAAACCAGCTGTTCTGACAGACGTATACAGAAGAGTATCGTCTGAATAACAACGGTGACTAATCTTATGCTTGCAGATAATGGAAATCCACGGGGAATGATTAGGGGCCGACCTTAGAGGAAAGCGTGGCGAGAACACACCTTACCATGTTAAGGATACATTTTCAATATATTGAAAGTGTAAGTATATTAAGAGTCAGTGTTATGTTTTTGGTTAAGCATGTATTTCTGTAGCTA
>CAEMYA010000025.1:1966855-1985837 GCA_903131615.1 Diplodus sargus | reverse complement strand
TTTTTTTGTACTTCTACTAACATTTAATCAATATGGAGCCGTCTCATTTATCATCCCCAGGCGCTCATGCAACTGCCCGGAGGCTTTTGATAAAGCCGTCACTGTCTCCTCCCAGCATGTCTTTTCATTTTGTATTATAATGACAAAAGTACAGCTACAGTACGAAGCACAAAAACGAGTGTGTGGCCATACTTAGTTTTCAGTATGGCCACAGCGTACTGCACCCTAACGTTAGCCAGCTAGCATTAGCAGTGTTAGCATTAGCCAGAAATTAGCAACGTTAGCATTTTCTAGTTTGTCTCTTAGCAACTTAGCGTGTCCAACAAGCTGGCAACCATTTGAGGCGGTGTGATTGCAACAGAAACTGGGAGATGGAAGCACATTTTGAATGTGCATGATTTAAAGCTTCTATAATGGGCTCACTATACCGTGGTGCAGCTCTCCAATGGGAGACACGGTCAGGAATCCGCGGGACTTCGCAACGGAGCGAAAGATATCCGTGATATCAGTCGCCTTGTGAAGTGAAGAGAGTGTTATTCTGAAAAGGCCTGTCTTTTCATCCACCAAAGACCAGCTGATGTTAGAGTGTATGTTTGAACTATTAAAGGAAAGATTCAGCTGAAGGAGATGAAGGGATAAAACCGCAGTGTGGGAAGATTTTCAAAGTTGGTACGCCCATGGATAACGCTAAATTGGGGGAATAAGCTTCTTGCTGGACACACTTGATCTCCCCTCCTGTGTTTTCTAACATCATTATGGCATTACAGTTGACTGGCTGTGCGTAACTTGAGCCCAACCACTTGGAAAAACATCCCCTCTTGGAGAATAAAAACCTCCTGAGGAAGTAATGCCTCGAATTAGATTAGCGCTCCATCCTGCCGCCACATCTTTTAACTCCACACCGCAGAGGGCTATTGTTCGAGACAGCAGGAAATCAATGTCAACCATTACATTTTACAGGGGATCACTTACGTTTTGTGCGTCTTGTGAGAGTGTGTGTGCGTGCGTGTGTGGGATATCGCAGAAAACATCTATCCACTCGCACTCATCATGCCGCTTGCGACGTCCTTTCTATTGAAATGATACAGAGCAGCGGAAACCTCTGACTCTTACAATGAACTGCCTAATCAGAAGATACGTTTTGTATTCACAAGATATCACAGGACTTCTCTGAGCCATCGCGCTTATCATCATCCCCTATGGCAATAATTGCTTTAGAAAAAAAAGCCATAATTTAAGCTATACACTGGGGAGAAAAAGCCAGGGCCAAGAGGACGCACTCAGCTGAGCCGGTCTGACAGCACATGCAGCATGGTGTCAGGAGAAGTGTCGAGCTGCCACTGCATTTAATTGGGTTTATTTCCTGTCGGAGAGAAAATGACCCGCTGCTTTTTGTGAGGATAAACTTACGCTGAGATAAGAGTGTGGGGATGAACTCTCTCAACTGCGTAAGCAAAAACTCTGGCGGTTTCTTAGCAAAATAGCACAGTTACGAGCGGAGTTTCGATCCCTTACTTTCTTTCAAGTCAGCATTGATTGACATCGGGATCATGGGAGGTGTTGTCTTCATTGCTAAACAGCCACCATGGGCTGATTACAATCTATCAACGTTCGCTGAAGAGGTCATGTTTAATCTTGCGCTCATTCACATTACATTTCGTTTCGTTCTTCAACTTCCTTCCTCGGTCTTTATAGCGACAGGGGACAAATGAACCACACCACAACCTTAAATGAACTCAGATTCTTCTGGGTTTGAACATTGTTTTAGACATTTGGGACAGAGGTAGCTGGTCAAAAAAAGGGCACTCCACTGAACGCTCCCCACATTGTGGTTTTCAGTTCTGGTCCTGGTGGGCCCCCACTACCCTGCATGCTTTGGATGTTTCCTTGCCCCGGCAGACCTAAATCAAATGATCAGCTTGTCATCAAGCCCTGATAGCGATGAATATTCTTAAATTGTTTTTATAATTGCGTTTGATTGTCTGCCAGTGTCTTAACATGACTTAACGTTTGATGTGGATAGCACATTGTAAGAATGACTAAAATAAGCTTACTACTATTATCAGTATCAACATTTTTGTGACCTGCCAGGTGCGTCTATTAACATTTCCTCATTATCTTAGAAGAAATCATAATTTGGTAAGTTTCCATATAAACACGTGCTGTTGCAAATTAGATGTAGATGATAAAGACCCATTTGAACCGTTCATTCACTCATTCATTATCGGTTATGAGACGTTGTGATGCATGCATTTTATGGAGGAAACAATCTTTTCATCATTTTAAGCCCACCGTCTTGAATTCAGTTGCAGCTGCACAAAGGAAATAAAAGTACCATATTGTGAGAGTTCTGTTGCACAACAGCAATGTAAATATTAGACTAGAACTGATACGCTTCATTGTAAGTGCAAACATTTGCTGAAAAGACCGTAGCTCACGACGGCCTCAGCTCCTACCGCGGCATCCCATTGGCGAGGTGACCTTTAATAAAGTCTTTATATGAAACGTCAGCGGAGCTCGGCGGAAGACTGATGTTACTTGGTATTTTCCTCAAGAGGGAGTCGACTTCTCGAAATGATTCTGCGCTGGGTAAATATTCAGCCGGTGACATTTTGGAGCCGATACCCAGGCCCCCAAAAATCCATCATATCAGGTGGCTGACTCCAAACGGCCAAACATTTCAGCAGAGCCTATGGGGGAGTTAATGTGGATTTTATGGAGTGGTCCGCAAACAGATGTGCATTATGAAAGGGGAACACGGCATCAATCTTCGAGCGGGAAAGGTTCTGGTTTGATTTACAAACAGGTGTAATTCTATTTCCCTCTGAAGCGAGCAGACGTACATTTCTGAAGACGCTAATTGAGCAGGTGTGAGCTCCATTAATCACGCTTATATTCGAGGTCTCGGAGGTTGAACAATGAAACCGTGCCACCTGTGATATTCCCATCTGTTGTGTGAGGACGCTTGACCACGCCGAGGACAGGTGACCTCAGTCTGACGTGCTGCTTTAAATCTTTCAAAGCTTTTCTTCTGCATGCATGTCGCACAGCTTGCCTTGCTGTCATCGCCGCTGATGGCAGAGTGGTTATGACATCCTAATTGTCGTTATTAATTTCAGTGGGCGACACTCAGCAGACTCCGTCGGTCTCAGATCATGACACACACATCCTCTGAAATCTCACCTCTCTTAGGCAGAATGAGCGCGCCGAGGGTTCAAACTTACGTTTTGAAAATGACCAAAATCTGAATAAACAGACTGTGACCGAATGTCAGCGTCATCGAGCAGCACCGTCTTTTTTTTTTTTCAGCTCAGGTATCTGGAACAAAGCATAACGGCAGATGATGGATGGATTTCCGGCAGGACAGAGAATGAAAATCACTGCAACCACGGGGGGTATTTTTTTTTCGACATCCTCTCCGTCAAAAAGCTGGGGAAAAAAAAGTGAATTTCATGCGCTCTGTGAGAGACGATGGGCCGGCTGCGCACAAGTGTGTGTCTGCGTGCCACTTTTCATTTTCCACGCAGTATTTACAGCTTCATAGGGCACAAAGGGATGGATTCGCTTCACTCTGTTCCAGCTACGGTTGTTCACTAAACTCTGGAGCGCCCTTCTGTTTGGCTCGAGGGGGGCGAGATGGGGAAGCCTCGAGCTTTGCAGACTGCCCAGTCTATGTATCATCGACGCCTTTGGACGGTCTGAACACATTACTTAATCCCCCTGACAAACCACTGACTCACCGGACACGTAACCAATTCCAGTGGGTGAGAAGATGTGGCCTGATGTGGTTTCACAGCAGAGAACCTCTGCGCCGCCTTCAACCCACACTCTCTGTTTGCAGAACACGAGTGGTAATGATTGTTGTTGTTTTATTTCTAACATGAGACGTTATGGAAATGAAATGTCAAATAATGTAAATCAATGTTAAAGTAAATCCAGGCAACAAGTGCAGGAACTATTTGTGTCCACATGTTTTTGC
Source organism: Diplodus sargus (assembly GCA_903131615.1). Lineage (NCBI taxonomy): Eukaryota > Metazoa > Chordata > Actinopteri > Spariformes > Sparidae > Diplodus > Diplodus sargus. The sequence continues at coordinate 1,981,858 of CAEMYA010000025.1, read as the reverse complement.
ACATACAGTACCCGACTCATTTTTTTATTTTATTTTTTTGTAAAAACCTTAAACCAACATATATACAGATATATTTGCTTGGATCAGATCAGCATCACACATTGTTTCCAACCTAAACATCCAATTCAAGTGACATGCGTAAACACATATGTTCCATATGCATTCATTCCACACATACAGAGCAGTGGCTGTTATCTCTGTCCGACATTCTTTCTAAACTTCACTCAGCATGTTCATGCCTGGTAGAACATATTTTGTTTCCAGGCACGTATTATTGAGATTGTGATGGTTTTGCTGCTCAAGAAACAATATATTTCAAACATTCGATACCACACCTGTTCTGAATTCACTCTTCTTTAAAGCAACATCATGCAGAAATTGGTATTTTGTGCAATTTGGCCCCCCCACGGTTTCTGAGAGCAACACCACAAATCCCAGGTATGTAACAATTTGTCAGATGCGATTTAGGATGAGTACAAACAAAACTCATTACATCATAACAGTGTTATGTGTTGAATACCTGTATGTTGAAGCAAACATATGCGTAATGCCGGGATCCTACAGAGACACCATTCACCCTGTTACAAGCCACTGTACCATCAACATGATTTGGAAAGCAGTTATCTTTAAAACAGTAGTTGCAGAGTAGTAGTATTGACAATATTCTAAAGATACTGATCCCTATGTAAATGTTAACAAACAACACAATTTGAAGCAATCTTTCCTCCCCGCCTATCGCTCTAGCTTGCACTAGAATCCCAGACGTCTTAAAACAATTCAATGAAGTGGGCTTCCGAGTGACATTTATATTCAGAGTGCAGCAGAAATAATTATAATGAACTTTTCTGAATGGTAACTCTGATTAGTGTTCTCAAGATGTTAGAATTACTAACTTGGATACCATACCTTGAAAACATTTGATTGATAACATGTTCGACAGCACAGGAGACAAAAAGACGCAACACTGAGGGCATAAAATCTAAGAGTTATATATATATATATATATATATATATATATATATATATATATATATATATATATATAAAAGTGTGTGCTGGTGTTCTGCGTGTAAAGCAGAACAGCACTTAAGGTAATTTAGAGTGGGAGGGCGCAGGACACTGCAGCTGTGTGCTGTCGGAGAGAAAAAAAGAGCTGGGAAAGCATAATTTCATGTCCAATTTTAATATTTCAACATTCAGTATCCATATATTTTTAAATATTTCAATTATTTCAATTAAATAAGACTTTTCAATCCAGTTCTAGTGTTGTTATTTTCTTATGATGTTATGTATGGTGATAGACATCTGAGTCCAGCCTACGAAATGGGGTCGAATACATATACAGCGTCTTAATGAAGTAACATTTGCATCTGTGAGTTTAAAATGTCAGTGCCTGCAGTTGTGCGACGGTGCATGTGGCAACAAAGTGTAAACTTACAGAGAGTAAATAACATTTCCTACAGATTTCCTCAGTTGACCTTCACACAGAGCAGTTATTTCTTCCGGGACGGGAACTAAAACGTTACAAAGTCGAGTGATGGTTCCTCGGTGATTCACAGCGCACGTGGTGAAAAATATATAAGATGATGTGGCAGGAAAGTAGTTTACAGGACACTTAAACTGAGTTATATTTGATGTTCATGAGCTCTTTTCCACGGAGGTTTAGAGTACTGATGATGCACTCCATCACATAAAGCACAGGTGTGTCTCCTTTAAGTGGCCGCATTATATCCGACATCTTCAACTCATCCCGCATCACTTATTACCATGAGTTTGCAAATCCATCTTTCGCTTCTCTCGCTTCCTATCATATTCTCTTTCATCTCCCGGGCTGACCGCGGAATATACTGTACGGTGAAATTATTCATCCTCAGACAAATGAGCCAAAACTCGTCTCCATGGTTACCAGGTGTGCGACGGATAATGTCAATAGCTGGCTGGTGTCTCATTTCTAAGCTGTCTTAATTGTGTGATCCCTCCCTCCCACCCTGCCTGTCTGTCTGTCTGTCTGTCCCTCTTCTGCCTCCAATTACCTGCAGTACACAGAGTGCAGTGATGGGTGCACTGCGGTATCGACCAGGTCTGATCTCTCCATGGTGTGCCCATGCGTTTTGGATGTATGATGAGTTATTGCCTCGTGGAGACGGGGTCTCGTGGAGGGGGTCTGCCCATAAGAAGGATTGAAAAATGGCAAATGATCTTTGTTCACAATCCATATGCGCTCCCTGACTCTCCCCCTCTACGTACATTATCTACTGCAATATCCATTAACGTCCCCTTCCGACCCTTAGGCACCCACACGTATGCACACACTCCCTAATCTGTGGTTCCTCTCAAGTGATTGTTAGTCTTCCCACAGGGCATGCGACATATAGGAGCACGTTACATCGCAGTGCTCATTATGTTTGAGCCTTTTTTGTGTATTTGAAAAGGGACAAACGCTGAACTCAGGCACCGTGACGACGTGAACAAAACTCAGTTGGTAAAAAGCCTCAGGAGGCCCTAGGGTATTAAGGATCTCTTCAGCTTTTTCGTAAAGGAAGCTTGGAAGAATCCAAACATGTTTAGACAGAAGTATGACAAACAGGCAGGAGGGGGAGCGGCACCGCAAAACACGCAGAATAGTGGATTAAAATGAACAGGTAAGAGCATTCGGAATACTGGGTGGCACGAAAGACGAGTGATTCGCAAACCATTAGCATAAATGAATATTTACAGAGCGAGCTGGCGAGGAAAACAAGCGGCGTCCTCGAGGGTCGCACACCATCACAGCGCTGAGTGTGCACCTGAAGACAAATTCATGATCAGCAACCCACTGTAAGACGACCGCCAATCAGCCCGGCGATCGGAACCTCCCCCCAAATGTGACCGAACAGCTGCACACATAGCTCTTTTATCTCCATGAACACAATGTTGTGACTCACTGATCTCGGTCCGGCAGCTGAAATTACATCATTTCCCATTGAGAATAAAACACCTCTTTTATTAAAGGGATGATAAAATTAATAACCCAATCCAACATTGATTTAACAAGTTTCGCACAGTCCGCCTGCTTATCACTACTAAAGTGAAATAGGAACAATTTGTCATCATCAAGGGCGTATTATTGTAATAACTGACTGTGGCTTTCGGTTCTTGAGTTTATTACTTTAATAAGCCAGCTGGGGGGACCAGAGGGCCGAAGTTTGGAGAGTCCTGTAATAATAACTGCTGCTACTTGGCAGAAGCTATGGAGGGAAGTGTTGTTTTTATTGTTTTAAAGCACCAAAAAGGACCAAAGCACCAAAAAACACCTAAGACTCTTTTTTTTCTCATTTAAATAAAGGTGGCTCGTTTGCTAATGAGGAACCTACCATGTGTAATTCATGATACCTCACAGATACAAATTGGTAAAAACTGCATTTCCATAGATTCTATAGGGTATGTTATTGTGCATCACTGAAGAGAAGCATGGGATTTACCTCCTCCAAAACATTCTCCCAAGATGAAACTGATATCCTTGCGCTGGATGAGCAGAAAAAAAAACCACGAGCTAATATGTGGCGTCTAAAATTAAATTAGTTTAGGGAGAAAAGAGGAACACTGTTGTTTACTGAGTTACTCTGCTCCTAGGAGAACCGTTGCCCAGAGTCAGAAATGGTTGGTTTGTATTAGAGCCGAACAGCAGTAACAGCTTTGCTACAGGAATAGCACGTCTGCCATAAGTCTCATAACAACTGCAGGGCACTGGCACCTTCGCTTCATGCAAAATACGCAATACGGCGCATGACGGTAGTTCTACTGTTGATATTCATTCATACGGTCGCATCTAGTCAGAATGAGTAGATAATTTTTTATCCAATTAAAACTGCCTAATATACAGTATCATGAATTGGCATCTGGCTCTGAAGCAGTCGCCCAGGATACATAAATCTGCAAAAATCTTATATGATTTTATATATATTTGTATATATATATATATATATATATATATATATATATATATATAGAGAGAGAGAGAGAGAGAGAGAGAGAGAGAGAAAGAGAGAGAGAGAGAGAGAGATCATAATCGTAATCAATAATACTCTGAACTAAAATGGCACTCAGAAGATCGCGCACCACTGACAACACCCAATGATCCCATTTAATGCAATCAAGCCTAATCTGATCTCAAACTTCTAATCAGGCATTTTTCCCAGAGAAATTAGGTAAAATGTCGAAAAACTCCCCATGTCACAATCTTAAGGAATATTAAAAAATAAAGAAAAAATCTTGGATCCATCCCTTTATTTGGAGTTTTTCAGAAACTGAAGATGGTCGTAACTAACGAGTGATCCATATGGCTTCCTCTTTATCTCTATTGAGAGTTGCATATCACAATGTTCTTATTCGGGCAGGATTTCCTTCATCATGTGACTCGTTTGTGACCATTCTTTCTTTTAAACCTCTGGCTATTGACACAAGTGTGGAAGCGCTCTGCTCTAAATGTAACTCTGTCAGCCCTGAAACCTCGGCATAACCTTGCCTGGAATGTCAAGCACATGTTAATTTGGATGCCATATCCACTGTCCTCCACTCAGTCGACAGTTACATCAGAATGCTGATGATTTCGTTTCTACATTTAATGCGATCTCACCCATGAACCTGATCAACGTCAGCAAAACCAAGGCTGTGAGCCAAAGAGTTAATTTGTGATTGAATAGCTCTGCAATAGGATCTGGTTAGACGTGGGTTACTTGCTAAAGCTGTGAAATGTCGTAGGCCTTGACTGCTTCTGTGACATGGGTCTAAAAATGAGCAGCTGGGTGTTGAAATCACAAATTGTGGACTTTGAGGTTGTCAACAGAATGTGCGTGCATCCAAACAAATACAAAACACCATCATCCACAGTGCAAAATGCAGCCTTCCACAATGTGCTGTACAAATAACGCCCAATTTTCTCTGAGAGATCACATTTTCTACCGGGGACCAAAGGCGTTTGAAATACAAGCCCTCTGCGCCTATGTCTGCATAAGTGTGTGTGTGTGCCTATATGTGTGAGACAGGCACATCCTCAGTCAGACCTCCATCACTTCAGAATAGCCCCCGCAGTTAGCCAGGCCAGTCATCCATTAAGCCACTGATTGCTGAAGGGGGCCCTGGGTACACTCTGTGCTGACACCCCGGTGCCAGAAACAGCAGGCTGATCTTCACCAGCTTCACAGCCTGTGAACTGCTTGTCATGCACTCACCATCTCTCTCTCTTACTAATATGGTTACGTTTCTGTCTGAGGGTTTTATCATCCCCTTTCCCGCATTATATCACGGCTCGGCGTGCACCCAGAGCACACACAAAACAAGAGAAAAGTATGAAAAAGGACTGGTGACAACTTAATCAAGAAGCAAATTCCGTTATGCAGAACAAATTACATCTCAACTTGAACCCTTCAAGCCAGTGTTTTTAATGTGTTATGTGAATAAAACGATCGGGGATTTGCTGTTATATTCAGAAACACACTTAAAATAGAGCAAGAAGATAATGTAGAGTCAGTCAACCTAAAATCCCGGCCCGGCGGTACAAGGCATTTAAAAAGATGGCGCAATAGTAACATCAGTTCTTTGCTTCTTTCACATGTTATTGTGTATATTACATACATACATATTACTGTCAGGAGAGATGGGATTACTTTTATCGTGTCGTTGTTCACAAATAAAAAATCTCATCCATATGCAACGTCCTCCTCCACAACTGAATCATATCTACAGCTCTTAAATCCTTCTCCTCCACTCCCCCCCTCTGAAATAAAACATCCCGAGCATCGCGTTACAATGAGGGACCTAACTGCTGATAACAAACAAAAAGCAGCTCACAGCTGGATACCTTTTCATTCGCTTTTCACTCATAACTTGATTGCTACTCAGGCAATGCACATCATTTTATATACCTTATTTCAAAGTGTACCTTATAACCTTATACCTTATTTTCTATGGACTTTGGTACATATCTACTATTTGAGTTAAACTGATTGAGGTGCCTCTTGAGAGGAGTGTCAGCTATTTGCTATACTCAGTGGTGGAATGTGACAACGTGCATTTACTCACCGCAAGTTGACAGGCATTTACCACTGTATTCCACTGTATGCATCTGTACAATTCGGCGAAACTACATCTCAGATGTATATTAGAGTTTTTGCTCCACAACATATCAGTTTGGAGAGCTTATACCATGGTTCCCCATTGAAATGCATGTTCGTACAAATTGGGTGAATGTGAATTTTCCGGATAAACTGGGGAATATACCTAATATAATCCAAGGTTTTACACGTATTGGAGTTTAAACGATTGATACTTTACCAAAAGTATGAGAGGTACAGTAAGTTATTGCAGTAGTACGGGAGAATTTTGAGTCAGAGTCAGAGTCAGGTTTGGAGGTTACCTAGAGAAACATCCCACAAGAATTTATTGCCAAAGTCATGGCCAAATATTTAACTGATTTTGACATATCTAAATAAGGTCACAACTGAAACAACTGACCTTGGGAGATTTCAGAGCGAGACTTCTCCTCCAACGTGACTTAACAAAAAGGATCTCATCTCTACCAAAAAGACATATCCCTGTAGGAATCGTGTTAGTAATGTTTGTAACAAGCAGTTTCAGGGGACGTGCCTTTGACAGTCAGAGTTGCCCCAAAAGATTACATTGCGGCCATTGCAGCTCTGTTGTGTCACCAGCTGAGACGATCCACTGAACTGATTCCAAAACTTGAATCCACCGACTGTGAATCATTTGCACACCAAAACATGTGAATACAGGACAGGCATTGAACAATACCAGAATCCCCCTGTACTGTAAGTGGTCCCTTATTGGTTGAGAAATTTCTACTACTAAGATGTTAAAAAAGCTTAACCTTAAGTATTGCAGCAGTGATATGTACTTCTATGTATTGTGCTGTTTTAGGTAGTGTAGTTGCTGCTCTGTGTTTTATTGCTTGCCTGCCTAGGGACAAATAATGCAAATCAGTTGCTCGCTTTTAATTGCATTGTCCTTAAGTGCTAAAGTTCTTAAGCAAGGTTTTGAATGCAGGTCTTGTACTTGCAGTGGAGTATTTTTAGAATTAGGCATTTCTACTTTTGCTTAAGTAAATGATCTGAATATTTCCACAGCTGACTATACAGATAAATATTTGCAGCAGGGTCTGATGAGGCATGTTGTTTCATGAGCAGGATCAATTTATATTTTGATATATTTATGGTGCTATGTGCTATTTTAAGTCACTGTTTGCACCAAAATGTTTTGATGTGCACCTTGCACCACTGTGCTGCAGGCCCGGCCCGGCCTTTCATCTCCGTTTTCATCCTCTATATTCGGCGGAACAAACGGAGCGCCGCTTTCATACGTTTCTAATTTTGTCTGTCAAATCAAAATTCGCCCAAGCAACGCCAGAACCGTCATTCACAGTTCTGAATTTGCAATAAAGCAGATTACCTGTTGGAAAGCATGGCATAAAGATGAGTTCTCCCCCCCCGCACCTCTTGGGCTGTATCTATCTACTGCATCGCATTATCTCTGACAGGGCCTTCAGCTCGAGCTCTTCTCACCTGAAAAATCTGTAGTTCTGCCACATAACTGACAAGTAACACATTCCGTGGCAGGCTCCGATAAGTCCCTTCTCCACTCTAACAATTTGGCGCATTTGTGTCCTACATGAGTCATATTAACATTATATGTCAAACACAATAGGTGTGCAGTATATGTGCCTTGGTTGCACTGGTGCAGAGACACGTTAGTGGCAGAGCGGCACACATTGAAGTATAGGACAACGTTAAGTAGTAGACAGCGGTCAAAATATATGATAGGCCGCACACATTACATATACATTCAGCATTCGATATGTGTGTGCATTCAAGCATGGGTGTGTAGTGAGGCTGCGGCCGACAGCAACAGGCGGTCGACTGAGCAGAAATGACATCCGTGAAATTAATTACGACCACGACAGCATCACGGAAATAATTACTCACGCTAATAAGTGGTAGAAATGCATGTGCTCATATGATTTTTACGCTAGTACATGTGTGTGTATGTGTGTGTGTGTGCGCGTGTGTGCATGTGTGAGATATTTGGAGTGTGTGAGACAGGACATCGGCCATCTGCAATGACTGGCGGGTGTTTGTGTGGCAGAAGACGGAGCGATATTAGTGCCAGACAGATTAGAGCTAAACACAGACACTCAGCCATAAGACGCAGTCACCGGTTCATCACCACAAAAGGCCAGACTGGGAATCCATCTGACTGCGAGCACACGACCGCAGACATAATTCATCTGCTAATGCCCATCTCCAAAACATGTCGCTCCTATCCAGTTCCTATTCCGATTCGACAAACTGGAGATCCACCAATACACATTTAATTAGCGTGACACAGCTCTGTTCGCATATCGCCTCTATTTGTACATCGGATAATGATGCAGTTCACGCACATTTCCATGCTTGAACACATTTTCTTTAGTGCATTTTTCTTCAAAGCAAAGAGGCGAGAATAAACAATTCTGCACGTCCTCTTTGTACATTTTGAAATCCTGCTGATACATGGCCCTGGCTTTGTACTTCTCTTTATCGTAAATATGTGTTGGCTTGGAGACTCGCCAAATCTCTGAGACAAATAGGATCTTCCTACTCAATGACACGGTCGACTTGCTGTTTTGTTTTTGTATCTTTTAGACGTTTCTGTTGCTGCTGCAACAAACCCACACTTTTCCACAAGAACACAATTCCCCTTTTCGTCAGATCTGAGTCCTCCGCCCTTCACACATGACTGACGATGAGCTTGCATAATAACATGCATCAAACATACACGCTGCACTTTAATCAAGTCAATCTGTCTTCTTGGCATAAGAGAGTTTAAATGTTTCAGACGCAGACCTTTTTCTGCATCCGAATAATATTCCATAAAGCATCACGGTTTACACCAAAATGGACATGCACAGATGTGTCATGTGTCCACAGGATCCACCATTTTCGTGCGTCCCATTCATTGTCTATGTAGGAAACCATGCAATGCATTCTGGGAGAAATGCATTGCGTTTCAGGAGATAGGGGTATCGTGTTGCCTGCTCCTAATTTGCATAAGGTTGAATTCTCGCTACTTTATGTGAACCTCCTCTCGACACTCCCGAATCACCACCATAAAAACTAAATATTGTCAAAAATGAAAAAAAAATACTCACCTAAAATGTCTTAAGAAACACATTTCACTTGCAAAGCTGAGAAGTATCAGAAGGCCTAGTTTGAAATGGGGCCCCTGTGGACATGAACAAGACAAGACATGCGGCAGGAAAACAAACAAAGAGAGGAAACATGACAGGTGACGAAATACTTTCAAGATAAAACAGGAAATCACAAAACAAAAAACCCAAACGGTGACATAAAGATAATTAGTCTACTCGGTTTGATTGTTTTTTTTTGTTTTTTTGCTGATAACCCGCCATTTCTAGCCGAACTCAAACTTTCACTCAAAACCTACAGATTCCTCCACAGCTGTGTCCGTGCGTCAAGCGAAACTTAAACAAAATGCGTTGGATGACTGAAATGCTCTTGTACGTCGAGAAAGAGGGCGACTGATAACGGAAAGCGAGCCGTTTAATCAATCTATTTTCACTTTTAAATGCCACTGACATCCTGCAGAGGAGACTGCCCTTTGCTTGTGCTTCCAGAGTTGGTTGTGTAATTAATAGATTGATTCCGCAGAGCAGATTTGGCAGGTTTTGTTACCTTTTCGTACTGTGGCCAATAAACCATGCAGAACTTAGGTTTGTGATTAAACAAAGTTGATTTAAATCTAAAAATCTCGCAGCGCAACAAATGATACCTACTAAGCTGGTTAGTATCGATTTCACAAAGGGCTGGCTAGGCTACTCTCAAATTAATCTGGTCCAACGGGGTCAGGTGGGGATAAAAACATTGGTGGTGCAGCTCCTATTGATTTTCTTCATTTAACAGAAATTGAAGGATCGTGTGTGTAGGCGAGATCCTGCAACCCTTGAGCTCATGGACGCCTTTCAAAACCCAGTGAAAAACTGGAAAATGTCACTTTGGCTTCACACTTACCTTGTTGGAGGTGCCAACCACGCTCATCCCAGACTGATTGTGGTTCAGTGTTCTCTGGCAGAAACACTGATTCTCCCGCTCTAAATATAGTTGGCTGTGTCTGGAAGTGTGTGATGGCAGAAGAAAGGGATTGAGCAGTAATCATAGACACTCTAATTAGTGCTTAAGGCCTCATCTTCTGTAGTGTAGGCAGCTGAGGCACAAATAGACGTTACGCGCACACACACACACACACACACACGTACGTGCACGTACACGTTATCTATGCACATAGTTTTAGAGGAAAAACCAGGATGGGTAGGCAGCTGCACAAACATCTAGTACTGCAGGGTTTATAGTTTAAAAGGTTAATAATGATAATGATCAATTTGCGGGTTTCCACTGCTTCTCCAAACGTCTGAGAGCTATCCGCCACAAATAATGGTCTTATTTTGTATTGATTCAACGCTTGTCAATGCTTTGGGTCGCCCTTTCGAGAAATTTAAGGAGATGGAAGCCACCAGTAAAGCCACCTTAACGCCGTAACGCTTGACTGCAATGGGAGGCTGCTTTGACTGTCAGCAGCACAGCCGATTCAATCTTTGAGAAAGGACAAGGGTGACAGAAAAGCGGGTAAATGACAAATTGGATGCAGAGTTGTAAAGATGAACAGAGACAGGAGAGGAGAGTGGTGCTAAATCTGGAAAGCTGTGGTGATGCATTGGTGAGGGAGAGAAGCTGAAAAAAGATGATGGTGGTGAAGGATAAAGCAAGTGAAAGAAATATATATTTTTTTTTGGTGCACAGAAAATGTTGGTGTAACGTGTCGTGCAAGATTAAATACATTTTTGTCCAATAAATCGTTTCAGTGGCTTTCAAGCAAAAATGTAAAAACAAATCGCTCCATGCAGCTTTTTCAAAGTAAGGAATTCCTGTTTTTCGGCATTTAGCAAAGAGAAATGATAAATGAAGAGTCCTTGGGTTTTGGGCTGTTGGTCGGACAAAAGAAGCATTTTGAAGCATTTTGAAGAAGGCCGTGGTAAAGCATTTTACACAATAAGAAACAAACCAACCGGGCAGGATACCTTTTTTCATGTGGTGCATTGACAACCACAAGTGGGGAAAAACACATTGTTTAATAAATCTCTGTCAAGCCTGAAACATAAAACTGGCTACGAACACCGTTGGTGCAACCTCGCCTGGACTGGCAAGCACTTGGTTATTTTGATGCCATATCCACTGTCTTCCATTTGGTCTTCAGACAAACTTTGGAAGTAACAACAGCTACACCAGAATGTGGTTGACTTTTGATCAGCATTTAACACTATCTCTCACATGAAGCTGGAAAAAATTCACATTCTGGGCTTGGGTATCACTCTGCAATTAGATATTGGACTACCTTACAGACCCCGGACAGTTTAAATTGTCTGCCACACACCCTTTATGTTAGTTCTCAGTAAAACTGGTTATGAAAAACGTTGGTGTAACCTTGCCTCGACCTGCAAATACTTATTTAAAGGCCATCTTCAAATGTCAAACTAATGTGTTTAGAGGTTGCCATATCCACTGTCCTCCACGCAGTCTACACAAACTTCAGAAACAACAACCGCTACATCAGAATGACAGGAAGCAAACACATGTGAAAACATAACCTCCTTAGTGAAGTTAGGAATGGTTAGCCCGGGTCACATGGAAAGAATACCGTATGGTACCATGTGGTACTAAATTACTTGCAGAAAAAAGAAAAAACAACTACAGGTACGTAGTTAATTTGTTACCAGGACCACACAAATTCACACACATCATTCCAGATTTGCCACATTTTCACCACCTTTCTTGACGCTGACATGGAGAGGTCACGCTGGGAGATACGATGTACATTTTAAACGGAATTGTCGGCCATCCAGGGGAATACGTAACATTACAAATGTTAAGTGGTGTTTAAACTGAAATATTAAATGAATATAAAATAAGTTTTTACACCCATTTGGTTTTCATTTCTTAAACCCACAGTGCATACACCTAACTAAATCATTCTGTCACACATCATTAGATTTTGGAGACTGTGTCTGTGTGTTTGTGTGTATGTTTATCGGGGACTGTTTAGGAAATATATGTGTGTGGCCTATTACTTTCACTTGTGATGTATTTTGTTTGGCTCAGTGTACACCGGGATAATGACCTGTCTCCTGAAGAGCATTTGGGGAATGCATTAACAAGAAGGGAGGTTAAATAGCTCTATCAATAATATTAATAGCAGTGAGAGACTGTGGGGCAGTGTGGTATATCTGGGAGTTATTCACTGTATACAAACAGCGTGCCCTGTAACTGTGTCACTGCACAGAGTCCCCCCTCGAACACATTTCGGAAAAGCTGCTTTGGGGCTTTGCTTATCGTGCCCTCTCAATGTTAACACAGCCCAGGCAACATATTCCTCCGCTGAAATGTAATTACGACTCACTGTGCTGGGGATTATGCAAAGTAAGTAAACATGAAGAGTGACACACGGGGTCGTCTCCTGAGGTCTCTTCGCACTAGTTCCCACAGATCATTATTCACCGTCATGTTTCGTAATAACCTTACCAAACATGGTCACCTGTTTCCTATGGAGGAGCGCTGTTTTGAAGTGTTCCATGGCTGACTATCGGTGCCAATTTCAGAGCGCTACGTTGTGGATACCTTCCAACAAAACTGCACGTCTTAACAAGATAAAGCTTCAATTGCATCGGAGTCATATAAGATCCCTCCTTTTATAGAACGTGCAATGGGAACCAAATGTATGAGACCACTTGGTATCCCCCTCTTGCCTTAATGGCGGCATGGCAGCCGGCATGGACTCCACAAGTTTGTGCAAAACCCGATGACTCATGTTATCCCAGCGTGATTTGACAGCGTTCCGAAAGAGCCACTTCTGGATACTTGGCTTCAGTCTTCAAGTGCCTCCATAAATGTTTAGCAGGGTTGAGGTCAGGTGACTGCACACATATTTGTACAGTCCGTGCCAGCTCGAGTATTTGCTGTCATCAAAGCAAAACGGTCAAGTACTGAGAAAAATGTAATCAAATATTTAACTTTTTCCTAAAATTCTTAAGATGATTTTACCATTGTAATGGGAGAAATAGTATTACATTCAAATCAAATGCAAAATAGAAGTATTGTTCACGTATAGGCTCAGACTTTTTGACCCTACTCTATCAAACAAAACTATGATTGTATCAAAAAAAATTCAATTTAACCCCAGTATGTTGCCGGGTTTTGGTATTGACTCAGCTACGAGTCAGTTAAACACACATCTTGATTCGTAGGTGTTTGACTCAATGGTGCAACAAGTATAAGTGGTACCTACACTGCACAGCATAAGAGGATTAGATGTGTTTGTTTTGTGTGTCAGGTCAAACAGATGATACAAATGCAAACTGCATCTGCATTCAAAAAAATGAACACTTGCATTATGACAGCTGTGACAGGATAATCCGCTCTAGATATGGTTATGTGAGCCTTTCAGACAACAGATAACAATACCAAAATCTTTCAGTTGCACTGCGAGCTTGTTATTGACAGAAGCTGGCACGTGTGGAAAACATGTAACATTTTTATCATTGGGAAAAAAATGATGGTGGAAAGATTTCACAGAAGTTTTTAATCACATTGTATGCTGCACATTCATTTCCCTGTGACAGGACAATACTGGCTCACAGCGTAAGGTCTCATAATAGACCTTTTTGTACGCTGTCTTCAAAGGTTAATTACCAGGGGCCGCTCTGTTGTGTGGGTTGTATTATATTATCAAAGGGATACACTGCAATTGAACAATATGTTGTTGATTTGAACAAAACAACTAACAGGATAGCTCCACTTCTGTCCACCTGTAGTATCCCGCCCACACGCACACACACACACACACACACACACACACACAGTAACAGACTATTGATTCAATCGTATAACTACATGCTGAAGGCAAAGATAGCTTCCCGTTCGGTCAAATTAGAATTGCTTACCTAAAACCTCCTGAGCTTAGCTGTCGTGTCCAGGTTTATAATACACTCATGCAACTGACTTGTTCAGCGGCTAACGTTAGCACAAAGCACCAAAGAGCCAAAGAACAGAGCCCGCGTGGTAGCAACAACCTCTTTCAGTGGCTAACCCGGTTAGCGCAAAGCACGCACCCACAGCAGTAAGGAGCAGTTGCCATGCCGGTGATTTCCCCCCCGCCTTTCCGAAACCCCCCCACTCCGAACTAACCCTAACCTCAACCCACTTCAGAACTGTGCGAGTGCGGCTGGAAGTGGACATCAGCACCACGGATAGCGGTGTTCAATATCGGAACAGCAGTGTTTTGGGGGGAGCGTCGGAACAGCAGTGTTTTCGGAATGGAGGGGTTTCGCAATGGAGGGGTGTCAGAACAGAAGGCTGTCCCCCATGCCGGTATGCCTTCTTGGACTGAGGTAAACCGTGACCGCTACTTTTTTGTGTTAATATGACTGCGAAGATGTTTATTCATGTATCTATTGTGTTGCAAAATTTAAGAGAGCTTGTGGAACGTAGAAAACTAGCCGCTAACGTTTCATCCAGCTGGTCATCAGGAGCTATGGGGCAGTTGGGGTTTGTGTAGTCGCGGACAGTGCGTGTTCATGTGTTTCGGAGGAGCGGCTCTGGAGGGTGTGAGGGATGATGCCAGTTGGACACTTTAAATCAACCTAAAACAGAATGTGGTTAGCAGAGAGAGGCCATGATGGATAAACTCAAAATTACCTCAGATCATACGCTTTTAGTTTTCAATGTATACTATTACTATCTGCGAATATAATTTGTGAGGGACACTTATTTCTCCTTTAACATATTAGGTCTTTAAAATATGAAATGGATAGCTCTTCTAATGACCCTTTGCTCGGTGTTGCAGACGGTGTTTGATTAGCTAAGCCCAGGCTTTAAATCATATCTCACTAGCAGGGTGCTAAGA
>CAEMYA010000025.1:1948764-1966196 GCA_903131615.1 Diplodus sargus | reverse complement strand
CACACACACACACACACACACACACACACACACACACACACACACACACACAGTAACAGACTATTGATTCAATCGTATAACTACATGCTGAAGGCAAAGATAGCTTCCTGTTCAGTCAAATAAGAATTGCTTACCTGGTGTGTACACCCCTGAAAAAAGTAGCAGTGAGTGTTTCCTTGGCTGGCTTGCCCGCCAGTTCCTGCTCTGCCCAGTGGTCTTGCATTGGGATGAAAAAAAAAAAAAACCTCCTGAGCTTAGCTGTTGTGTTCAGGTTGATAATACACTCATGCAACTGACTTGTTCAGCAGCTAACGTTAGCACAAAGCACCAAAGAGCCAAAGAACAGAGCCCGCGTGGTAGCAACAACCTCTTTCAGTGGCTAACTCAGTTAGCGCAAAGCACGCACCCACAGCAGTAGGGAGCAGTTGCCATGCCGGTACGCCTTCTTGGACGAGGTAAACCTGTGGCCGCTACTTTTTTGTGTTAATATGACTGCGGAGCTGTTTATTCATGTATCTATTGCGTTGCAAAATTTAAGAGAGCTTGTGGAACGTAGAAAACTAGCCGCTAACGTTTCATCCAGCTGGTCATCAGGAGCTATGGGGCAGTTGGGGTTTGTGTAGTCACGGACAGTGCATGTTCATGTGTTTCGGAGGAGCGGCTCTGGAGGGTGGGAGGGATGATGCCAGTTGGACACTTTAAAACAGAATGTGGTTAGCAGAGAGAGGTCATGATGGATGAACTCAAAATTACCTCAGATCATAAGCTTTTAGTTTTCAATGTATACTATTACTATCTGTGAATATAATTTGTGAGGGACACTTATTTCTCCTTTAACATATTAGGTCTTAAAAATATGAAATGGATAGCTCTTCTAATGACCCTTTGCTCGGTGTTGCAGACGGTGTTTGATTAGCTAAGCCCAGGCTTTAAATCATATCTCACTAGCAGGGTGCTAAGAGATTATCAGCTCTTTATTAATGCAGTAAGAACGATTCAACTCGTCTATCTAGAGCAGCAGATGTTGCTGGAAAATCCACAAAACTTTGATTTTAAACCAATACAAGCCAGCAGTATGCAGCATAATATCTTATTTTCTAGCAATATCAGCAGTGTGGAGATATTTGAGGTCCGGAGATGAATGGATGGACATTTTAGGCTTTTGAGACATCTATATTGCATCTTCAATTTTGACCGTTCAGCTTTCAAACCCATCCACATAAGCCATGCTGACTGATACTGTGTTGCGAGAAGAAATAAAAAAAAAAACAAGCAGGAATGTGAAACCTCTGAATCAAAGGAGGCGCGCACAAATCAAACAACTTGGAACTCAAAGGGATTACTGAGGGGGTGTTGCGGAGTATTTGTAGAAACAGAATGTCCTACATATAAATAGAGAACAATATGTGTTTGTAAGACTTTCTCCAACGCTGACTTTCATTTACACACCACTGCTAACCAGCGATGCGCACCTCGCTCGCTTGGTTTTTTTTGCATGATCGCCATGATAGCTGTTGGATTTTTCCTGAGGGTTGTGATTGTGTCGATTTTCCAGTGGATTCAGTGAAAAACAATACAAAGGGCTCCTCTGTGACCTTTTCGGATCAGCCAAAATCTGGCTGTTGCATGCACTTAAGCGCATGTATTATGCATGTGCTGTACACCTATAGGTGCGCATGCGTGTTTGTGCGTATGCACATGCACGCTTACACAAACAGTGGCTGTATTAGCATTGATTACTGTTCTTCTGCAGGTAATTGGCATTTTTCTCCCTCCACACACGGGACCTGCTTTTGGTATGTTAATAAGCTCTGTCAGTGGAGGCTGCTCAATGCGCTGGATGCAGCGCTCGTATTTTGCATATTGAATACGCTCAGACCCGCTCCAAGAGGATGATGAACGTGTCATAGTTTTCCATCGCATTCTGCCCCGCTTCAAGGCAAATATTTCCTCTTTGCCACAATGATGGATTCAGACAATCCATGAAAAATCTGACTCTGTATGGAACCTCTTCCTGGTTATGTAAATTTCTCTTCATGATCAAGGAGAGTAAGATGAAGCAGGAAACTTCAGTCTCACTACATAATTAAAATGCTCTGCTTGCGTCCTGAATATGCTGAATTAAATCAGCATTTTTCATGCCAGTTTAAGATTAAAACAAAATGTGTCAGCTTTTGAGATTTTTTCAATGCCTAGGTTTTATCTATAAAAATAGTTTACCTGCAAACAATTTTTTTCCCCCCTTTGCTTACACGGCACAGCCCTCCACATTCCTCTTTTCATATGCTACCGTAAATGTCTTCCATTTATGTCATCTTCCTCTGCATTTTTTTACTTCTTTCAGGGTCGACCCAGCGCTGAAATCTCAGAGGTGTGCGCCTTGGTGTCTGCACTGTAACTCTGAGTCATCATAATAAGTCTGCTCCCATTCCCTTTGCTGGTCGTCGTTGTGCTGCCTACGCTGCATCACTCTCCCTCTCCCCCTCCCTCTCCCTCTCTGTCTCCAGTTCTGTCTCATGCTCTCTGTTGATGGCACAGCACCAAGAGCTGAACTTACTAGGGTTGCAACTGTTGATTCTTTTCATTGTTATTCAGATTTGTTGATTAGTTGTTTGGTCTATGAATGTCAGAAAATGGTGAAAATATCAATCAAACCCAAGAAGACGTTCTAAAATGTCTTGTTTTGTCTGGAACCCAAAGACATTCAGTTTACTTTATTAGATGAGTTAAGAAACCAGGAAAGATTCACATTTAAGAAGCTGGAATCAAAAATGTTTTGAATTAAAAAAAATTCTCAAACCAATTCATCGCTGTGTAAACTAAATGTTTAATCAATTAGTTGTTGCAGCTCTGTAACTTAAATTGGGAATATCTTTGAGACATGGATGTGGTAGAGTGATTTGTGATTTGTACAAGTCTTTTGAAAGCAATACTATGTAGAAATTGGCATTTTTGTGTGATCTGCCCCCCCACAGGAACAATTAAGTCACAATGGCTTCCTTGATCAGTCTCCCTTCATCCACTGACAGTTGGTTGGATGAACGCTGGGGTCAGTTTTCTATTGACATTTTTTACAGGACAGCCAACTAAGGGAGTCCCATTGACATGTTCCTGGTGGTCCCCGTGGATTTGGCTATGTCAGTCCCAGTTTTGAAATTGCCTTGTGAGTCTCCTCTTCCCCTCCTTAGAACAAAGAATAAACATATATACTTCATTCGTTTTACAGTCTGTAAAAGTGCACTTCTTATAATAAGACGGGAAACACTTCATTTACATTGTAGGTATACAAAAGAATTGTGTGTGTGGTAACTCTCAGAGACAAGCAGCAATAAAAACACAATTTGAAAACGACAAATATGATGATATGGTGATGAAAAATAAATAAAAGCACTTGATTGAGGCAGGTAACTGTGACAATGCAGTCAATGCAATATAAAAAAGGGTTTTACACGACAGAATGTATAAATAAAAGGCACTTAATTCATGGCAGGTGAATCGTAACAGAGCTATATAAAACAGATTGCATGACGTGTGAGGTACTTAGTCCCGGGATACTGTACATACACCCATCCATCACCAACTACTACGACCAAGGCCACACGTACACAGGTAAAAATACCTTTCTACCATGAGGCCACACTGGCCAATGTTCACATTGCCAGGACTGACATCTGACAGTTGTGCGTACAGTAAGAAGTGTGTGTTTTCAAAAAAACCTAACCTGAAACACAAACAATATCCTTATATGCAAACTGTGAAGTAAATCAGTAAAGTTCACAGCCTATTTCATTTATGAAAAAAAAGAGCTGATTTATAAAAGTAGAAAACCTGTCTAATTTACACCACATAAAATAAATATACCTATCATATGCAAGTCAATATCCTGACAGTTGAAAGTTGAAAGAAAAACACTACTTGAAGTTTTACCTCAGTGTCAGTAAGGGGTGCCTTTTATCCATCTTTATTGGAACACTAAAAATGTAATGGAAAATGTAAGTGCGCCACGTGGCTGTGTGCGCCTTTTGTTGTCATTTACGGCAAACGTTAGTCGTCCGATGCGAATGCCTGTCAATAGTTAGCGAAATATGCCTCCTCTCCGCTCTTTTATCATGTACCATGTTTAGCATGAAAAGTCAGAATTTTCAAAACGTAATAAAAAAGCCCATGAAAACAGCAAACAGGCATAGATATGAATCAAAAACGGAGCCAGACGGATGACGTGTACGTATGGGTCCTTCGGACTTCCGGGTGTGCATAAACAGACGGCAAGCGGAATTTCCTCTCCGTAAATATGTGAGTTTCTACCCCTTTTCTGTTGAATTTATCCCTGAATGTTTACGATATTTATTAGCCGGCATCGCTGTGCTCACAACGCTCATGTTGTCCTCTCCATTAGGTCTAAAGTAACGTTTAAAATCACCCTGACGTCGGACCCCCGGCTCCCATACAAAGTGTGAGTAACGTTCCACTGACAGCTCATCATTCACAGCCTCAATGTTACACCCTGACACCTTGTAGTTTTTTAACCTTTCATTTTACATTTTTTCTTACCGCTTTTGCACATTTCTGTACCGATACTGTTGTGGAAACCTCTGCTGACGTATTTAACCGGAGCCACTTAAAATGTGTTCAGGCAGAGAACATCTGTCGGTGTAAAGCTGTGATTCCCATGCTGACGCTGAATAACAGTCACAGCAGCTGACAGTACTGATAAATCACCATTACCTTCCGTTTTAAACAGTTTATACAGCTCGCTTGCCATCTCATTGCGAGTTATGGTAGGATGAAAATAGACCTGGCAGCCTACGATTGATGCAAAATAATGTCACTTTGTCATTCAGCTCATTTAAATATAAAAGAAAATAATAACTAACGCTAACACAAACTAGCTTCACATTGAGCCAATGTTCTCTGATCAGAGCAGAAATGTCCAGGGGTAGACAGATTGTCGGAGCCGATATTAAGCACTTTCCAATTATCAATATCAGTGATTTCCCCATCATATTTCTAATAACATAAACTTATTTAAAAATGTGCTACTTTGGATCTGATGCAGCATCCTCTCACACCATGTCCCGCCCACCCAACAATATCTGATTGACAACACATCACAGGTAACTTAGAATTCGCAAGGTGAGCAAATTCATCAAATAAACATAGCGTAGAGGAAGTATAAAGAAGCAGAAAAAAGGAAATATTCAAGCAAAGTACTTTAAAAATTGTAGTTAAAGGGATAGTTTGGGTTTTTTGAAGTGGGGTCATATAAAGTACATGCCTATAGTCGGTCTGTTCCCTACCGTAATTGCTGATCAGCGCAGCCTCAGTTTGGAGAAGCAGAGAGTCCCTCCCTCTTTCAATCCCTTTAAGAACAGTACTTTAGTCAATTGTACTTTATTATTGTTTATTTCATCACAGGCTGTTTGTACTGCGATCCCGATTATATGTTTTCAGGCTTCTGGATTTTTAATTATTGGTATCGGCTCTGAAAAAGTCATATCAGTCGACCTCCATAAATGACAGACAGGAGAACAGCGTCAAAAATATTCATGGGGATGGTAAAGTTAATTGTTCTGCAGGTTAAACTCTCTCAGTGAGCCTGTGAGCTGTATGTTTTGTCTGATTAGATTTACAAGTTACTACTGTGACATGCATTTGGTGCAGGCAGACTGGCAGTAAAAACGCAGACAGTAATAACCTCACTCGAGGGTTATCCCTCTGTGAGCAGGACTCATGATTTATAGGAGTGCCGCTGTTTGCACACTGTAATCCATGTCTGCTGTATTTCGTCACCCTGGAGCACAGACATGTTGATATATGATTTATGTACAGTTTGCATCAGATATAGTTTTCCACCAAAAAGAGGAAAGGAAAACAAAAGGAAAGGATACAAGAAAATAAATTTCCTCCTCTTCCACTGCTTCAAATTTCCTGTCCAGAGTAGGTTTTTAAACTAGCAGTGCTTGTAATGTCGTGCTTGCACACTGTCTTCAACTCAGTTTTAAGGGTGAGCACAAACAAAGTTTTCCCCTTTGAGTGGATTAATTTGAAAACTGCCTTTTAGTGTCAAACTCTGCATAATCCTGCACATCCCACTGGTCAAATAACAATTGAATTGCTTTGAACCTATTCTAGTCAGACCAGATTAAGTCAATTTATGTTGAAGATTACTAGTTACAGCAATGTGTATATGGTCCAAGGAAGAGGAGCCACTTTTATGTTCTAACCTTTTGTATAGTATAAAGAACCTGTCACACCGAACTTCGTTAAAATATTTGGCAATTAAAGTGTGAACTCTGTAAACTTGCTTATGGGCAGAAATTCTTCTTGATCTATATCTTTAGGAGCCACTGTGTGATTGACCACACATAGTGTTCTGGAAGCAGCTGTGACTTCAATAAAATATCACAGTAGTAAATGAATTCTAAATGTGGACTTTGTGTACAATTTTTAAAAAATGAATTTGAGTAGTATTTAATGGTGTGCATAACTGTCAAGAAGGCTTTGATTATTTTGTCATTTGTTCTTTTTTTTTTAGGTTTCCTTTTAGCCAAAGTACTCATTTAGAGACAAACAGTGATACACCCACGTAAAAAGCTACTTATTTTCCATTATGTTTGGATTTACATGCTTTGGATCCCTTTAATTCCTATCTTTGTCCTGTGCACAGTGCTAGAGCGAGCCATGTTGTTGCAGGCAAAAGCATGTCTGCCATAGGTCAAACCGATGTTGACTAGAGATGAAAATCAGACACAAAATATCAACTCAGCTTTTGAAAATGTGTTTTTTAAAACAGCTATTTATTTACTGCATAATGCATGGTCAAATTTCCCAGCAGGGAAACGCGGAATTTCTGATTTGAGCCATCCTGAATAAATTGCTGCACATTGAGGGCATGCAGACGTTTCTCGCCTTTATTGTTGACAGTGATTCGGTTCTCTAATGAGGTCGGACATGGTCTCGCTGTAGCTGCTAATGCCTTAACATGAACAGAGAGATTTTAATGATAGTAAATGAGGCAGTGAACCTGTGCGCTCCATCAGTCCTCTCTGCTTATTTTTCATAGTCACATTCAGTTAGATTAAAACAAGTTAGCATTCGCTGTCAGTTAAGATAGTCAGGTGGTCTTTATAATCTAACAAGCCTTCAGTCTCACTCATCATGCTGATAGCTCTTCTCCCTGCTTCTTACTGCTGTACTGAATATATGCCCATTGATTTTGCCCTCAATAACCTCAGCTCCTTTTTGCATTACCTTACTTGAGATTGCGTCTCTAATGTTGAGTTTTTATAATCTCACATCTCAACAAAATAACCCTGGGTGGCGGGGAGAGGGGGGCATCGGTTTCAACTTTTACTCTGGAAAAGCTGCACTGGATTCATTGGGGAAGCATCCAAGTGGAAGAATACGACTATTTATGCCGTAAATGGTTTTATATCCTCTGACCGAAACGGCTCTAAAAGAAGTAATGTTACACTCAATTGAGCCCCGTAAGGAAATGTTCCTTGTGGTTCTTTTCTCCACAGAAGTCAAAATGAACAGTCAGCTGCAGAGCTGCAGCATGTCGGGAGCTGTTAACATTAAAGGACTTGCTATGCAACAGTTAAGCAGCCATAGTACTTGTCAGTCAAAGCTCAGGTCAATACAAGGCTACCAGGTGATATTAAACTGTGTCATATCCCTGTTTCAAAAGTAAAAACGTAGAGGAGTAAAAGAGAGTCTGGCGTTTATGATGTTGTAAAAATCCTGTTCAATGCTTTGTTTCGTTACAGGCTAAGTGTCCCAGATAGCACGCCATTCACAGCAGTTTTGAAGTTTGCAGCTGAGGAGGTAAGTTTAACGCTATACTTTAAGTATGTAGTCACCAACAGAAAGTGAAGCTGACTGTGGTCCAAGTCTTTGATATCGGCTTCAGGTGGGACTAAACTGCACCAGCTGCATTTAGCCTTAACGTGCTGTACTTGTATTAATGGATATTTGGTACATGTGTAAGTGTGTCTGGGCTCATTTGCGAATGTTTTCACCAGGAGAGCACTGACATGTCTATTTTTCATCTGCTCAGGTTTCACAATTCTCCTTAAAAACGTTGTTGATTTATGTATTATTCTACACAGATACAAAATAAAAATTCCTTTGACATACTTTCATAAAAATACTCTTTATACATTTATAGCTTTAAAAGCTGGTTTGTTTGGATAAAGAGGCGGGAACATTGCAATTGCAGACAAGGTTAAAACAACCAGAGTGAAAAAGCATAACTGGTGTGAAAACTCTAAAGATAATAATCTTCTCCCTGCAGAAATTACATATGGATATACCAAAGCAGCCTGGTGGCCCCCTGCACTGCGTGTTTTCCGTGTTCCAACACACCTGAAGCGTAGAAATGAGTCCTTATCAGGCTTCAGCAGGACTTAATGATGAGCTGAGCATTTGATTCAGGGGCCGTCAGGGGCAGGATTGAAAAACACTGCCAGCAGATGTTAATGTCCTGTACTTTTCAGTCAGAAAAGACATTTATTAGGAAATTTAATTAAAAAAATGTGTTCATGAGAAAAGAGCAGCAGCCAATAAAGAAACTTTCAAATATCGATATCAGTATTGCCCTTAAAAAACTAGTATTGGCCGGGCTGTTGCCTTTATATCACCTGCATAGTTTACTAATTAGGCAGCAATTACACATGACCTTTATTTAACTCAAATTCATTCTTCGTACAATATTTTCAGGGATGCAGAATGCTTATATATTCATCAAAACAGCTACACAGGTCATTAGTGTTCTCAAAAAATATTGATACATATAACCTTTCTGAGTATTCGGTTTGGATTTATTTTACTTTATTTTTTGCAGTATCCGTACACCATAACAAGCTGCATTTTTTTCGAGTTGACTCATGCACCGCTGCAGAACCTACATCGCCCCTACACCTACAGAAGTAAATTCATTAGATGCCGGTTCTCTTAAAGCGCAGTAGATATTTCAGACATGATTTGTGGTATTTATCTTTTAATAACAATTGACATGTGACGTAGGGCTGCAAAAAATCATTTTTGTTATCGCCTGTTAGTGTGAAGTCAGTATAATGTCAATTTAATATCACAATTTCCCAGAGCCCAAAATGATGCCCTCGTATTGCTATGTTTAAGAAGCTGGAACCAGCAACTTTTCTGCCTTTTTAAAAAAAAATACTGTTGCTTGAAACAAGACTGAAAGGAGTATTTATGTGTGAAAATCATTGGTAATTAATTTTCTTTCAGTCAGCTAATCAATTAGAGCTCTACTTGCATGTCACGCACACCTCACACACACAACTGCGACCTCTTCATTCCAGCTCCAAGTCTATTTTCTTGTACTTTATGCACCGAAACGCACCTCAGTGCTGTGGCTGAACACATACTGACGGAGGAGTGGAGCAGCTGATGATGAGGTGCTGATGTGCTGCTCTTACAGCATGTGGAGAGGGTGTTAAGTTGCTTCTATTACAAACCACTGTACTGATATAACGTCATTATCACATCTGACTTTTTACAGTTAAGACTGGGCTGCTTTGTGAATCCAACAGAGCTAGTTCGAGTTAGATTTTGTTAATCATTTATTAATATGAAAAAATTGTTGACAAGTAGTTTTACACAGTATCAACCTGGGAATAGTCTTATTTTGCCAAAGGCTTACATAGCAAAGCGGTTTGTAGAATTAACTGTGATTAGTCCTCCTCCTTATAACGGTAGACGTGTTGGACAGAGAGAAAACACAAGATGCCACAAAGCCAACAGATTCAAACCCAATGATGTGGAGGAACTGGCTTTCTTACCGTAATCCCTCATAACCTGCATTTTATTTGCCGATTTTTTATTACATGAAACAAAGATCACTCCTTCCCTATCCAAAACTGAATTTCACATGTCATACCTGGCAGCAGTTTGGTGAGCAGCACTTTTTTTTTTAAACCTTATCTCCCCGGCGACAGACTGCTCCCTCCCTCCCTCCAACCCGTTCACTGCAAATCTCAGCAAGCGCACATCCTCTTCTGTCGAACCCTGAAGTAGGACATGTATTGTGACCATGCTGAGTGATTTTCTTCCAGAAATTCAAGCGTGGCTATCTGTGCCTCAGGCCCTCTCCTAACTGTTCGCATGAGTGTGTGTTTGTGTGTGTGTGTGTGTGTGTCAGTCTGTCTGTCTGTCTGTCTGTCTGTGGGGAAGTCTGAATTTGTGTGACAACCCGTGTGTGTCTGTCGAGCGCGAAAGTTGGCAGACAAAAGAGTGAAAAGAAAACGCACAACACAGCGCTTTTCTTTTCGCTTGTTTCACCGAGTTTGGTTCAGATGCTCCTGTTTTTGAAGTTGTCACCCGTCATAATTAGTGAATATCTTTGCGCTGACTCGGTGGATGAAGCTTTCTTTCTTGATGATTTATTCAAACTGTATCTTCGGGCCAAGTGGAATTGGGTCCCTGAGTACTCAACCAAAATATTTTTCGTGATGTGGAAATATATGAAATGTCAAACAGTAGCCTCTGTTTTGAGTTCCTCTAATGGGGATCCGAGTGTGATCATTTTCCTCTGCTTCTTTTTACCTTCGCAGTTCAAAGTGCCATCAGCAACCAGCGCAATCATAACGAATGGTGAGTTTGGCAAACTGCGCGCTAAAGTGGCATGTTTACCCGCTTGACGGCTATGAAGAGCGATCTCACTTGAGAGAGGGCGTCATTCTTTTGCACACCATGTGTTGTGACAGATGTGTTTGGAAACTCAGCCGAGTTTCTGAAAAACCTCAAAAACCGCAACAGAAGATCTGAAAGCTCTGACAAAATGATGCTGGAAATAAGTCGACGAATGAAATGCTGTCAAGTCACATAACGATCAATGAGAGCTCGCTGCAAACCTACAAATTGTCACTTCAAAGTCCTGTCGTATTCATTTGCACATTTTGTGCAGCTTTTGTACACTATGTAACTTTTTCACTTTAAGATAACAGCTTCAGATCACGTTGATGGTGCGGTGTCTTGTAACAGGGTGAACGGTGTCTCTGTCACTTGTCTCCGCACTATGTAACTTCAGTGAGAGGGTAGGATCACAGTGTTACATACATGCTTATTTCAACATATACGTTTTTCAACACAACATTGTTATGATGTGATGAGTTTTTGTTAGTAGTCAGCACCTACATTATGTCTGACAAACAGTTTCAGGCCTGAGACAGCAGTGTTGCATTCAGAACCTGTGGGGGGCGCCGAATCGCACAAAATGCCAATTTCTACTAAATGTTACTTTAAGATTTACACTATGTCTGAAACATGGTAGCTACCAAATTCAAGTGAAATAATGTAGTTCATTTGTATTGAGAGACTCCTCGATCATCATAGTTGCATCAATATTTTTGCCCTATTTTCTACAGTGAGACTGAGAGAAACAAACCTTTAATGTTGTCTCAGATTTTACTTTCTGGTGCGAGTTCATTGCCAAGTCCCGTCCTTGGAGACACCGTTCACCGTATTTCAAGACACGGTGCCATCAAAATGATCTCGAAATAGGGTGAATGTTGTCTCAGATTTTGCTTTCTGGTGCTAGTTCGTTGCCAAGTCCCGTCCCTGGAGACACCGTTCACCCTATTTCAAGACACGGTGCCATCAAAATGATCTTGAAGCTGTTATTTGAAGGTAAAAAGATAAATGATGTTGTTTAAAATGCGATCTAAAAGAGGACATAAAGTAGGATTTATATGTAACATTACACGAGCACCAATGTGGAACACAGTGCGAGTTAATTGACTTCTTTAGAATCCATTTCCTGAGGTTTCAAAGGAGAAAACTGCTGTGTCTTTTCCTTTGAACCCACACAGTACAAGCCGTACTCTGTTTCTGCTTTTAATGCTGCTTTAGGGATGTCAAGTAATCTGTGGCCTTCATTTTCTGTATTGACACCCAACAGAAACTATTAGAACACTCATCCCACTTAACTCAGCCTATTTAAATCCACTTACACACATTGGCCCTATCATTTTTAAGTTTTATAGTCACACCAGGGGCCAGAATGTTAGGTAATCACAGCAGAAACGGTTATCAATGGTCATTATTATCTCATAATTCAGTTTAAAGATCATTATAACTATTGATTTCTTGAAACATGTGTTGGGCTGGCTAAAAATTAATTGAGCAGTTTGAACTGAAAAAAATATAACACCCCAAGAGCTGCAGTCTACCACCATAAGAGACGCATGTCTTAAACCACCCCGAGAATGTAAAATGTAAACAATATTGAGCTGGATTCGTCCTCGTATAGAACACTTGTAACCACTGTCACAGTAATCACTGGAACAAATTACGTTAAAATGGTCTTTGTGGCTGTTAGTGGGGAAATTGTGGGCTCATTGTTGTTCCTTGTAATTAGACGGAGCTGCGCCACATAAAAACTGATGATGTTTTTGTTTACCTCTGCCTTGTTAGGAAATTGAGGGAACATTCACAATCAGTATGCCGGATGCATTTCCACACGCGCTGCCACTTAGTCAGGAAAAGGATGGCATTTTTCACGCTGATGTGGGAAAGTTTCTTACATATGAGCGTTGCCGCATAGCACAGAGATGAGACTTGTGACAGCCATATCAAACACGAGTCTTAGTTTGTATCAGTGCAGAATTAGTGGCTGGTCTGTTATTATTCCAGATGGAATTGCCTGCTGCCGAGGGCGCGCTTTGATTTTTGTCGTCTTGTGCAACATCATTGCGGACAAACTGGCGATACTTTTAATGATCTTTTTCCCCCTTTCTGTTGCTGCTCATTTGCATGACAATCTTTTTCCGGTTCTCATTGTGATGTTTTGTTTTTTTTCATGCTCGCCTTGCAGACGGAATAGGAATCAACCCTGCCCAGACAGCAGGTGAGTTGTTCTGTTGTTTTGCAGCCCATGTGTTAGATAATCTGTTTAAAAGCTACCTTTTCCACAAAAACACAAATGACATTTAGGTATTCTTAACCCCCCTACAAAAGCCACTCTTCATGATGTAACGTGCTGTTTCCTCCCATTTAAATGTCTTAAGGTGCTTGGCAGCATAATGGACCTCTGTGCTTTCTTTTAAGCACTTTGCCACGTGTCATTTGCCTTCATCCAAGCATTCACTACCCAAGGCATAAATACAGAACTTGAATAAATTATGTTTCATAATGCACTTTGGTGATGCTGGTGGCATTGTGTTAATAGTCGAAAAATATTAATTTGTCAACGCCCCCAGAAGCAGAGACTTCTGTGGGTGGTTCCACGAGGAAATGCAGGGTTCGGTATGAACAAGCTTTACTGGAGGTGATGAGACAAATCAATCTGCGATCAAGCAGTTCCAGCTAATATAATGTGTACATATAATTCAGGTTTGAACAGTAGTTAAATAGGTGTCACGATGCGAAGCAGGGACAACTGATTAAGATTGTAAATGTATGAAAAGTACAGAGGAATTCGATATAGTTTCTACCACCCAAGGCAAAGTTTGAACTTGTCTTCCAAGCCTCTCGTCTTTTCTCTCTCTGCACTCTGAATTGTACTGCAAAGTGGAGGATCAGCAAATTATCACTTTTGGAGGAATCTGGTTAGTAAATTGTTCAACCGACGGAGGTCCCTGTTCAACAATTTATATATATTGTTTTTCACTTGTGCACATTGTTGTGTTGGACAATGGTAGCCTTAGTCAAAGTTTGAGTGATGTGACGGCTAACAGTGAAGTCACTAAAATAATACTGCCAATACTAACTAAGCTGCCATCTCTGTGCCGGAGAAGCCCTCGCACTTGTTTGTATGTAAATTGTGTTTACTCATACATGAATAAAGATGCGGCGCCCTGAAAGGCATGAATTTAATGTTAAATTAGATTTAAAAAATGACCTCTGACTGGAGGCGAACCAGAGCGGTTTAGTCAGAAATCACTTAGCTATACATTCCAACATTATTGCGGTGAATCACTTTTTACCTCCATGTCAGCCTCGTTGGTGTTTTCCCTGAGGTTCATACTGAATGCGCTATCCCAACTCGTCTTATGTAAGTCATCATCCTCCATAAAAAAGGGGTAACGGATGACTGGCTTTTTTGAACAGAGAAGACTAACGCGACGTCTGCTTTGACTGAAGGCAAAGATTTGGTCTTTTCTGCTAAGAAAGGGAAAGCGTGGTGGGCATTCGCAGCGGCTTTTTTATCTGCGTAACGTTGGTGCTGCGGGCTGCCAAGAATAGCCTCGGTTCAGACACCTCTGTCAGACTGCCTTTTTTCACCCAATGCAGCCACTCTGCCTCATGTTCACAGCGTTGAGTACACGGTAGAAATTGATCCGATGTCATTTAACAACCCCTTCGTCTCCACACATCTTTATAAGCCCAATGTTATATACTTTTCCTGTGGCGTATCACCAGTGCTGTAAGAGGGGAGATGGATCTTAGCATGATTGCTGAGTGAATTAATAAATTGGTTTCATAATGCGGTGTTATAAATTATTCAAATGAACTCGCTATGTGTGAGATCCCAAAAAATCCCACCTGATGTCTGAACAAAAGGCCACTGCAGAGGGAACGTAGTGTGAAACATAGTCATCAGGAACTCATTCTATCCCTCGGTTTAGACGTTTTTGACCTTCGTTTGAAACCTAAACAACCCAAATGTCTGAGCAGCCACCCAACTCGTTCGCAACTATATGAATGATGAAAATCTACTGATTGTATTTCGATTTTATTCTATCTTTATATTCAAGGCTGGGTTGCAATCAATTCTGTTTCAAATCGATCGTCATGTGAATGACCCACGCATATTAAAGATCCGATTGGTCTTTCATATGTGTCTTTTTTCATTTAGCGGGTAAGAGTCTGAAGGTTACTTGCCAAACAGCCCAAATAGTCATGATTCAGAACTATGCCGAGTCTCCGCTGCGTTTTGATGTTCTATACGAGTGGACCGCTTTGTCCTCTGCTGTCTGCCTGTGTCGGAGTCTCGCAAACACGGCGCAGGGACGGGGACTTCAAAGTGCGTTCAAGTGCTCCTTAAACCCAGACATTTAAACTTGAATGGCCGCAAAGGTTGTTTAAATGGGAAAGCTACAGTCATTTTCCTTTGTCAAAATGCATAATGCCTACAGTTGCCCGCAGTCGTTAATGTCTTGTTCTTTCACTGAAACATTTTTACTAATTAGTCGCATAATCATCCCATCTCATCTTATATACCAACCATTCCTCTAAAGGCAGATTTAAACCACAAATCGCTGAAACCATTAAATTGAATTCTTAATGTTAACATTAATTTTTCAATTATGCACCAGGTTAGAGGGTTTCTAGCAGTGGTGCCTCCAAGGAGGGGTCTGGGGGGACCGTACCTCCCCCCAATGACCCAATGGCTGGTATTAAGAATAACAATAATACTTTTTCAGAAATAACCAGTCTTTTTACTGTTGGTCCCCTTTGCTTATGTTGGTCACATAGAGGCGTCAGTATTAAATCAAGAATGTTTCAAATACTGTTCTCTTCATAAAATCAAATAGTTTTCAATATTTTTCATCAGCATTTTTGTTCAAACCATCATGTCTGAGAGTAGAAATTGTCTCTTTTAAGACTAGAGTCCAAGTTTCCCTCCCAGCTGGTGAGTTGACAGGTTGTTTGCAGCATATCAGCTTTATTGACAGTAAAACCCCTTATTAACCACCGCCGAGTATAAACTGTGATCTTTTATGTGGCGCTCTGTCCTGTGTTTGCAGGGAACGTGTTTCTAAAACACGGCTCGGAGCTTCGCATCATTCCCAGAGACAGAGTGGGAGGACAGGGCGACTGACGCTGCGTTTCCTCTTCGACGGCTAAATGACTCACCCACCGCCAGACGCATATAACACTTGAGACCCAGGAAACACCTCGCCGTGTTGTCATATTTATTTTCTGGCCCATAACTGACAGTGATTCACATGAGGACTGTATATTTAAACTTGATGATGACATGCACTCACACTCGCATGCTCCCCTGCTTCTTCATTCTCAGTCAAGTTTTTTTTTCTTTTCTAAGTGTAGTTGAATCAAAAGATCGGAGTGACATCAGGCCTACCCAGAGTTACTGAGTAATTAATATACACAAACACAGCAGCGGCATCCTGGGAAATATTTCATGTCAAGCTAAACAAACAACCGAGTCGACAGTTAGAGCTTTTGTATCTTTGTAAATGAAAATAAACTATCAGTATGACTAACAACAACACATGCCTGTTTGCAGTGTTTATCTGTATAACCCATATGAATGTGGTAATGTGAGAGGTGATTTCAAAATACATGTACAACCTGCTTCTGAGGACCACTGGTACAGCAAATGCTCAACGTCATTATTAGATTTTTTTTTTTCTTCATGTCGGACAAACTGTCAGATAAATAAAGTTGCACCATGGATCTGTACTAAACTTGTGTTATGGACCATATTTTAGCCAAGTAAGGAAATGTTCATCTGTCAAATGTGCAGGGATGTGGATCTTTGCTGCCCTCTGTCAGGGTACATCTTAACATCAGCCTGCACTCACCCAAGAGCCCTGCCTCTGTATTTCAAGCCATGTATTATGCCTCATCCTCACACAGTAAATATTGAATGATTAGATTGAGGAATATTAACTTTTTTTATATGCACTGCTAGCTCGATGCTAGGTGCACTACGTAGTTTGGGGGAAAGAGTCTTCATCAACTGATTATTTTATGCCTAAACAAACTAAATGGACAACAATTTCTTGCAGTTAATATTTGGCGGACCCTGCCACCCTTCTAGCTTGTTGTTGTGGATACAATACCTATTTTTTAGACTAAACTATTGCCTCATTAACATTGTAAGTATTAAAATTCTGAGTTTTGAGTTTCTTTCATTTTTTTTCAAAACACATTCATGAACCAGACCGGTGGTTTATTCTGATATGTGCCTTTATTGTCTTCTCTAACTGAGAAATGAGGTAAAGCGCTTCTGAAATCTCCTCCACATTAATCAACATCATCTGAGAAGGTCTGAATCATTTGTTTCTGAATTGGTCCCCCCCCCCTTTCTCCACCCTTGCAAAACAAGAAACGCGCTCTCGGTAAAGAAAGAAACAAAAAAAGAAAAAAACTAGGCTGCAGAGAATAATGGAGCGTGCATACACGAGAGAAAGCGCACCGTTGTGCCTCACCATCCATTAGGATGCGGGCTCGGAGGGAGGGAGTGGGGGGAGGGTGCCATCACAAATGGATTTTCTCATTTATTTTAATCAAAGTCACTGCTGGGCACATTCGCCAGAAATGTACTTCTGCAACGGGTAAACGGCCGCAGAGTGCAGTGGAGGCAGATGATGTCGCGTCGTTGGCCTAAAAATGCTTAATTACTGCAGCTATTTGACGAGTAATAGATATTTCAAAGCACTATGTGGTTGGAATGGCCATTCTTGATCCCCAAAAATCTTGATCCTTTTTTTTTTTTT
>CAEMYA010000025.1:1908472-1930382 GCA_903131615.1 Diplodus sargus | reverse complement strand
GCTGCCAAGATGTTCCACAGACTTCTCCTGTGTTTCACAGTAACAGGTTTCGTTTCCGCGCAGCCCGACAGCGCCGGACTATTTTACGCGCTCCGATCTGAGCTGTCAGAGGACGCGATCTTGGTGGCCAACAACGGAATACGCGTGCCTTTCGGGAGGTCGGTCTTCATCGATCCCATCAACGACCTGGTGATCCAGACGCAGCCGGGGGACCGCTGCAGCATCACCGTCCTGGACAACGACCCGCTCTCCCAGAGACCGGGGCACCTGTCTCCCAAAAAGTTTCCGTGCGATTTCGGTCCCAACGACGTGACGTACTCCCACTACGGCTCGAGGAGTCCGGCGAAAGACAGAGTGAGGCTGCAGCTCAGGTATGACGCGCAAACCGAAACCGTTATAATCCCGTTCATGATGGAGGTGGAAGTAGTTTTTACGCAGCTAGAGTTGCTCACCAAAAACATGCCCCTCACTGTCGACAACCTGAAAGGGATCAGCAACCCCATTGATAAGAAGATTTTAGAGTTTACTTACGACAGAGACGCTCACAAATGCGAGGTGACGTCCCTGTCGAGCGGCAGCGCGCTGCCCAGATACGGGAGGCTCGTCGACGGGGGGAAACTTTCCACGATGATGGACTGTGATGACTTCACGCAAGCTGACATCCGCTACGAGCACACGTTTGAACGCAAGTCCCCGAACAGGGACTATGTTCCCATGGTTGTGGAGCTGCACGATAAGGAGGGAAACCTCCTGAAACAGGAGTATTTCCATCTCATGATCCGCATCAGAGAGGGGGAGGAAAACACTGCCCCCAAGCCCAGCTTTGTGTCCATGATGATGATGGAGATCAGCCAGTTTGTCATGACCGCCCTCACCCCTGACATGCTGGCCGCTGAGGACGCAGAGTCGGACCCAGATGAGCTTATTTTCAACATCACCTCCCCCTTATCCTACGAGGAGGGCTACATAGTCAGCACCGATGACAGAAACCTCCCCATCACGTCTTTCTACCAGAGAGACCTGCGTGATCTGAAGATCGCTTACAAGCCCCCCTCCCTGGACTCGGACACAGAGAGGATTTTCCAGCTGGAGTTTGAGGTGGTGGACACGGACGGGGCCGTCTCGGACCCCTTCGCTTTCATGATCGTCGTGAAGCCGATGAACTCCCTGGCCCCCGTCGTGACGCGCAACACGGGCCAGCTGCTGTACGAGGGCCAGTCTCGGCCTCTCTTCACGGCCCACAACCTGGAGATCAGCGACGAGGACAACCTGGATGCCGTCAGCATCACGGTGGTGGACGGGCTGCGCCACGGGGACCTCATGGTGCTGGGCTCTCACAGAAAGTTCTTCACGCCCGCCGACCTTACAACAGGGGTGGTCGTGTACCAGCACGACGGCAGCGACACGTACAGCGACAACGTCGTGTTCAAGATGTCAGACGGGAAAAACGAGGTAGAGTTCCTGTTCCCCATCACGATCGTCCCCACTGACGACGAGCCGCCGATCATAAACGCAAACACTGGCCTGGTGCTGTTCAAAAACCAGATGATGCCCGTCTCTCCGCTCATGCTCAGCGCCGCAGACATCGACTCGGAGGACTCGACTATTAAATTCACCGTCGTCCCCCCGCTTTCAACGATCGGCACCCTGCTGCTGAGACAGTCGGACGCCCCGGAGGACCCCTCCTCCTGGAAGTTCAACGCCGAGGACGAAGTGTACGAGAAGGAGGTGACAGAGTGGCTTCAGAAAGACATCACAGACGGGAAGTTGTTTTACAAGCACACAGGCCCTCACAACACAGAAACCATCATGGATCAGTTTGTGTTCACAGTTCAGGACGATAACGACCCCCCCAACGAGTCGGGAGAGACCGTATTCATGATCCGGGTTTTACCTATAGATGACGTGCCCCCTGAGCTCTTCCCTGGCACCACCCTGCAGATGACAGTCCAGGAGTACAAGCTCACTCACTTTAGCAAAGAAGTCCTGCGCTACACTGATTTGGACTCCGAGGATCGCGACCTCAAATACACAGTCATCCAACCGCCGATAGATACGGATGAAAACAACCAAGTTGCGTTTGGCTCTTTGGTTCTGACAGACAGCCCCGACACTGAAGTCACAGAGTTCACACAAGCCCAAATCAACCACCACAAGATCTCATACGGCCCCCCGGATATCGAGCTCGGGATCACAGCCCACGTGGTGCAGTTCCGCTACACGGTCGAAGACACGGCTGGGAACAGCGTGGAAGGGGCGTTCACCGTCTACCTGCAGCCTGTCAACAACAAGCCCCCCCAGATCACGAACACGGGCCTCGCCGTGTTTGAGCGAGGCATGCACATCATAAGTATCGCGGAGCTAGACGCGGCAGACCTCGACACGGACAGCAAGCAGATCACCTTCACTCTCGTCCGGCTCCCTAAACATGGCCAGGTTCAGGTTGCATTCGCTGACCTAGATATAAAAGGGGTTTTCAGACTGGAGGATATCTCGGAGGGGAAGGTATCGTACATTCATGGCGGGGAGGAGACGACGAGTGATGAATTTCAGCTGGATGTCAGTGATGGGATTCATGTGGTAACCGTGACAGTCAAAGTTAATGTGAAGCCCGTCGATGATGAAACTCCGACAGTCAGCCTCCCCGCGGGGACAATCGGCTCTCACATGGACGTGCTGGAGAACGGAGCCACGGAGATCACTACTAATGTCATTCAAGGCCATGACGACGACACAGATGACCTCCAGCTGACCTTTATTGTGGAACAACCTCCGGCTGTGGGTGAGATACTAGTCAAAGGGGTGCCCGCCACGAGGTTTACGCAGGCTGATATTATTAACGGCGTGGTTGTGTACGCGCACACCGGAGGCGAGATTGGCCTCGCCTCCCAGCAGGACGGCTTCAATCTGACTCTCACCGACATGTCCGACGATTGGACGGTCGGCGGCAATAAGGTCAACGGAGTGCACGTTCGAGTCACTATCCTTCCTGTTGACAGCCAGGCCCCTGAGGTCGGAGTCGGGATTCAATTCAGTGTCATTGAAGGAGAGAAGTACGGCATCGGCCCTCAGCACTTGGACGCTGATGATAATGACACTCCAACGGATGATATCCTTTGCACCATCATCGTCCAGCCCACGGCGGGCTATGTGGAAAATATATCGCCGGCCCCGGGCTCGGAAAAGTCCAGATCAGGAACGGCCATCAGTGCTTTTACCATCGGAGACATCAGGGAGGGGAATATCCACTATGTGCAGAGCATTCACAGAGGCGTCGAGCCAGTGGAGGACAGGTTCACATTTAGGTGCTCTGATGGCATCAATTTCTCCGAGAATCATTTCTTCCCCATCGTTATCATCCCGGCGAATGATGAGAAGCCGGAGATTTATCTGAGGGAGATAGTCGTGATGGAGGGGATGAACATCGTCATCGACACCCCGATTCTGAACGGCGCCGACGCCGATATTCCACCCGAGGAGCTGGTGTTCACCATTTCCAAACCCCCCAAACATGGCGCCATTTTAAACCAGCTCCCCACGGGCTCAGTTTTGGTGACTAATTTCACTTTAGAGCAGATTAGGGAGGCATCAAGTATTATTTATGAGCACGATGACTCAGAGACAACAGAGGACAGCTTTGATGTGACTCTGACTGATGGGAAGTACTCTGTGCAGAAAACAGCCATGGTTTTGATCATTCCCGTTGACGACGAGACCCCAAGAATGCTAATCAACGACGGTCTGGAGGTGGAAATCGGGGAGACCAAAGAGATCGACAACAAAATGCTTAAAGCGACAGATTTGGATTCGGACGACAGCACGCTCACATTTATCATCCGGTTCGGGCCCGGTCAGGGTCTCCTGCAGAGGAAAACCCCATCTGGGTCTCTGGAGAACATCACGCTCGGCATGAATTTCACACAAGCCGAGCTCGATGAAGGGCTTATACTCTACACACACAACGGCCAGGAGGGCATCAGAGACCTGGTCAAATTCGACGTGACGGATGGAATGAACCCGCTGATTGATCGTTATTTCTACATCACCGTCGGCAGCATCGACATGGTGTTCCCCGATGTGGTTAGTAAAGGCGTGGCCCTGAGAGAAGGTGGCAGAGTGACTTTAACTACAGATCTGCTCAGCACGACAGACATCAACAGCCCTGACGAGAACTTAGCCTTCACCGTTACAAGGGCCCCTGTCAGAGGCCACTTGGAGTGCACTGACACTCCCGGGATGCCCATTGTGTCTTTTACTCAGCTCCAGCTGGCTGGCAGTAAGATTTACTACATCCACACCTCAGATGACGAGGTGAAAATGGACAGTTTTGAGTTTGAAGTCACTGACGGCTACAATCCTATTTTCAGAACATTCAGAGTCTCAATTGTGGACGTCGATAATAAAAAACCTGTCGTTACTGTGAATAGTTTAGTGGTCACAGAGGGCCAGATTAAGCTGATCACACCATTTGAGCTCACTGCCGAGGATCAGGACACAGCAGAGAAGCTGCTGAAATTCACCGTCACCCAGCTGCCTGTCCACGGTAAACTCCTCTACAACCGGTCCGCGCCCGTCACCAGCTTCACCAAACAGGACCTGAACGAAAACCTCATCAGCTACAAACACGACGGAACCGAATCCTCAGAGGACTCTTTCTCCTTTACCGTCAGCGACGGCACGCACACTGACTTTTACGTTTTCCCCGACACTGTGTTCGAAACCCGGCGCCCTCAAACCATGAAGATCACCATTGTGGCCATCGACAACGGCGTGCCCCAGATTGTGGTGAATAAGGGCGCCCCCACTTTGAAGGCCTTGACCACGGGTCACCTGGGGTTCCCCATCAGCCCCAAAGTGCTGAGAGCGGAGGACAGAGACAGCAGCCCGGCCTCCCTGAAGTTCCACGTCACCACGCAGCCCAAACATGGTTACATCATCAACTTGGGACACGGGAACAACTCCATCGACACGTTTAGCCAAGGTAAGCCCTGAAACAAACACCCACTCGTGTGCCACTTTTTATAAACATTGCACATGGATAATGAAATCAACTGACATGGATTTAGTTAAAGGATAAGTTCAGCCTAAAAATTAAACATTTCGTTATTATCTGCTCACCCTTACGCCGATTGAAAGTCAGGTGACGTTTTGCAAAGTAGTTTTGCAAAAACATATTCTGGAGCAAAACAATATCACAGCATTCTCCGGAACAACTGAAGTGGATGGGGACTTGTTTTAAAACGCCCCCAAATATATATAATAAGGGCTCCATACCGATGCTGCAAGATCCATACTGTCTGAAGTGGGTGCATGAGCTCAACCGCGCATCATTGGTGTACGTTTCATCTTTTCATATCAACTCCGGAATACTTTTGAAACTTTGATTACACAAGACAAACTGTGTGGAGCCATTTTTCTTTTTGTTTTTAATATTTTAAAACAAGTCCTCCATCTACTTTAGGAGAATGCTGTAACACTAATTTGTTGTGATGCTCCAGTAATGTTTTGTGGACCACAACATTTCCCCACGACTTTTCACCGGCATTACGGTGATTAGATGATGACTGAATTAATTGTTTGAGTGAACTTATCCTCTAGTGCTGTTCATTGGTTAATGGGAAAAAAACATTAGTCTGTTATATCTTGTAAACAACATGATTATGAAAGGTCATTACGACCTCAGATATAACAAGAATGATTGCAAATTATTATAAGTAAACTAAATTACAGAATTACCGAATGCCTTTCGCTACTCAAACGTCTTTAAAGTTCTTGCAGAGACTGCTCATTTGGCCAAAAGAAATCGTTTTTTAATCATCATTTAATTAAAAAGTTATAATCCCCCAATGTGTCATGTGATAACCTCAGTAGAAAATGTTCAGTTACAAAATACAAAAAAAAAAAAATCCTGCAAAGCTGCAAGTTTTGATTAATTTTTCACACCTCCGACCAAAGATTTTAATTTATGGGGTAATAATTATTCATATGTGTGACAAGTGCAGGCTTGGGAATTTCAATAGTTAATTTTCTGGGCCTGATTTAGATGTGCCTTGCTCATCAAATCATAATTAGCAGACCAAAGTTAGAGGCTGATGGTTGTTTTTTTTTTCCTCGCGCAAATGTCTTGTAGACGGTTAGAGATGAATAATTTATCGTTTCTGCATCTCGGGGGAAGTGTTCACATCTGATGTTCTCAACGGTGGTTTGTTAAATGAAGCAGGACAGAAGTAGAGGATCGTGTGAAAAGGTCAGTGCAGACCTTTTAGTGACAGGATGGCATTTGAGCTGTAGCGCGTTCAGGCGGTTTGACCAGGACGTTAGGGATGAAAAAAAAAAAAAAAAAATCATATTAAAAAGCCCTGAAACTTCTCAGCATGGTACGTTTCCCACACGCCGCCGACGCACAGAGGGAGATTTTTGCCACCTGAGCTTTGAATTTGCAAACATTTCTGCGTGTGTGCATGTCTGTTTATTGATAAGGCAGAAGCCGGAGAACAATGCCGCTGATTGAGGCTTAAAAGCGATGCAATCAATGCAGGATTTCGCATCACGCTGGGGGCAATTACGCAAACAAGTGCGAAAAATTCACCTGCTCGCGCCGCCGCTCGGCAGAAAAGAGCCGACGGCGGCTGAGAAAACACAGAAAGTGGAAAGAGCCTTTCAGTCTGCAGGAGAGGGGCACTTCTGACAACGGCTGTGCGGCTGCGGTCTCTGGCGAGAAAAAAGAAAAATAGGGGCGCAGATGAGACAAGAGTGGGGCAGGAGAGAGAGACAAGGGGCAGAGAGAGCAAGTAAAGTAGAAGAGAGCGGAATTGAGGCAGGGGGAAGCGGCGGAGAGGGGGTGTAGGTGGCATGAGAGAAATAAAGAATTAGGGATGGGGCGTGAGAGAGTGACTGAGAGAGAGCAAACAGGCTCTTCAGAAGAATCAGTCAAGTGAAAGAGACAATCCCTGGCTCTTTATTTACTCATCCTATTTCCAGGGCACATCCCAGGAGGGTTTTTTCGCTTTAAATATTTGATGGAGATCGTGGCCCTGGTTCACAGTGTTGACTTTATATTTGCAAGGTCCTCGGGTTCAAGGCTGCGTGACAGCACTCCCGAGAACGTCTTTTTTTTTTCCCTTGCTTCCCTCCCGCAGATCGATGCTCGCTAATGTGAAAACAATGCCCTGAGAAAAACCCTCATCGCGTATAAATATAAAACGGTCGCGCTGGCACACACACACACTGGTCCGTCCCCGGCGTTGAAGGGAAGAAGGAGAGGCAGGAGTGACAGGGAGCCACCTAAGAGGTTTAAGATGGGTCCCAGCCAGGAGTCAAGGGTTTATACTTTTATGAACCTCCTTCCTCTGCCATCTATTATTGAGTGAGGTGGTTCGCAGGGGCCAAGCCCTTTCACAGCCTCGATGTCTTGTTTTTTTTCTGCTCTGCAATCGACATTTGCGGAGAATGGTGGAAAAAAATGCAGCCGGAGCCCTGTAATTCTGACAAGTTGGGAAACAGCTGTGGAAGTGTAGGTGCCCGCCACAGTCCTGTTTTTAACATTCTTGCCCTCGTCTGTCATTAAAACATCCACTGTCACCTGCTTTTTTGGGGGGGGCTGTTGACTCAGAGAGCAGGCAGGTTTCGGAATTTAAAGGTTTTTTTTTCTTTCTGTTGGTTTAGCTCGAGCTGTCTCGAATTGGAGGTTGCGGCCCTTATCGTCCTGGATTACGGATGCATGACTTTCAGAATGCTCTCTCTGGTAGAAAATTGTTCACGCTGAGTGCTGATAAGGAACTGAATCAGTGTGATGCTAGAGACCTGCTGTTACTGCGGCTGATACGGTGCTGAGGCGGGACAGCTCCCATCTTTGAACAATTACTCGACAGAGAGAGTGTTTGAACAGGCCATAAAGCCCTAATGCGACTTCAAAGTGCATCTGAGGCTATTTCTGTGACCAGCGTGAATGTTTCATTATAATCTTAAAATGCAATTTATGTATTTATTTATTTTTATAAATATGTGTTTTTAATCTTGACAAGGGCAAAGCCTTCTGGTAAACAATGTGTAATTTAGCCATCACCTTGCTTTAAGTCTGAGCAAGGAGATTGTTAAAAGTTTCATCATGCTTCATCTCACATTGACATGACAGCGTAACCCTGCGGTTTGAATAAGCAGAGTGGCCCTCATTTACATTCTGTCATTAATTAATCACTCGCTGTTGTTTGTCATTTTGACTTTTTCCCTGTGTCCCTTTTGTTACTTTCGAGGTGACAGGGTTTCACCACATTGTGCTTTTGTGTACAACTGTTTAATCACTGCAGAAGGCTGAAGTCTATTTTCTTTTACAGCTGATATTGATGAGCTGAACATCTGCTACGTGTTGCGAAATGAAGAAAACGCAACTTCTGATCTCTTCCACTTCTCCGTCGAGGATAACGGTAAGATTCAACCATTTTGTCCTCATATTTGCATCCAAATTTCAGCCGCTTTTTGAGCAGAAAGGTCCTGAATGTGTTGCCAAATGACATTTCAGCAAAAATGGTGATTGCTACAAATTGGCTGAGGTGAAGATCAAACCTGTCACTTTCTGAGTACAGTATGGCCTCTCTAACCTTTACACCAGTCTCCTGGGGTTGAATCTGTAACGCTCCTCTTCTTTTTGAGTCTCTGGCGTAGATGTCAGGGGTTCAGACAGTCGCACACTGCTCGCACACTAACTCACAGCTCATGACTGTGTCGGCTGTCAGGCCTCATATTTCAGCTCAGAGTGAGTTTAATTTTGTCCATTGTTGCTGGCAGAGTTAACGAACAGGTGAACGAAGGATATTTGTGATATTTATGTTGTTTTCATGGATAATCACTGGGCTAAATGTCTGTCAGCTTCAGATGATTTACGCTGACTTAATTTTATTCACCATGCGCCTAGAAAGTGATCTGCCATTCAGGGCAGCGGTGCAGCTGTGCGTCAGAATATCAATTTTTGACAAAAATGTGCGCCGACCAGAGGTCCTTCTTCTGTATCTGTATACTACAAATGACGCTACATCATATTAGCGTACCGGTGAAGTGATAAGACTTCCAGGTCGATCAAATATAGAACATTTATTTTGGTGGTGCGGAGATTAACACGCATCATTTTCACAGTTCAATGATTTAATGAGACTGCCTGCATAATTTGTGGTTATGACTCCAGGATGTGTCAAGAAGTATTACTGTGTTTTCTGTCTTGATGCAAGGATGATTTCTCAGGAGAGAGGAGCACACTTTGAAGTACATGTATGGACGAAGCCGCACGAAACACATTTTAGATGAAAATAAACCATCTTTCAGTCCGTTGTGCTTAAGTCAGTTTTTAACCATTTGCCTTCGGAAGGTTTGAAGACAGACAACACGCTCTCATTTCCGTGCGTGTAAACTGACTTCGGATGCAATCTAGCTGTCAATCAGGCCCTGATTTATGCACGCGAGACAGCCACTTTAAATTCTGTGCATTTCGGTCCATACGTGCGTGAAATCAGCATCCATTTACAGAGGGCGCCGGCCAATTAAGCAATCAGCGACTGGGAGTCTCGTATAGGAAATTTCTGCAAGTGAAGGAAAACTTGGGAGGTGGTTGCAGAAAGAAATCCAAATGTTGCAACAGTGGAGCAGAAACGATCATTAACGGAGTAAGGCTTTTACATGAACGTGTCTTCTTTATATTAGCAGGCCCTAAGAACAAAACTCATACAAAAGGCTGGTTGTTTTAGTCTTGTTAGAAGCACATTCCCTTGGTTTCCTTGTGATAATATGACCACGGGGGCCTTTATAACTAATAAGCCTAATGACTATATGTTATTGGTGAGGTTTGTGAAGCAATGTCGTTATTAAGCACATGGAATGACTAGATGTCTGGATTTCATATTAAAGTAATAAAGCGGTCATGATGAATGCGTTCATAAAACCCTCACATCGTGGTTTGTGTCACGACCAAAGAGCCACAAACCCTGGTCGACACTTGTAGTGCTTTAAAAAAAGGGTTTAGCTGTTGCTGGCCTCTGCCTTGGAGCACTGCAAAAAATACTTAGGTTAATTAAAGGAGACATATTATGCTAATTTTTAGGTTTATCATTTTATTTAGGGTTACTGCTAGAATAGGTTTGCATGCTTCAGTGCTCAAAAAACACGTCCGTTCCCTCACACTGTCCAGTTCTGCAGCTCTGTATTCACCATCTCTCTGAAACGCACTGTTTAAGCTCCTGTCTTTTTAAGGCCCTCCCTCCTGAATACCCAGTTTATTCTTATTGGTCAGCTCACACACGCCAGAGCCAGCACTGCTGACAACAACTGAGCAACTGCGCTGAATCAATTGTTTTACGCCAAACTAGCTTCTAGGCGTAAATGATGCAAAAGAGTGGCATGGTGACGTGGTGTGATGTCACAAAGTCACAGAATTAAAGGCTACTGGTGAGGCGTTTGAGGAGCAGTGATTTCAGTGGGAGAGAGGAGCTTCTGATGGTGCGGAGTTGGACCTTTATAATTTTCAGGATCTCTTACATTTACAAGAACCTGAAGGAAAGGGGGAAAAAGAATCATGAGTTCTCCTTTAAATTTGCACCAACTTATTTTCCAGCAGTTACAGCACCCATCTGTGTGCAATCCTCTCTTTAATATGCAGTAAAAAAAAAGAAAAAAAAAGAAGTTTTTACTTGTTTTATGAGATCACACACTTAAGTACAGAATGCATTTGGAACAAGTTGCACCAGACTCTTAGTTCCCTCTGTTCGTTCATTTTCTCCCTGCTGTATGATCAGATACGACGGCACCGTATTAAGCACTAAGCACTCGCAGAACAATTGATGTAGAGCCTCGTAAGCCTCCCATCATTGGGGTATTTAAATTTAATGGACTTTGCGGAGGAAAAATTCTCAGACTCACATTCAGAAAACTCTGCTTAATAACACATCACTTTCTCGGCGAATCACAGGACTGTGAGACAATGTATCATAAAGTGTTGAGAACGTGGGTCGCTTTTTCAAGGTTACATCGACCGGGGCTGCGTTTGCTCGTCGGTTACAGCGGGGTTTAAAAGTAAATGGAGGCTATATCCTCCGGTTTAAACGACCCACATTCGACAATTAAGTGTGCCCCGCATGTCAGACAAGAGGAAAGTCTGACACCGTCTGAAAACATTGGCTTTGTGAATTAACCGTAGACCCATTTGTCAGAAGCGATTTTTTTATACTATGGTGCTAATGCACTTAGAAGCAAGTGCTAATGTGTGGAAGAATAACAGTTCCTTTATTCACATGAAAGGAGAAACATTGACTAATTGATTGTCCATGCTCCTGTTAGGTTTTTTACTCCTTTTTCTCTGCGAGTCTGGCCCAAGGCTTTTCAGAGGAGATCCGCTTAAATCGACTCCTCCTGCATGAAAGCCTCTATTTTAGAGGAAGTGAGCATTATGTTCTTGTAACACGTTAATGTATATGTCAGCGGATACACCTACGTACAGTATATATTATAGAGACCTGTTAAATCACTTATCCAGATGTGCGCTGGCCTCGCAATCACGCAAGCAGTCCCACACATGCATGCACAGCAGAGCACAGAGGGGTAGCCGTAGGCTAAGGAGCCTGTCAGGCCTCCAGCACAAAGAGGTGTTTGATATTTAAGAGCCCAGGCAGAATTGTGGGTAATGAGAGCCCAGGGCGTTTGAGCTGGGCAGAGCTCCGGGGCTGCCACTGGTAATTACGTGACCCTATTACAGGCTCATCTACAGGGGAAGAGTGTCAGGATGTGCCCTCTGTCCCAGGTTAAGACCAGCTGGGATCACTGTGGTTAACTGTAATGGGCCGGAACACAGCTTGTTTCCCAGGCTTCTCTCTGGCTGTCGGATGTTTGGATAGTTATAATGGAGC
Organism: Diplodus sargus; assembly: GCA_903131615.1. Taxonomy (NCBI): domain Eukaryota; kingdom Metazoa; phylum Chordata; class Actinopteri; order Spariformes; family Sparidae; genus Diplodus; species Diplodus sargus. The sequence continues at coordinate 1,918,497 of CAEMYA010000025.1, read as the reverse complement.
AATGGAGGACAACACGAATTACAAGGAGGAAATAACTAAATTGATCTAATGATTATCAGGATGCTTGTGATTATTTTCAGTTGTTTGACTATTTGACTGATTATCTAATTGTTTGAGTTCTACTTTAAAGGTAAAGTCCACCAATTTTACAATTAAAAGTGTGTTTACAGGTCTTGGAGAGTACTACTGCATATGTGAGAAAAGAAGAGAAGAGCCTTTTGTGGCACCAGAGGAAGCGGCGTGTTGTCTGATGAATTGCCCTCAAGTGATGTGAGTGGATAAGTTGCATTGTGGGTAATTTAGGCAAATAAAACAGAGATATCGCTGGTTCCGCTGCATCGATTTTGATATTTTTTTTCTCCAATCTGTCTATAATGATTCCAGTAGTTTAGTCTACTGCTTTCGAAATCCTGGTGCCTACATTGCCCACAATGCAACTGAGCGATATCACTGGAGGCAATTTTTCAGATTATATGCAGCTTCCTCTGGAGCCAGAAAGGGCTTTATACTACTTTTTTTCACATATGCAGTCGTACTCCACAAGACCTGTAAAGACAGTTTAATATGTGAGATTGGTGGAGTTACCCTTTAAGCTTTGGCACTTTTTCTATTTAATCTATAGTGGATGTACTTGTTTTTGATATCCGTCGCTAAGATTTCTCTGCCACTGACACGAAACTGTGTAGTTGGATTGTGTCAGTGTCCCAGTTACTCAGAATTACTCACAAATCCCAGTCTCGAAAGTTTTCATTGGAGCAACTTTTTTTCCCAAAGATGCAGCCCCCATAAAAAAAAGAGGACACCTGGATACTGTGACTGTCAAGAGATGTTTTTTATTGCTGTTCGCACGACAAACAAAAATTCCATTCACCTCCACTGTATTTTGTATAAGCGGAAATCTCAGAGATGGATATTTCAATAACACCAAAGCTCTCTTCCACTCAGGGTGAGCGAGAGCACACCCGGCTTTTTTTCCTTTAATACGGAGAAATTTGCATGACAATAACCCTGCTGCTTAAAAAGACAATATATCACAGCGATGATTTGTAATTTCCATGTAATTGCGATGCAAGAGGTGTTCTGTACATTCGCACGCGCGCGGAAAGATCTTTTCTGAGAAGAAGAACAGCAATTTTCCTCCTGACCTCTCTTCTTTCTCGTCTCGTCCCTTTTCCCCCGAGTGTTCCTCCTCCCGCCGCCGAAAATATCGATCGTCACGATAGAATCATTTCATCCCATCTTCACCCTTCCTTGCCCATGAGCTGTGCCCGTCACACCGCTGCTTTATCTGGCGTCACAACAATCCCCCTCAAACACCCCATGCGGCTTCTATATTCCCACTTTTCACTGCGTGTAGCAGACGTTGCATCACCGGCATGTCTCGATTATAACGGAATACTTTGTCTGTAACTTTCTTGCAGGCTACTTTGCAAGGGCACCGGCTCTTAGTCATCAGTGTTGTTTTGTGGATGGCGTGTGATAGAGTGTCAATCTGCGCTGCCGCTGTGGCTTTTTTGTCTCCTGCCTTTCAAAAGGCCTCCTCATAAAATGCGCCGCCACACACTCGAGATGAAATGAAAAGTGTTGTCCTCTTCTCTGTTAAGCGACAAGCGAATCGGACCCCCCCAAAAAAAGGAAACAAATCAGTTCGGAAAACCGCGGCTGTAATAACTCGAAAAACTTATTTATCTCACTGCGTGCCCTGAATGCGCTGAATGCAAACGGCTTAATCCGGTTTTTAGACGTCTGGGTTTCCACAAACTTGTGGAATTTGAAAAGGGCTGTCTCTCATTTGCTTCCGAAGTTGCCGAAACATTTGTTGTGGGACAACTTTTCCCCCAATCCCCCTCTGAACCCGTCTCGGAGTTCGGATGCGCAAAAGAGAAAGCTAAAAATAACAAACAATTACAGGCTTAAAGTGGCTGTCACCATGGCCACAAATGGAGCAGGTTAATCCCCTTGACCTTCCCCTTTTTTTGCCGCCGTTAACCTGTCCCTGATCAGCACGGAAAATTGGCGAGGTGAACACATCAGCATGCAGCGCGGACCGACACACACGCCAACACATCCCCTGGCTTTAGGAGAGGATTCTCTTTATCTGTCGGCGTTCAGGAATTTACTGTCACTCACTTCTCCCGGGGCCTCGACTCTCCTGTCTTTATCCTCTTCATCTCTCCCTTCTCACACTGTCAGACTTAGATCTTGTTGGGACGTGTTTTATTCATTTCCCGCTCTTGTAACCCATTTTCATTATACATTTCCCTCTCTAGCGTTATTTTTTGTCTGTCAACGTCCACCTTTTCCTCTCCAGATTAATATTTTCTTGTGTCTTGCCCGGCTTAATATCAAAGTGCGCGGCGGTTTATTGTGCCGCGGGTCGACTTTGTCTCGGGCATCATGATTTCGGTTTTACTGTCACACCCTCGCTTGTCTTTTTTCCCGCTGCCTGCCCCCCGCCTGCCGCGCTTGCCTGTTGTGGGATTACAGCACATTTTATGCAGCGGCGAGATGTCACTCGCGATGATCTGCATCTCATTAGAGCGCCGAGATGAGGGTGTGAGACTTGTTGAAGCGATGTGACGGGATTTTACTTTATTTTTTTCCATCATGTTAATCATCTTTGATTCTGTGTCTCTCCATGCTTCGACAGCCCCCGACGCTCGACATGTAAACACGCGAGCGTGACCGAGCGCCCTCTAATCTCAAGAATAAACACGGAAGTGGAGCTTTCTGGCATTTCGTTTGCCAAAAAATTGTTCTGATTAACGCTCTTCGACTGTGTGAATATGTCGCCCCTGATTATAATCTATAGCTTCTCTTCTCCCCCCCCCCCATCTTTTTTCTCCCACTCCTTTCTCCGGCTTAGTTTTATCCAATCAAAATAAAAAAAAACTTCAGGAAAGTGACAATCCCGACTCATATAATCTCATTCTTTGCATGTCCTCCGCGCCTCCTGTCATTTCATTTTTAATGGATCCTAATGGACCTGTAATCCAAATTTGAATCATTTAAACGTCGCTTAAAGTGGTGGTTTCTTTATTTGCATTCCTCTGCTCGCGCCGCCGCGTTAAAAGGACGCGGCACTCGGGAGCTGTTGTGAGCCCAGCTTTATTGTTTGCATTTTGAAAACCCCCTTTAATAAAAGCTATACATCTAGGATCTGAGCGTTAAAGCCGCTGAAGCGAAGCAAAACAGTTTTTTGGCAAAGCAGAATTGAGTTTTGCACAGTTGGAGGGGATAATGGAAGGAAATGAGAGGAGAAAAAAAAAGTGGGATGGAGGACCCAGAGCATTCAGTATCTAGTTTGTAATCTCTGCTCTCAGGCACAGTTTGCTTTCACGAGTGCCAGCAACTGTCCTGAGATGCATTAAACCCATCCCTAGGTTGAATTTCATGTCGGTGGCATGGGGAGGCTTGAGTGCCGGAGCCGGAGCGATCGACTTCTGCGAGTGTGCTTTTAGGCGTCGTCGTCGCGCAGGCGCTCGCGCCCTGAAACGCGCAGCTGTGCAGCCGCAGACGCATACACCTCGAGGAAGCCGCCACTCCTTTGTCCTCAAGCCTTCTCCCTTCGAGCGGCGCCCAGGGTCGTATACGGCTGTCTTTGTAGACATCAGTGGAAAAACCTCACGGTTATTAAGTGTATCACATGAACTTCAAAGCGGCGAGGATCCTCTGCCCTGGATTTGAGTTTCTTTATGGTTTCATGTGCGAGGTCGCTTAAGGTGCTCCCGCAGCACAGTCATGCCTGATGGCTGTTGAACGCAGGGAGGAAACAATGCATTATTCTGTGGCACGCAACTTTTATCTCCTCGGGACGGAGAAGGGGTGGGTGGGGGGGGGAAGATGTATGTGGACTTCACTTCCTCTGTTGCCCACAGGCACGCAGAGAGACACACAGGCACCGCCACATATAGTGTGCGTAACACTCCCCGATACGAACAGCAGCAGATTCGTCCTGGCGTTGGATTTGGTGTGACACCCTGTGAAGCGGCTGATCAAACGCACTGACTCAAGAAAATAATCCCCACACACATGTAAAGCAGCGGGCCAGACAGTCAGAATGTTTCTTGATCCCGTTAAATTAACAACAAAGAAGCGCTGCCCGCGTCGGCCTCTTTAACGCGTCCTCGAGTCGAGCGGCATTTGAAATGCTCGGGTTTGCCCAGGGCCATGAATTCCTGGTCAGCTTACTGATATCCACCGCACCTCTGGAGATATCTGCTATCATGCCGATTGCCCTGGGCGAAGTGTGTAAATGTAGTGACACACGCGCTCACAGAATACACACAGACAGATGCACATTATGGGGCTGCTAAGAGGAGCTATAGGCAGGAGAATAGAGAGCTCCAGCACACTCCTCCGACTTGCGGCGAACTTTCTTTGAGTTCTTGATTGATTGGTTTGATTAACGGATTATCAGACGGAGAAAAAGACAAAGAATACAAAGACTAAGTCCTTTGTAAACAGTTATTTCCAACATGGCACCAACTTGCTGAAACCAACCCAGTTACCAGACTAAATGTTGGCAATGTACATCTCTGCAAACCACGGATATTTTCCAATTTTACTTTTCTTTATGCACAATTTTATGGTGTTAGAACGCTGTGCTTATGCTCTGGTTAGATTCAGGCACAAATACCACTGGGTTAGGATTAGGAAGACATCATGTTTTGGGCAAGACGAACAGACCTGGTTTTGTTGCCACAAACACTTGCACACACTATTTTTCAGTCTAACAATATATGTATATATCTATATGTATATATATATATATATATATATATATTTTTTTTTGACAGTTAGAATTGCCCTGATGTGTCATCAGAAATTCTCCTTTATTTGGTGTCACAAACAAGGCTCGAAATGCCCGACGCTTTTTTAAAATTGTTATGTCTTAAAAGCAAAAAAAGAAACCATGGCTAGAAATATTCTTACACCTTGTCAAAAATATCTGATCTTGTTGCCCAAACGCGGCTGGAAAATGTTGAAACGAGTCTTGAACAGTGGTCACTGGCTCGGCAGCCTTCTCGCCCAGCTGTAACATTATGCACAACTTTGACCATATCTGTTCTTTGCAGAAACAGAAGCTACCAACATTTAAATGTTGACTGGCGTAAGCTCCCACATCAAAAAACAAAGACAGCTAAAGTCACAATGTCATCATAAATATCAGGTAAAACTTTATCCGACGAAGCTCTCCGGTCTGGAACATCGTATGGATATTTCCTCCCATGCAGCTGTGTGGACCACTGAAGGTGTGCACGAGGCTTTATGGTTAAGAGGCTGCTGAAAGACCTGGAAAATGGCTGCTTTCACTATATATGCATAGCCCTGCAGACACACTCTTTGTAGAAGAAATAAGCAGCTGAGTGCCGAAGCCTTCATAATCTTTTGTGCCACCAGTTGCTCACGCGTCAGGCCTCCCAGTGTTGATACAGTGGCTGCCGCACATCTATCAGGACCGACTGAAAGGTACTGAAACATCCTGAGGGGGAGAGTGAGGTTTTTGTAGTTTGTCAACCATCAGAAATCATGTAGAGAGGCACTCCCGTCAGCAGGGTGGTGCGTGGGCTCCTATTACTACTGAAATATAACTGTTAAGTCTATTTTAGCGGGGTGTCGCAGCACTTCACACGCTACCTGCTCCGCAAAGAAAAAAGGGAATGCGTTGCCAGCTGAACAAACAGCAGATTTTGCAATTCCTTCCTTCCTCAGTCCAGCGTTTTCTCAGAAGTTTCTCACGCCGAGACTGATCATTTGTATTGTTGGTCGCATCTATGCGTTCGGTTGTCGTGCGCTGGGAGCCGGGGACTCGGATTGCAAAAGGAGGCAGATGGAGACGTAACAGTGAGGGAAGGGCCTCGCCGCCAGCAGCAGAATAGATGTACCGAGCAGCAGACGGCGTCTTCTTTCTGCGCAAAAAAAAAAAAAAATCTCCTTTGATTTTGGGTGTGAACTCTCAGATGTGCACACTCGCACACACTCTCGGGCGCACAGCTGAAAAGACAAGACAGGCGTGATTTTTTATTTTTTTATTTTTTTGTGGAGGACTGAAGCAAATGGTTTAAACTCACATTTTGTTTTAAATGACAAAATGAAGTCGGTGAAAATCTGCATTTATTTTTTGATACCCAGTGATGTGTCTGATCTAAACGCAGGCTGTTACTGTATACCAGCTGTCTCTGTTTTGAGGGGCGACCTCATACAGGGAAAGGCGCATTCTCCGCTCCTGTGTGTGTTAAATGCTACACTTGAACGTGAGTCACATTTATGGGACAAGCACAAGTCATTGTTGGAAATAAGTTTAAAAAAACTTTTTTTGGGGGGGGGGCAAAATGTTCTTAGAGTACTCATAGTGCAGAAAATATGCTTCCTGTCAGGCTTTTACTATTGTACCAGCTGTTTTTTGATGAAAGTTTGCACCTGCGTTCGTTGGTTGGCTGGTTTAGTCGGCGCTAAAAACGCTAAACAGATTTCCAGTAAACTTGAATGGAGGATGCGTCTCAACCCAGAACGGACCCCAGATAGAGGGACACATCCAGGAAATGTTTTTTTCTCACTTTCTTTCACACGGTGAAATTTGGCCTTCATTTTCGTTTAATTTTAATCATTTCGTTGAATAATAAGAGAATCTTGATGGAAAAAGAGGCCATTCAGATCCTCATGAAAATGTTCCACAACACAAAAGAGATTACAGTTGAATCTGCTTTTGTTTAGTTGTCCTAATGGTTGTCTGATGATCTTTGATTATGGTCGAGCAGTTACTTGTGGTCGAGAATGACACAAGGCTGTTCAGTATGATACTGGATAAGACTTGAGGTCTTACTACTTGTATTCTAGTATCAATACGAAATAATTTATTTTTTTTACTGCTGTGGTTGTTGAAGCCATCCCAACAACTTTATATACTGTTGGGTCGCTTAGAAGTTACATTGTGCTGCTTTAATCTACAGCAATGCATCATGTTCTATAAAATCTTCATGTCTTGAGGGCTCGTTTCCAGCTTTGTGAATCCAAGAGGGTCTTTTAAATAGTTTATTATGCCTAAAGCAACATTATGTAACTTTTTTTACCTTAGAATAACAGCTTCGAAATCATGTTGATGGCACAGTGTCTTGTAACGGGGCCGAATGGCGTCTCCGCCTCGGCCGTGCGCCGCCTGCTTCTGCACTAAGTGAGAGGGCGGGATCACAGCGCATTTATTTCGAGAGCGCCTATATTGCATCTGACAAATTGCTACAGAGCCGGGATTGGTATTCACGACAGTGGCGTAGCACTCAGACACTGTTTTTGGGGGCCGCCAATCACACAACATTTCTACACAATGTTGCTTTAAGTACAGCACATGAATGATTGCCCGAGTCACAATCGAACTGCTGAAAAAAAGTTCAAACGTAACATATAGGTAATAAGTAAGTGTGTACAGGAGAGTGGAGTTTCTTTGATGGTGCTTGGGTTGGTTGGTGTGATAATTGTGGTCATAACAACATGCTGAGAAAAGCCTCATGCGCTGCTTTGCTGGGCTTTTTACACAGTAGGAGCATCACGGTATGTGAAAAACAAACAAACGGATGTCTGACTGCGTATGCGGCTGGCGAGCTCCGAGACCCGATACGGCTGATGCTCAGATATAGATGTCTCCCGCCGTCTTGCACTGCTTATTCAGTCATTCCTTTTTCCTAGACTTTTAAACTTTTAAGTTTGCCTTTCGCCTCAGATCAAGACTTGTATGACAGTCTCATGCTTTACAAAATCTAAAAAATTACTTTGCTCTTTCGCTCCGACTTTGACTTTTGCGCTCACATCTCTCGACTTCACGTAGCCTGGAGTTTTATGACTTGAAGGATTCGAAAACCTCTCCCTGAGCCCCAAGTGTGAGAATCTTGGCTTGCCGCATCCCGGCATATTCAGAAACAGAGCTAATATTCAGGCCTGTGTGAAGGTCAGAGGCACGCGTTTTTATGTGCTATTCGAATGAATGATTGTACCTACATGGAAAGGTTTCTTTTATGAGCGGGGGATCTGCTGTACATATCTTTAGAAAGAGAAGGTTAGAGAGAAGAGAGAGGTTTTGCTTACTGCGGGGATGAGAGCTGGCAGGGATCGTCTTTGCCTGAAAAGATTGAGTTTAATAAGAAATAAGAATGGTTCTTCCTTTGGTCTCTAACCAGCCGACATCTTATTTGATCTGTAAATACGCTGCAGCATTTAATTGTGGTTGCACACCAAAGTGTTTCTGCCAGGGCTGAGCGAGAGGATCTTTTTTTTTTTATCAAACTTTTTCCTCTAAAATAAACTGAAAGAGATAATTGCCTTATAAAGTGTTATGGGAGCCAGTAACGATCAATCTACTTGCAGCGGGCGAGTAGCGGCATTAGCATACAGTTAAAGTCGTCGTCTTCACCCGAGGGCACCTGAGAGATAATCCAGTATTAGCTTTCCTCACAGCTCTGGCGAGGTCTCCGCTAACTTCGGAGAAATGTATTTGGATGTCTTTGCTCGCTTGTTTATCATTCAGTTAACCCTCCGGCTCTATTTGGTGTTGGACAGGTGGACTGAGGTTAAACACAACTGGAATTGTTGTCGTTGTTTTAGCTAACTCCCTGTCCGTTTTTGCGGTTAACAATACCCTCCTCGCTACCACATGAATCCGCAGCGGTAATTGGAAGGAACTCGCTTTCACTGCGCGTTCACGGGGAAGACGGGACCGCCTCTTAATGGAGTTCCCTCTCCTGATTGGATAGAGTGGGCAGGGATACCAGAAAATGTCTTTTCTATTTTAACCGTATGAGGGAAGACACACGTTACTGACCAAATACTCTATAACAGCGTTTACTGTTGGAATACAGAGCGCTTTACCAGCTCTTTGACATGTATCTGACTGCCACATTAATAAGATGATTAAGTCTGAACAATACAGTAATTTGTGATCCATAAAACCAAAACAATGAGATGAAAACCCTAAAAATACATAAATATTGGCATATACTGCTTAGTCAATTACCAATCCTTCAAAACCATAGAGTGAAATAAGTTTGTACTTTTGGATTTCCAGTTCCCTTCTAATGGGTTTTCAGTTGAATGTCGGAAATAAGGTCCATGGTTCACCGAAGCTGAAGACATTTAATCATTTTTTTTTCTTTTCTTACACATAAAGCACTCAGCAAATACTCCACTTGTAAATGTGTGTCGTGGCTGGATGAGGCTTAATGGCTGTGTGGGACGTTAAACGTCACCACGCCGGACACACTCTAATTTTAACTTTCCGCCTTGTGGATTTATCAATTCATGGTGGTGACGTTGAAGTGATGTGCGGTAGTGGTGGTAGTCGTTTGCAAAGATGATCTTGCTGAACAACACATATATGTTTATTTTATTTTTTTATTTTCACCCAACCGCAAACCAAAATCCAATGAAAATCCCATTTTTGAGATATTTGATGTGGGCAGCCTCCCCACACTCAAACCAAGTTTCATCCGACGCTATTTTACTGGGGCACCGTTGCTGCAATTTGGGGTTAGATTGGGATCGGTTTAAGCCAGAACGTTTTTCCCACTATATACCAGAATGAGAGTTGGTGCAGCCAGAACTATCTCCAGCACTGACGCAGCGCTGTGGGATGTGGTTTATGATGCTCAGTCAAACTCTTCACTTAGAGCAGGCTACTGCACACGAAGTAAAAACCAGCGGCTGTGACAAACATTCTTACCACACCTTAAGGTTGCTTTTGATTTTAACCCTTTGGAATTGTCAAACGTTTCTTCTCGCTGGACTGCTGTCAGAGAAAACCCCGTAAAGTAGAACCAACACATCACACGCCGGCATCAAAAACTGCGGCATCAAAGTTTTTTCACTGCAGATTTCTCCGAGTGTCCTGATCCTTGAAATTTTCAGAACAGAAACTATGATCCCTAATTGGTTCAAAAAGACTCCTTGTGATGAGTTTTTGTCAGAAAAGCCTTTGAAAGAGGGTGCAAAGTGAATTTCGCTCTATTGAGGATGATTTCAAAGCTGCTTTTTTTTTT
>CAEMYA010000025.1:1890534-1908455 GCA_903131615.1 Diplodus sargus | reverse complement strand
TTTTTTTGTATGGTCAGCACAAGTGAGAGGCCTTTTATCCTTTTGAAAAGACAGTCTGAAGCCCACTGACTCAGATCCCTATTGTCTGTGCACAGCTGTTACACACACACACACACACACACACATACACAAACATACACACATAAACACTCACTAAAGATTTCAGGCAGCTTATGCTGTATTTACTATGAGGGAGCTGGGATGAAAGTCAAGGTTGCAGCGGTGTGAAGTATTTGCGTGGGCGTCTGTGCGTGATTCTGTATTTGTGCCTGCTAAGTGAAGCCAGAACTTGGCCTACAGGCTTTTTGGAGGATACATGTGCTCTGATTATATTAGCTGTCTCCTCACCTCAGCATGTTGCTGCTGTGTCTGCCAAGCCAGAATGTGCTGAACTTTTCACCCCTGCTGCGTTTCAACACCAACGTTCGTTCGAGAGCAGATTGACACCTGTGCTTTAAGTGACCATTGTTGAGGAGGGGGAGGGCGCCATCTCGACTCCTTGTGTGACTGTTTAGGATGTTTGATTGATCCGGATAGTGACATTTTCCTATATTAGTCACAGAACAGCGACGCCCTCTTTTGCACATTTATGTTCGAGCTGCCATTTATGACCTCCGTGATGACGGAGGTAATGTGCGATGCGGTGTGTGCGCTGTTAACGGCCTTGCTTCCGCCGAGCGTTTAAGAGGCACAAATGACTTGAAAGAACAAACAGCTTTGAAATCGTCCTCAATGGAGCTAAATGAGATTTCCTCCCTGACAGCCTACACATAACGTTTGTACAAACAGTCCTCCACCTCTGCCTTTTCCCTCTGCCAGCGAGACGCGCACACAGAGAGAGGTTTAGTGAGCATTCACGGGGATGCCGCGCATAGTAAGGCATTGTTCACCGCCTCTTTTGTTTTCCATTTTTACAATGTGCTCCATCTTCTCCCCCTTCAGGTGGGAAAATTAGCCACACAAAGCAGCGCCCTTCCTGTCCTGCTTGTTCAAGTGGCAGCTATTGAGTTGTTCAATTAGCCCTGTGCTAAAAAGACCATTTTACTCCTCATACCCTTCTTTGATAACACCTATTGGCTGGATGTGCTTTTTTAGAAGAAAAGAAAATACACATCGACACGGCCGCAATTTCAGAGTTTCATTATGGGGCATATGAAGAGATGAGATTTAGGAAGCGGTTCAGTTTCTTTATGAATCTGTACAAACTCCGCAGCAGATGTCTTGTGAACGATTGGATTGCACATTGGACATAATTAAAACACTTCTTCTTCATTACAGTTTTACAGTAATTGCCCCCTTCGGTCACAGTATCCCTCCTTGTGGTTTCCCTTCCCAGTTTTTACAGAATATTGATCTCAGCATTTGGTATTTAAATCAGGGTAATAAATAGGTGCGGACCCACCCCAGCACATCCCCTGTTCCCCACAGAGATCCTTTACAATAAAAAGTATGTTGACTTGTGCACAGAAAAAACGCGCTCAGAAAAGATTCAGGAAAATACCAAACTGACTTTTTTACCAAAACACAGTCAACAGTTACAAAATGCATTGATGTTTTTTTTTTTATGTGTTTTGTAAAGGTGGTAACAAGCTGAAGGGACAGCAGTTCCGTCTGGACTGGTCCTGGATCTCCCTGGAGAAAGAGTACTACGTGGTGGACGAGGAAGACAAGTTCCTGGAGGTGGTGCTCAGGCGGAGAGGCTATCTGGGAGAGACATCTTTCATCGGTTAGTCTTCCTTTGTCTCTTCCTTTCTGGTCTGTTATTAGCCACACTACGGGGCTGGCACTATGGATGACAGTGTCACTAAATCTGGATCACCACAACAGCTGATACAGATGTTCACTAGTCCCGTGAGCGTCTGTTGTACTGTCTTTTTTTCTTGAATTTACAAATGTTGGCATGCTTACATGCTAAAATAAAATGGTGATCATGGTAAACATTACACCTGTTAAGCATCATATAAGTCTAGTGCATTAGCATTTTCGTCCTGCGCATGTTAGCTGATGTTAGCATTTAGTGTTTATGATGCATTGTCGGGGATTAAGGGGCGCAGTGTTTCCCACACATAGACTTTACATGGGCATGCCACCCAGGTCTTTTGGCGGGCAAGCATATTTGGAGACAGTTTTAGGATTTTCTTCTTAAATTCCCAAGAGAGTAAGATTGGGAATGATATTTATTCATAAGGGTATTTATGTTTCAGAGGGAAATTGAAATTAGTTCTAAGTTTGCAGCATAATGTTAATAGAATGAAAATGCATATATAAATATATATACTTGACAAGAAATAATTTGATTTGATATATACTGTTTTAACTGTTTTCACTGTAGCAACATATCATCACACGTGTTTTGTTTTGCTGTTCTGCCATCAAGGCTGTTTGAACATGCTTTTTCTATGTTACTTTGAATATCAGCTTTCCGTTGGCTCTGCATTCCTCTCTCTGTGATAAACAAGCATAAAAGAGAAAGATTCCCCCGAAAATAATGTCAAAATGCTATGAAATTCAGTATCACAACACAACCTAAACCTCATTTTTTCTACTTTTCTTCCCTTGTGTGATGGTCATATAGCGCACGCATTAAGTCATATGCTTCATTGCAGAGCTTTATGTGCCTCCCATTTACTTGAGGAGCTGCTACTCAACACGCAACATAATCTCAGAATGGAGCAAATGAAACGCTTTTTTGTTCAATGCACATTCACCAGATTTATTCTCTGAACCAGAGTGATTTTGTATGGCCTTCAGCCATTTCAGAGTCTCTATAAAGAGTTTTCCAGTTTGAGAAGGTTAGACGAGACGGTGTGACTCTTTGCTTACCGGCAGAAACGGGTAAACTGTGTCAATGAAAAGTATTTTTGGGAAAACTAAAAGCAATAAAAGTGTGCTGACCGTCTCGATACAGCCAAATCCACAAAGACGACACCGAGAGTGTAAATCCTGGTGAAATTACTGGAGTTAGATCACATCATTGAGAAAAATATCATCAGTCGCCAAAAGCGGCACTAACAATTAACGTCATTCTCACCCTGTCATTTTCTTGTCATCAAGTAAAGAAAAGCTAATGAGAATATGTGTGTATTTCTGTTTGACCTGAGCTTCCTCAGGGCTCCTATACACCGAGCTGACAGCGAGCCCTCGCTTCACAGTTTCACTGCCACTGTTGGCTCTTATGAGGATGAGGTGGTTTGCTTTTTCCTGGTGTCAAAATACGGATAGCTTACGTTCTTTCCTCTCGGCTGCGTTTTACAGTGTGTAGCACAATGTATGTCAGCAGCAGTGTTGTGGCAGTTGCATGAATGTAATTGCACGTTAACAATGTAAAATGATTAACCTTCAAACGTTCGCCCACATATCAGCACAAATCCTTATCCTGAGGAGGATGTACACAAGATCTTTTCTTTCATGCTCTTTTAATACCACAAAGCCGACAGCAAGGCTTGTGAAAAACAGCCCAGAAAACCCTCTTACTCTTTTACTCTTACAGAAAAAAGGTTGACCTTACAAAAAACAGCCCTGTCCAAATAAGAATTTCCTTAAATTATTATATTAATAAATAAAATGTATAAAAGAGACTGACCTTCCTAATACAATTAAATGACAGACTTAAAAGGAAAATAATCAATCATTCATCAAACCTTTCCGAATAGACTAGTCGGGCTGATTTGATGTGCTCATCACTGAAGACTGGACTGCCCAGACTAAAAAGCGACTCCACGGGTGCTCCAGTCATCGTTGCTGTGTTGAAGGTCATGGATTTGGCTCTTCCATCTCTGACTCGACTTTAAATAATCAATGGCTTCACTGTCAGAGTTGAAGGAAGCTGTATCATCCTCGTGAAAAGCAAAGAAGTCCTCCAGGGCGGGGGTCTGTTTCATGGGGGGACAGCGCTACATTCAGTAGTCATCACCGATGGTTGACGGCCATCGACCACTAATCCCTGACCATCCGTAGCATTGTGATTTTAAAAAAGGCTCCCAGAGAGCACAACGAAGCGCCGTGTCCCCTCAGAGTTGCCGTAGAGCAAGAGTTGTTGTTTGTGATATGTGAGGAAAGGAAATGAAAAGTTGTTGCTGCTCAGTGCACTAATATTATGTCTCCATGTCCTGTTAATTAGTTTCTTATTAGACCAGCTCAGATAGGCGAACCCAAGACACTCCGTCATGCCGTTTGTATGCACAGTTTTCTTAGCTTCCTTGGCAAGTTGACCAACACTGTTTTATGCAACTGTAGAAATAGAAATACAGCATGTACAATACAGCATTTAGGAACAGCAACTTGTTTAATTAAAGGAGACATATTCTCATTTTCAGGTTCATGATTTTATTTTGGGTTAGTATACTATTTTGGGGTTTACATGCTTTAATGTTCAAAAAAACACAACAAAAACAACAAACCTTCTGTTTTAGTTCCTGCCTCTTTAAGGCCTGCCCTCCTGAATACTCAGTCTGCTCTGATTGGTCAGCTCACATATGCCTGAGCCAGAACCACTAACAGCAACAGAGCAGCTGTGCTTAATCTATTCTTATTTCCCAAAGTAGCTTCTAGGCATAAGTAATGCAAATGTGTGACAGTGAGATGTAGTGTGATGTCACAAAGTCACGCAAAAGGCGGGACTACTGATGAGACGTTTCTGGAGCAGTGTTTTCTGTGGGAGAAAGGAGCTTCTGTCAGAGAGGACTTTCACCTTTTTAACTTTTAAGATCTTTTACTTACACAAGACCAGAAAACACTGAAGGAAAGGAAAAAACAAATAAGCACAATATGTGTACTTCAGCGTCCGTTACAGACAAATGTAATGTGATTACAGTAATGTGTTGCCCTCAATGCTGGTGGTAAACGATGTGCAAAGAAGGCCAATGTGTCAGTCAATCTTTGTAAAGCGTTTTTTTTTTTTTATGTGAAGAGAAAGGTAAAAAGATTGAGATGCCATTAAATCAGATTGAATACAAATCTGCATCCACAAATATACTGATTTGGTTTCTGAAACATGTTTATTCAAGTGTTTTTGCGGCTAGTACATTTCGTTCCAAATGAGACGTGTTTTTAAAATTCAGCTCATCGTCAACCGGAGCGATTGTTCACCAAGTAGACCGTCTCAACATTGCCGGTGCACTGACAATAAGTGAGTATCCAGCAAACTTAACAACCAAAGTGAGCATCATGCCGGCTGCAGCGCTCATCAGTGCACAAACACAAAGTGGGCAGGGAACACACTGCTGGCTCTGTGCTACTTAAACTCTCGAATCCAGCCAGTTGCGCACACATCACTGCCAGAGTTTTAATAGGCTTTTTTGACCAGCAGATGGAAGTGATTTTGTGGTAGAAACAACAGCCCAGCATGTTTTTCTGCCTATGTCTGGGCATTTAGCGTGAGTCCGAAGGTTAAACGGATGATGATGATGTTGTCCCTGGATGCTCCTCTTGGCCCTGACTTTTGTCACGCTTCGGCGAGTTCGCCCTGCGAGAGGCAGCGGCTGCAAGCAGCTTTTGACTCTCATCGCCATTCTGATACTTGTTAATCTTTGGGTCAGGTGTGAGAAGCAGTTTGTGTTAGCTTTAAGACTTATCTACCTGTGTGTGATTCCTCTCTTGAAGCACATGAAAGCTTGACTCTCATCTCTTTGCACAGTCGGCGTGTGAGCACCTGGTTATCTCTGACCATACACACACACGCGCACATCTCAGACACACACGTTCACTTTCAAGCCCTCTTTTTGAACAGCGCCTCGCATGATATGTCGACGTGGTGCTTATACGCATCAGCGCAAAAGTGCTTCCCATCTGGGCCGATGTAGCTCCATCCTGTTGAGCTGAGGCAGTTTTATGCATAAGCGCACAGTTTGAAGTTGAAGATTAAAGAAGAGGAATATTTACTCGCAAAGGAAAAAATGTGATCTTTCTACGAGGCAACAAACTGAAGTCGCTCTGACCACAGTACTTCATCTGGTAACCCAATCAAAATGTGTATATATGCTATTATGTGCTCATTTCGGCGTATTTGTACCTCTAAGTGCCCTGCGTGTTCAGGCCTTGATGATGAAACATGGTGAAGGGCAACGCGGAATGAAAAATTGAAACTGATAAAAGTCGCCTAATAGCTTTCATAGATTTCAATTTGCTGGGCGGGTGAGCAGAAGAAAGGAGCGAACGAACCAATAACAGAGTGGCAACATACTTCAGGTGGACAAAATAGCAGGAACACCACGCGCCGTAATGCAATCCAATACAGCCCTGCCACAGTAATGGTACTTTTGATTGATGTTTGTTGGGAACTCGATTAAGGGCTGTGGTCTGTGTCACTGTTATAAAAATGTCTCATTAAGCGCCAGTGTTGTTGAGGCTCTGCGCCTCCTTCTTGCCACGGTGCTTACCTTTTTCTGTGATCCTGAAGGATGCACTCGACTGGCCCTCTGCTTCAACTTGATATTGGTGATTGACAGTCAGCTGGTAGTTGTAACATGACTCATGTGTGTCATTGCAGTTGTAGGTTTGATATATAGGTTAGGGGACAAAACAACAGAAGCACATTTTGATACAGTACGTTCAATAGACTACAATGAGTTTTTAACTTTTTATGAGTTACACAAGCAAACAAGGCCATTAACAAGAAAAATGGCCATTTCTAAATAGTTATTGTAGTTGTTCTTAACAGTGACAAATGTAAAGTAACGTTACCTAAAAAGCAACTTTTCAGGTAACTGTTCCATCAGTGTGGCAAAAACGCAGGCGTCCCCATTTATTTAAGTGATGGTGGTCCGTTTCGGCTGCGGCAGTGCATGCCACAGGGGGTTCCACAAAAATACGCAGCCGGCTGCAGCGGCAATGTTGAAGAAGTCACGGTCCGGTGGCTAATCACAAAAACTGGCAATCAGACTATGACTGAAGCCACAGTGGAGTGTAACGTAATGTAATGTGTGTATTCACTCAGTTTGGCTTTGTCCACCAGTTTAAAACACATCTGTGGATGCTGACAATCACTGTGGCACTGCATGCCTAACCTACTCTGGCAGAGGCCTGACCGCAGATCATAAACACAGTAGAAGGTCAGTAGCAGCACGTTATTTAGCGTGGACCACAGTTTAAAACACTGCAACGATCTGCCTCATCCTGGTTGTTGCTGTTATTTTTAAGCCATTAATGAGGACAAACGATCGCTGGTGGAACCAGCATGTTAGAGTAGAACAACAAAGCGGCGTTGTCATTTTGCAAGCTGACTATCGGGGGGTTCAGAACATGTCACGCACACGGACCATGGAGTGACACTTCCACTCAAACCGCTGCACCAAACTGCGCGTTTTGCTGCACTGCTGGATTTGGTCAGAATGTACCCTGACTGCTATACACCATTCTTTATACACTTTCATATAGCTAACAAAAGAACATGATACATTTCAAAGCTTTTAAAACTTTCAGGCACCCGATGTGAGACACACGCGACTGGAGCTTTTTAAAAGCTCTCCAACCTCACATCCATTTTCTCATACAGGAAATTTGGATATATATATATATCACAGAATTGTTCGAAATGCACTTAAAAATTCTGAGGGATGGTTGTCATACAGACCCCCAGTGTCTAAACACAGTTACGCCTTTTACTGGTGCCGCCAGAATCAACACAAAATGGAAGTTCCTTGCAGCTGCTTTAATTTAAGACCACAATCGAAGCTGCAAAGGCAACTTCAATAAACGAGAGCCATATGAAAAAACAGATAACAGAGAAACATCCGGGTATTTCCTGTAAATGTGTCCGTATAATTAAAGACTATTTTAAATGCATTGCCATGCTACAAACATATTCATGTAACCACTGACAGAGACACATTTTTAAAGCACACTGAATTTAAATTAGGCTATGAGGTGTCATTGAGAAGTGCCACCCTGTAAATAATACTATTTATAGACCCATATCAGAAGAACAGTGTACGAACTGCAACCCTCCAGTAGTTCAACAATCACAAATGTTGGAAAAGTCATAACAAAAAGTGAATAAAATGTGAATGTGAAATGTGAAAACAGTGAAAAAAGGCCCATCACACTCAATATGACATCATTTAGTCACTATTATCATCCTGCCAGCAGTCTAAAAGCCAAGATGTTCAATTTACATGATATTAAACTGAGAAAATCAGCAGAAACGCACATTTCAGAGGCTGCAAATATTTGTTCAACAATTAATCAACTACTAAAATTGTTGCCAATTAATTTCTCTGTGTATCGACTGACTGTTTAACCAGGTAATGAATTCAGCTCTTGAAAGGGCTACAAAATCTGCTCAGCCAGTGTGGATATCAACCCCCAAAACACCTTCAAAGCCCAGCAACGACACTTCTGAGTTGTTGTTTGATTTCAAGTCCAATATGCTGAAGTTGAGCAAAACAATAAAAATGTGGGTTCAGTCATGTTTCCTCACTCTATGTGCAAGCTTGTGTGTGTGAGGTGTGGTGTGCTAATGGATGGGAGTGAGTGAGAAAGATCACAGCAATACTGGAGCTGCAAATGAAAAGATAATTGAATTGAATTAAGAAAAGGACAAAAAAGTAGACGCTGCCGATAGACGTATAGATGTATAGACGGATAGACGGAACGATTTCATTGGATTAGACAGGGATGGAAAAGCAGAGAGAAATACACCCGCTGATGTTGTCAGGGGCTTGCCGCCCGTTACAGGGGCCAGCTGATGAAAGCCGCCGCGATGCCTGGCAACAGCGGAGGAGCGCTGCAACGCATGCTCCATCACAACAGGACGTACAGGTAGAGAGGATCAGCGGCGGAGGAACGCGGAGATAAGATCAGGGTTCAAAGATGCCCCCGCGGAGCAGAGCTCAGGCAGAACGGGGCTGGAGAGCACAAGGATCAGATTGGATTCTTTTACCACTGTGTTCGAGATTACGCCTCGCCTTCTCACTTCTTGTGCGAGAGAGAAAGAGCAAAAAAGGAAAAAAAAAACATGACTAATTCTTCATGGGCGTGTGCCCTCTCCCTCAACCTGCTGCGTCGTCCTCTAATTGAGTCCTGTCACGTCCCCCCGTCTCCTGCGACACTGTCCCACTGACTCGTCGGGCCCACTTAACCTGTCTCGCCCGCTTTTTCTTTTCATCCGTAATCTCCCCTCACCTCATCTCGCAGTGCACAGCGCTCGGTCCTCTTGCACCTAACCTGCTTTTCCTCATCAAAGACGCCATCTCTCTTCTCCCTGCTCCTTTTACTGCCTCATAGCCCACGGTCTGTGCCATAGGCTGTGTCTTATATCCTTCCTTCCACCCACTCTCCATTTGTCAGTCGTCTCCTATCTGCCGTCTCTCTCTGTCTCACTCCGGCGCTCATTCGCTGTTTGTTCTCGCTCTGTCTTCTTTTTTTCCCGCACATCCTCCATTTGGTTGTCACCCGTCGTGGTGTGCCGCTGCTGGTTCCTCTCCATCTTTGTCTTGTCCCACCGTCTTGCTCTGTTCCCCACACCCTGCGCACACAGTCCACGTATATCGCTCTTTTTCCATTTCCTTTCCTCTCTTCTTGGCCCTATGAGGACTATAAGGAACCCCATGGAGAGAAATGATAGAATTGAATTGTCAGTCTTCTTTTTTTCACTCCCTGCATAAGTCAAAGCTCACTTTTTTTTCCTTCCCCTTCCCACAGTGTCCTTCTCTGGTCTGTCCTTTCTCTGGGAGATAAATCGAGGATTGTTAACAAGATGTACATTTACCAGGTTAATCATCTCCCGTGGGACGCATTCCAGTCTCATTATTGTCGCCATGCAGGGTAGATGGAGATGTCATTTAATTTCACCAGGAGAGAATAGAAACTTTTGCTCCCTCCTCCCGCCCGAACCCTCCTTTCCCGCAGCTCTCCACTTCATCTGCCTTGATGTGAAATGACCTTTATGGTATAATGAGCAGAGAGGTACCCGCAATCATAAATTTTACGACAAACTGTATATTTTACATTCAGCTCGTGTGGAATAAACTACAGTACGGAACAAAAGAAAGGAAAGTATGCAGCTATAAACAAAGTGTGTGTGAGTGTGTGTGTGCATGTGTGTGTTTGGGAGCGGCCCCGTTTGTATCTGCAAGTTTGTATCTGCAAGTTTGCATATGCGTGTTTTATGGAGACACAAGCACAAAGAGACTGTTGCTCTGAGGAACAGCTCTATAGAGATCAAACACCCTCAGGTGGGTATATATCTCCACCTGCTGAGAGGCAACCCCAGTGCGACCCCCGGCGAGGCGAGTCCCTTCCCTCCAGGGAGTCCAGCGAAGGTGGCACAATAAGGGGCTCCACCCTTTTAAGATCACCTCTTCTTCTGGCCGGGAGTGTGTGTGTGTGTGTGTGTTTTTATTTGATGTGGATCAACTGATCGTCAGGATGGGAAAATAAGAAAGAGAAGACTGACAAGATAGAAACCATCTGCCATGAGGAAACTTTTCGAGAAGTTATCGGCTCTCAATATGTCGAATCATATGTTTTTTCAGACTACACTCTTGTTGTCGGATGAAATTCTTGAATCTGTGTGTGTGTGTGTGTGTGTGCACGCGTGTGCTCTTCAAAGTAAGAAAGACATGCTGCACACTGTGGCTCCAAATGCATTTACCTTTTACTTTGATGACGTTTCGGCACTCAGGATCAAGATCAAGAGTTGTAGAAGGACGCAAGCAAAGGGAACATATAGACCCAATCACTGTTTCGTTGGGTTAATACCATAAAATCCGCAAACTTTTTGCTTCTGTTGTCATTTCTAGTAATTATTTGCTTCAACTAAAATGTTAAAAGTGCAAAATAAACTACAGTTATCAGCAGAATGGGAACAAAGACGTTTAAGTGTTTTATGACAGGGATATCTATTGAAGTTAGCATCCTAAGCAACTAGCCCCTAGGCCACATTCCAGCTGAAGAGGCGATAGTCCAATAGTAAACAACATGAATGATCTCCCAGTGCTCCGAGCTCTCAGTCTGGCCGGAGTTAGCTAACACGACCCAACCCACTTGTACATGAATATGAGACAGAAACCAACTTAACATGCTTGCGGTTGGGAGTTTCAGGTGAACTCATTGAAGCCAGTGCTGCATTCTACGGCAGTGGTCCCCAACCACGTACCGGTCCACGGGGTTGTTTGGTACCAGGCCGCAGAGAAATAATAAATAAGTCATTATCTGTTCCTCTTGACGCGCTTGACACGTACCTGTTTCAGTCTCGTTATACCCAAAAAATAAGCCCTCAAGCTAGCTAAAATGAGTGGAAAACAAACGTCTTTGGAGAGCTACTTTGCGAAGGAAATAGGAGATGGCCCAATGATGAGACAAGAACAGCCTATGACTGCAATTATCCGTTGTATAATTGTACAAAAGTTTCTATTCCCCCCCCTAAAATAATGCCTTACATGAAACCGAACGTGGTGCAAAAAAGGTTGGGTACCGCTGTTCTACTGGGTTGGACTTGGAGCGGACCTCAAGTCCGCAGGAGTCACGTTTCCTCATTGGTATGCGGATATGCAAATGTTGCTCTCCTTGCCCCTCCCCTCAAACCTCTCCTCTTCACGGCAAAATGGTGACAGAAAGTTGCGTCACACTAAAAAGAATACTGACATTGTGAAAGTTCCTCTCACTGAAAAAAGACAGAAAGAGGAGGAAAAACAAACAAACAGAAGAAATAGTTTTGGATGTCTGTGTTTTAGTTTTTCAGTGCCAAGTATTTGTATCAGTGCCAATACAATTTTTTCCCAATACAAATGTTTCATTGTCAATGTTACCCGTCAGTTCAGGTTTTCGCTTCCAATGACAAATATTTATTTCGGAGCCAAAATTCACTGTCACTGTTCTGGCTCCGTACTGTGGCGGCCGTCTACTTCCCGTAAGCTGCACCTCGCTACAACCTTTGGCATCGGTTACATTTCTATTATACTGCATGTGTATATCATCCTCACCAGTAAATACAGGTTTCACCAATCATCCAGGACTGAAATCATGAGGTCCATTTAAAACTGTCACGAAGTTAAGACTTACTGTCTTATAGGTTGAAAGAACAAATGATGAAAGTTATTAATGACTGGACAATAAAAATCATCAGCGTACCTGTGTTTGTATGTAAGTCCAGAGTTTTTACCAAAGGACTTTTCCAGTTTCTCCACAAACAGCCAGTTAAATTTTGCTGTCGGTATAGTCATTGTTTTGATCTATTTCGCTGAGGCGACTGTGCTGACCTGTTCTCCAGCACCACAGTCGAGATGAAATTTAAATTGCTGCAAGAGGAATATGAAAATCCAATGGCAGATCGCCATGGAATTTACTAAGCACGTTTATGCTACCCATGGGATGAATTCTGCGAATCAGAGCTGGATGTTTGACAAAACTTCTTTAACTTTATTTCAGTTTGAGGTCAAATAATGAAGAGCACTTAAGGTTTTCAGCTCATGTACAATCTTGGTGGCCTTTTTTTTCTCTTTTTCCCCTGACCATACCAGAGGTTTGAGAAGGGAAGTGGGAGGCGGAGCTCAGTGAATGGAAGTGAAAAAATGTCACACACATGGCATAGCCTAAATGTTACTCATTCACACACACACAAGCAAGCAATACAACAATTTAAATTTATGGCACCTAACGGTATTGCTGTATACCCATTCACACACACTCACATAGCGACATAACAGCCTTCAGGAGGAATTCAGGGTTCAGCTTCATGCCCAAGGACTCTTTTACATACAGTAGTTTGGGGGACATTGACGTTTTCCCCACTTACTGATGAATGCCTCGAGGAAGGCCTTTTTTGATGTATTTGGTGTAGTCCAAAGTTATGCCCAACAACATTACAACAACATATTTTCACTCTGATTGAGTACGCAGCTATTTCATAATGAAGTCTTGTTAATTTAGATTTGTCTGATGTACCGGTCTCGTGTCAACCGGCTGATCTAAGGACCCTTGGCCCAGGTTAAGCTGATAGGACGGCTCATCCAGTCTTCCATTAGCTGTGTCTTAAGATTTCCCTGAAACGCTTTTTTTTTTTTTTTTTAAAGTGTTGTACTGCTTCAGCTGCATTCGAGAGTCCAGAGCGACGATGGCATTTCTTGAGGAAAAGCAGATGAGCGAGTTGAGAAAACAAATGCCTCGGTGCGCCGTGTGAGGTTGTTGACAAAAATGTGAACAAAAAATGAAGTGAACGAGGGTAAATGGACTGTAATTATGAAACGCTTTTCGAGTCTCAGCGACCACTCAAAGCACTTTACAACAGAAGTCAGCGTTCACCCATTCATACGCACACTCACACGCTGATGGAAGAACCTGCCGGGTGCAATTTGGTGTTCAGTATCAGTGGCTAAGGGACACTTGGACATGTTTAGTACAGGGGCTGGGGATCGATCCACCGACCCCGCGATTGGTGGGCGATCACTCTATTCCCTGAGCCGCAGCTATCCAAGGGTGTTGTAATTTACTGCAGGTTGAATGTGAAATGGTGCAACATTGCATTGGGGCGGGCTGTGGTGAAAAACATGGTTTGCCTGGAGTTTTGCTGGACTGTTGACGTTTTGGTGGTACGGCTGAAGAACTTGCAGTCAAACCCAACATCCAGATACTCAGTTTATTCTGAGCTGTATCCGGCCAGTGACTGTTGGCGAAAAAACAAAACAAAAAAAACAAACAAACTAGCACAAATGATTGACCCAGAAATCCAAGGCTTAACTCTTCATAACCACCTCGAGGCTTCTACTCTCGTGCTGTGGCGCGTTAATGAATGTAATTGGTGAAAGTAGGGATGCACGGTATGGATTTTTTCCAGCCTGTAGCATTCCAGCTGAAAGAAGTTAGCCTGGTAGTCTAATGACGTTTCTTTTCTTGCAATGCAAGAGCTAAACAGAAATCGAACAACAGAGAGAAATAATACATTAGCTTTCATTTTAGAGCACACATCAACACACAGAACTTTGTGACAGAAATTACTCGACTGAAGCTGAACTCCTTTTATTCCAGCCACCTCGTGCATCTTCTATCGTCGTTAGATTTCTGAACTGTGTTCAACGTTCTTACACGTGTACTGTGAAGTCTTTCCAAAATCCAGTTTTTGCAGGAAGTAACAAAATAAGAGCACATACAGGTGCATCATAAACTTTGCATGGGAGCAGTTTACACAGCTGATACTGATAACCAATTCTGTCCTGCTCGTCATGGTCAGTACCAATAAGTTAAACGATAATTTTATAAAAAATGATTTAAAACCTCTAATTTATTCAGACTTGAGGGTAAGATGTAAAAGAGCAAAGATCTGATATCCCTCAGCTCTAATAGCACATGTTGCGCTAGAACTTTTTCCTTTTCGTTGAAAACCCTTGCAGGAGACGTGTTGCAATTATGCCGTCGTCCTGTGAAGCCTTAAAAAACGTCCACACCAGCGATTACGTGTTTGGCTCTCTAGTCTACTAGCCGCAGCAGTTTGACGTCCTCACATATTCCTCCTTCATCTCCTTCTTCTTCAGTCCACCACCCACTGTATCGGAGTGTGCGGATGCTGAGCTTGTTAAAGTCAGTGAATCCAATTTCGGCTCCATACTATTGGCTCCATTACCCGCCTGTGATTCCACTGATACAATACAAGCCAATAACATAGATTTCCCAATATGGTGTGTCATGCATCCCGAAGATGTACGACCGCGTTAAAAAAAAATGGTGTGTTGCTTTGTGTACGATGATTTTCAGCTCATATTTTTGCATACAAGTACTCACCTCTCAGATCTCGCCGCATGTTTGATCTAATGTAACCGGTCTCATCTGCATGCGTTTGTCACATTCTCTTTCCCTCCGTCGGAATAAAGACAACAACAAATCCTTTTTTCATTTGTAGCCCCGTGCGTCGGCCCCGGCGCGTTGCTCCGCTCAGCTTGTTTCTCGCGAGGCACCGTGAGTGTAGACAAAGGAATATGAGCAGCGTATTTCCAGATGTAATGCATTATTGTATGGCTCCTGCCACCTGGGCTTCCTTGATGTGTGTTTGATGTAAAACCCAGTGGCACCAGTAAAGCTCTCCGACTTTGAAGGAGGTGTATCGATGAGCATGAATGTTGGATGGATCGTTGTAAAGTGGATTCACATGAAAGGGCTATTATTAATGAAAGAGACACTTGAAGAGAAAAGAAGGTGGTGCGCACACGCACACACACACACACACACACACACACACACACTAACACACACACACACACACACTAACACACACACACACACGCACAGAGACACACACATGCATGCATACCTCACCCTCGGGAAATAATCATGGGAGCTAATCCATCTCAGTGAGGTGGAATATGCTTATTTAAACGCTTCAGTCACAAATTCATTTCACACATTCCTCAGGCTCTGTAAGTGATCAGTGAAGAAAAATAGACGCAGCGCTCGTTTTCGCACCACTCTCCGAACAACATTAAAGGGTGTGAATATCTAATCTGTTTTTCATCTGTTTCTCTCCTGCCTGTCACCCTCCTTTCATGGTCGCTTTCTTTGTTTCGTCTCCTCTTCTTCCTCCTCTCCGTCTCATTTCTGCAATCGCCCGGCCTGGCTCTCCATCCCCTTTTTTTTTTCATCATTTTTTTATCTCATCCTCACTGGTCTGTCAATGTCTCCGTCTCCACAGGCATCGGCACCGAGGACGGCAGCGCGAAGATGGACGAGGATTACAAGGGCAAGTCCCAGAGGCAGGTCCAGTTCAACCCGGGCCAGACCAGAGCCACGTGGCGGGTTCGGATACTGACCGACGGGAAGTACGAGCAGGCCGAGACGTTCCAGATCCTGCTGTCCGAGCCGGTGATGGGAGTGATGGAGTTCCCTTCCACAGCGACAGTTGAGATCCTGGATCCGAGCGACGGTCAGTACTGCATTCATTGCTTCAGGCTACATTATGCAGCGATGGAATTTAACTGAGTACGTTTACTCAAGTGCAAGTATAATTGTGATGCACTTGTCCTTTACTTGAGCATTTCCATTTTCTGCTACTTTTGAACTTCAACTCCACTACATTTGTTTGATAGCTTTAGTTACTGGTTACTTTGCAGATTGCACTCTGCATCCGAACCCAAGTGGTGCATTTTCCAAATTCATTTATTTCATTGCCAGTCCGAATAAAGAAACACTGATCAGAAGAAATGCTAAATATATCTACCAGGCTGATCATTGGTTGACCCAGTGTATACAGCAGCTATATGCATACATTTAAATAGTATGTATAATTTACTTTAACTTTTGATACTGAAGTACATTTTATTTCAGATACTTTAACAATAGCACAATATCTTTACTAAAGTATGGCGTATGATCTCTGTTTAAGGGTATAAAAAAATGTTGTAGATTTACATTGTAAATATGAAATATAATCAACAGAATGATTGTGATATAGTATTGTAGATTTAGCTGCTAGCTCTATAGCGAAGTAACATGTTGAGCTTTCCCTCTGCCAGCTGTAACATCTGAGTCATGCTGACACATTAATGCAGCGGTAGTTTTAATCCAGTTGAAATATGTGAATCTGAAAAGGGCATTACTTTGAGTATAATAAGATTCTAACACTGCTTTTACTTCAGTAGCAATTTATGCACTTCCCTAAACAATTTATACGCGTATACATTTATACAGTGAATACCACAGTGTTGTCAAAAGCATCCAAAAGTCATACTTGGGTAAAAGTTCGGATATTTTGCTGAAACATTACTTTGGTGAGAGTGAAAGTCGCCCTTATGAATAGACTTGTTGAGTCGAGTTAAAAAGTCGTAAAAGTGTTCAATATGTTAATTAATTTTCCAGCGCGATGAATGTGGAAAGCAGCCTTCCAGGGTCGAACTCTGCACGCACACCTTTCTGCACAGTGAAAAAGCAGACATTCAACAGAGGGAACAAGAGGAAAAACGTATTTTTTATTAAGTATTAAGTAAAAGATCTGAGTAATTTTGGTGGTGACAATATGTTTGCCGTTTTTCTTCCACGGTTGCACAATCCGAAACGTAGTCAGATCATTCAGAGGGTTGTGGTACCCTGGAAGAAATCTTTTTCTAAATATTGAATACAGATGGAGAATACAAAAGTCTTTCATCTGTAGCAAGTTCACATGAGAAACTTGATTGACAAAGATTGGAGAAAAGATTATTGTTTGAGGAAAGAACTCATCATGAATATGTTTTTTACTCAGTTTGCTGTCTCTTTTCAATGTGAAATCCATTGATAGAAAATTATATTAAAACGCAATCTCCATTGACAGACAGTCCGGGGGATTGAACACACAGGTTATTAGAATGTATAGAAAGCAGGCCTGTTTGCTTTACTCACTTGACAGGCAAGCATAAGACTGCAGCTACCGCGAATGCCTTCATAATGCACATCGCACAATGTCCCAGCTGCCACTCAAGTAGGCTATTCCTGTTACAAAGCGATGAAAAATACATCACCCTTTACCACATATCACATTTGTTGTGTGAGGCATCAGTCAAGCTTTGCACAAAGAGACTGAGCAATAGTCAATATAAACATAGTCTACAGTAGATACAGAGTCATGTCAAATCTGCCCTCTGGCAAAAGGAGTGGAAGCGAAGTTCTGACATGGCAGCCGGCAGAGATTTACGATAACGTTGTTTTTGTTTCACAGCGCCTGAAGTGCTGAGGAGAATGCTTAATTCTTTTTTTAAAAAAAAAGTGTTTGTGATTACTGTTTTGGCCTGTAATCATCGGACAAGTGGGAGACAATCATTGGAGTGATTCTGATGGTAAACATTAGGCAAACTCTAACGGTTAAGTATTGAAACTTCTTTTGCTTTCTCTCTCATGAATAGTTTGTAATCCGACGTTTTGTTTTTTTTCTTCTGTGTCTGCGCCTGCAAATTGAAATGTTAATGGAATATTGAGCAGCGCGACAGACTGGCTGCTCCGCTCAATCAAGGCCAGACTTACTCCCC
>CAEMYA010000025.1:1827206-1875984 GCA_903131615.1 Diplodus sargus | reverse complement strand
CACGTGTGTGTTTGTGTGTCCAGACATTGAGTTCAAACAGGGGGATAAGGAGCATGTGGTGGAGGTGGAGGTGCTCTTCGACGGCGTCAGAGAGATGAGGGAAGCCTTTACCCTCCACCTGAAGCCTGATGAAAACATGGTGGCTGAGACTCAGGTCAGGAATGTGTTCATGTCTAATCATCGCACAACAATCGCACAAAATCCCCTTCATGGAAGGTCAGCTTGTTGAAAAAATAATGAGACGAATAGCTTTTTTTTTTTTTTTTTCAATTTAAGATTTGACCCAAATTTATCCAGGTCATTCCCTCTGAGATCAGGGATCTCTTTTACAAGGGTGTCCTGGCCCGGAGAACAGAAGCACTTTACTGTAGTTGCAGCTGGAAAAGCGATGACAACACTTATCTGTAAATAATAGATCATCTATGAAAACAAAACAGCATGCGGGGGAGAAAGGGGCAGCATGGGAGAAATGAGAGGGAAGGGTGAATAGGAAAGCCAAGAATGAGCCGTGACTGTGCGATTGTAAACACATCCGGCTCTGTGAGGAGTTTAATCGTTTTGCTGCCACGCCTCATTAGTGTTCTTACCTGCTTTATTGGAACAGGTAACCAAAGTGATCGTCTACATTGAGGAGACCAACAGCATGGCCGATGTCACCTTCCCCTCCCTGCCTCACGTGGTGTCGCTGCTCCACTACGACGACGTCTCCAGGACATCGGATAATCTCCACCCACCGGCTGGCTACCCCGTCATCTGTGTCACAGTGAGTCAAACTTAAGGCAGGCTATGTAGGGCCTTAGTTATCGTAACCTGGTCGCTAACGGTACACACCTAAAGAAGCCAGCGGCTGTTACCTTTTCTTTTGCCGTGGATTGTTCCATGTTGATGTCAGGGCTCTCTTTCCCACATGCAAAAATGACCTCCCCCCCTCGGATAGTATTTTGCAGTTGTACCGTTTAGGGGTGGGCAAAAATATCGATACGGCAATATATCGCGATACTTTGCCGCCCAATACAATATTGATTTTTCAACTCCAAATATCGATATATCGCCGAAGAGCAACTCTGCTGTGTGGCGGGTGTATTTCTGTAGTAGAGAGAGTGGCTGAAAATGGAAATGGATGGCAAGTTAACAACACCTCCGCAATTTAAAGATGACGTTTGGAAGCATTTTGGCTTCAAAGTTAAGAGCGATAGCAAGAACAACGAGCTGGACGAAGAGAATATTACTGCCCGGAAATTTAATGGGAATTAATCAAATGGAGAGGCTGTTTTGAATGAAATAGTTTTGACTCAATTTGTCCTCTGATCAATATCATCTGATGTACATATACAGGTACTTGTGTTTTCATCTTTATTTATATCGCAATATCGTGATGTTGTGATACGTATCGTATCGTGACCAAAGTATCGTGATGCGTATCGCATCGTGAGGTTCTTGCCAATACCCACCCCTAGTACCGTTGCTGCATGTTTAGTACCATGCAAGGCGATTGTGATTGGTTTAAAGAAAGGAGTGCATACAGTTTTCCCCTTCCCCCATGGGGTGGGGTGGAGATCTACCAACCCAGAGTTTTGGTGTTTGACGACTGGGAGTGAAACTCAAAGATCAACTAGCATCCTCCAGAATGGCTGAGCCCCAGAGACGCCACCAAATACGGTAATATACTAAGAGAATAAGATAGCGCAGACATAGGGCAGGGTCTCTGTAGATACAGGCTCCACCACACAGTTCTACTGGGTCAAAAGTGATGATTGAGAGGGAATTAAGGGAAATCCTGAAATAGTATATCTTTTAAGATGATATCCAGGCACTCGAGGGGCTCAGGAAATATCTTTGAAATTCAATTTCTTGCTGTACAAAAGCAGCACACTCGACGGACCACTGGTTCAATGTGTGGGATTTCTCTGTAATGAGGAGGCAGGACCTAATCAGGACCCACATCCTCTGGGAGTGAAGGGCACATTGTAACCCCCTCAGGACCCATACTTTTTCTTCAGCCAAAGTTAAGACGTCCTTCCGGAGATGGTCGGTCAGTCCTTAAAAGACGTGCTACACAGTTTAGCAGGCCACACTGCAGGCATTTGACATTTGCTTCTGAGTCGACTGCCGTGTGCGGCTGTCTCCGTTTATTTGTTTGTCTCTGCGTGTGTGTGTGTCCGAAACAGACAAAATGCAGTAGTCTTGTCAAAATCGAAGTGTCGAGTGCTGCAGCAGCAGTGTCAACAGGTATAAAAAGGATATTCACGGACTGCCCGTCAAAAGCTCGCAGCTCAATCCGGGTTCTCTATTTATCTCATTCTAAAAAAGCAAATCTAAGATCTTAAATACGAAAGCTTGACGCCCTGAAACATCTGGATGTCCTTGGCAACAGTCGCCGACTTGTTTTTGTATTCTGCTCCTCTCTCTCCTTTTGTCCTCTGGCATCTGCTGTATCTTTTTTTCCCATCTCTCTGCTGTCCCTGCCCACCCACCCACTCCTGCTCCCTTCCTTATCCGTCCTCTAGGCTTGCAACACAAAATACCCCGACTACGACAGGACAGGCTCTATCTGTGTCAGCGAGCACATCAACAATACCCTGACCCGCTACCGCTGGCTCATCAGCGCCCCGGCTGGCCCCGATGGCGTCACCAGTCCCATGAGGGAGGTGGACTTTGACACCTTCTTTACATCCTCCAAGATGATCACATTGGACTCAGTCTACTTCCAGGCAGGCTCCAGGGTCCAATGCGCTGCCAGGGCTGTTAATTCTAACGGGGACGAGGGCTTAGAGCTCAGCAGCCCCATTGTCACCGTCAGCCAGGAGGAAGGTGAGGACGGAACAATGAATGAATGAGCAGCCATTTCTGTGTCATATGTTGCCAGGTTTCTTGAGGAGGAATTAAACGGAGCTTTGGTCCCGTTGCAGCAATGAGGCTATTCACTGGCATCATGAATGGTACTTCTGAACGAAGAGTACCGACTGTCGGGTACAGCTGCACAGCAATATGAAAAAAATACACCTAAATCACTGGAAAACAGGTATCGGTGATGCAGCCGTCCATTAGCTGTGTAAGACTAAGACTAAATTCAGTGATACAGAATGTAGTGGAACAGTATTCAGACCCTGCAACAATGCCACAATGTAAAAAACACTCAATTACAAGTAAAGACCTGCATTCAAGATGTTACTTGATTGAAATAATAAAGTATTATAAGCTGCAGAAAATCGCCCCCTGTAGGTGTGACAGTAATACATATCCTATGTACTTGGATTAGTCATTAAAGGTGCCATATGTAAGAATTTTAGTGTAAAGTAACAAGTGTATCAAAAGAATGTGGTCGACCCAATGCTCCTTTGGACTGATGATAGACACTTAAAAAAGCAAATGATCAAAATTGAAACAGCGAAACCAGAGATGCGACATTTCTTCTTTCTACATTACCCACAATGCTATTTAGCCACCGAGTGACATCACTGGAGGCAAGGTGTCAGATTACATGCAACTTTTTCAGATATTCGGCGGGACTCCACAAGACCTGTAAACACACTTGTGTGATATTGTTGATGTCACGCTTTGAATACAATGCTTGAGTAAATGTACTTCATTACTCTCTGCTGAGGACATTTAATGTCAGGCCCTCAGACTGAAAGACCAACAAAAGACTTTGTAGACCATTTAGCAATTCACAACGTTATAAGAAAAGGCAGAGGCACCATTTTCATTTCATAAGCAAACGACGCTCAAGCTAATTACTTTGATAAAGAGTCGGGAACTCACACTTTCCTCAAATGAAGAAGTAAAGGCTCAGTCGTTTGCCGTTGCCATGTTATCACTTCTACCGCGCTCACTCCACCTACACATTTTGAATGCACCAGGCACACTCTCTCAGGGTGGCCACAAGGTATTCTTGGAAATGTGGAAATCGCTACCTCACTCGGTAATCGTCCGGGGGAGTCATGAGAAATATGCATTTAACTGTGTAACACGGTATAACTTCAGGTGGATTGGTTGCTTTGTAATCAACTGTCGGGGACACTCGGTGTGTCTTTTTTTTTTTTTTTTTTCCCCTCCGGCCTGTCCCTGAGTTCAGTATCTCTCTTGTCATATAAAGGTATGTGTCAACCACGCAAGATGGGGACCGTCGGCGCCGAGCCTTTCTCTGCCAAGCTGCGCTACACTGGAGCAGAAGACCCGAAACACCCCAACCTCATCAAAGTGACTGTCACCATGCCTCACATAGATGGTAGGTAGGAGCTGGGAGGCAGGGCCCGCACCACAGATGAAGTGAAGTGTAATGTAGTGTGTGTAATATTCACGTCTGGGGATCCTCAGGAGCATGACAGCCAGAATATAGATCTCGCCACGTTGCATCGAACCCCCTGCTAGAAACCCTCCAGCAACCCCCCCCCCTCTACTTAACATTCCCTGCTTGATTTTTAATCAGTTTCCTTCCTCCTCGTCTCCTCCAGGTCTCCTTCTTCCCTTTTTTTTCTCCCTTGCTCCCCTGCTTTTCTCTTTACCGCTCAACAGTTTCTTTCCCCCCCAAGTTTTTGGAGTAATAATAATTCATCTGGGTATCAAAGGTAGTCAGACACAGTCGGAACTCACGTCATCCTCCTCTTCCATCTCGCCCCGCAGGCATGCTCCCGGTCATCTCCACCCGCCCGCTCATGAACTTCGAACTGACTCTCAGCCCCGACGGGACGCGGGTCGGCAACCACCGCTGCTCCAACCTGCTCGACTACAACGAGGTCACCACGGGTCACAGCTTCATCACCGCTTCCACGCGCAGCCCCGAAAGCATGGGGGACACGGCGCCCTATCAGTTCAGCGGCTCTCTGCGGGGGAACAGCACGCTGCGCTTCTACAGGAACCTGAACCTGGAGGCCTGCCTGTGGGAGTTCACCAGCTACTACCACATGTCCGAGCTGCTCACCGACTGCGGAGGCACCATAGGGACTGACGGACAGGTGTGTGTGTTTGTCTTTTCTTGTGTGTCTTTCTGCGTGCATATGTCCACAGTGCATAAATTCCAATCCAGGGTTTGTATGTACATCTGTTTGCCGGTGTGTGTGTGTGTGTCCACCAGTCTGTTTACAGCCCTCTGAACGAGGGGCTCGCGCAGACAGAACGGCACCGTGTCTGTTTGCCCGCGTTTTACGTCTCATTCATCGGCTTGTTTGTGTGTGTGTGTGTGTGTGTGTGTGTGTGTGTGTGTGTGTTTGCCGGCTCTGTGATTGACAGCTTTTTAGCGTGCGCACACACACACACGCACGCGGAAACGCACGCACTCAAAACAAAAGCACTGCCAAACCTGTCAGCCGGCCCCTCAGTGCTCACCGTCGCCATCAGCGCCGAGCATTAAAGCTTAGATTAACACGAAACGTGTGAAGTCCTGAGAGGAAGAGTCGCTTTTCATTCTTTGATATCTCGAGCGCACCTACATCCTGTCAAGGTTTGGAACGGGAATCTTAAGTTCTCTATCAGGCGGGTTTCTCAGTTTTCCCTTAACCGACTTGGTGGTATGACAGTTGAGCTCACCAGAGAAGAGTCGGAGTGTGCTGTTAAATGTAATGTCCGCCTGTCAGTTAGATGCTAACAACTGCCAGTAGCTGTTTGCCGTCGTTGCATCACTCCAGCTGATGTCGAAACGGCTGTTTGTGTTGCCTACTGTACAGAGCCGCAGTGTTCTCATGCTCCTTGTTGTTATTGTGGATCGGGAGACCGACCCCTTGCTCTTCTGCTCGTGTCCCGCTGCTCCTTTGTGTTCCTCCGGCCTTTGATCCGGGTGCTTCTTGTTGCAGATCGGACCGATCGCGGTGTGTGTGTGTGTGTGTGTGTGTGTGTGTGTGTATGCGGCGGGTTTTTTCTGTGTGCGTATGAGAGCGAAGGGGATGGAGAGGCAGAAGTAAAGGATTAATTTACTTGTCCCCCGGTCACAGTGAGAACGGCTTGCACACAGTTGCACACAACGCCCGTCATCCGCAGGACCTCAAGTCCACTTCGTTAGGGGACATCACTGTCACACTGTCACATAGGTTATGGCGAGTTTCTTTTTTTTTCTTCTTTTTTTTCTTTTTTTCTTTTTTTTTTTACAAGGGCTGTCAAAAGAAAAAAAGGAGCTGTCAGAACCTCGCAGCGGCACCAGAGTGCACATATCAAAGAGCACAGAAGGAATTAAACAATTCAGCTACCTCTGAAGCACAAAAGCCCACATTAATGTTAAAAAACGTTCCTCTGACTGTAACGTCAAGACGATCAGAGTTTTGTTTTTTTCCGTCTGGAGAGTTCACGCAGTAATTGGAAAGTCTAACTCAGTTGAAAAATACGAATGATCGTTTTAATCTGTGAATATTTACTCAGTTCTAGTGTAGGTTTTTATTTTATTATAGTAAACATATGGCTGTGTCGTACCCTGGAGCTGAGTTTTTCTCTCAGCCACCAGTCATTTGATTTCTCATTTGGATGCTGATTCAGCAACTTCTACAACTTACTCTACTGAGACCTCACAGCCGCTGAGATGGATTGGGTGGATTTCAGCTGTGTGTGCAGCGGATGGCAGGAGTTCAGCGGAGATGCTCACTGTTTGCAAATGTATATCACCAGACTCGTAATGCAGGGCGCTCGAAAGTCGTTTCAGGAAATGAGTTTGGGTGTCACAGCATGTGTATTCAAGTGATGAAAAACGGTTGACAAAAAAACATCTTCTGCCAAATTGCTTTTCTCAGATTCCCTTGCCTGTTAATCCCCGGGCCAGAATTCAGTTTGATAATTGTAAAAAATCGACAGTTGTCTTCATTTCAAGGGAAGAGAAACATAATACGGTGACTTTCTCAATCTGTTTTTAAGACAAACTCTCTGGCTTGTCAAACTTGTGCTGGCACAAGACTGTTGAAGTAATGTTGGCGAGCAGCGACACCTGGTGGCTGCGTTTTGGAGCTACATCTAAGATGACATGGGAACACTTGCACAGTTGCGAACTCACATTTCTCTACGCTGGGTTAACTTCAGTAAAACCTGTTCAAACAGTCATATTTACTGACATGCAGTCCATCTCCCATCCAGGATACACATTTCAGAATCAACCTATCAATCACGGTTTTCCTGGCAACGCTTTGTCACTCGTAATACGATGACTATAAAACCAGCAGCGGCAGGTAGCATTTAAAAATGTCATTATTGTCTTTGAAATAGTATTGTTTATGTGTGATTTTATATATAGTCAGTCACTTATGCATTCATTCATTCATTCATTCATTCATTTATCATGAACCAAGATTCCATTACAGCAAAAAGGAGGGCCCTTCTTTATTGCATAGATTGCTCAGTCTCACAGTACAGGTCACATAAATTAATCAGAATAAGACCTATTGGTATGAACTGTATGTTACATACCTGTATATGATAGTGACTGATACAGGAATAGAGCTTGTCAACCCTCTCCTTCTTCTTTTTCTTCTTTTTCTTCCTCGTCACACCTTACGTTCTCTCTCAACAACACAGCCGCGAAGGAATCCTCTGCACACAGGGTCAGACATCCAGCTTTCATTTTATCCAAGAGGGACGTCTGATCATGTGGCCGGAGGTCTTAAACCTTCCACCTCCATGAAGAAAATAATTGTATAAAGGAATACATCACGTTGTTTTAAAAGTGACTAAGACTAATTACTTTAACTTCTTTTGATCAATAATACAAAAGTCACTGAACACATTTTGTGTGAAATCAATGAAAACTGATCCGCGCTTTCCTCCACATTGTGCTGTATTGAAAAAAGCTTACCAAATCACGGTGTGTGCTTAGTTTGTCGATTACGCGTGTGCTTCAGTGATGGTCAACACCAGTAATCGACTTTTTGAATACTTTGAAAACTCAAACAAACTAATATCAAGACGGAGGAGAACAGTACAAGCCCACATCACTGCCCACTGTGGTTTGTCGTGTACAGCACGAGAAGGCTTCTCTTCATCTTTGACAACGCTGAGTAGGAGTGGAAGAGTTCAAGCACCTTGTGGAGGAGAACAGTGTGTTCATCTGTTACATCTTCTCAGTACTTATTATAGCTTATCGACCTGCAGTCACCCCTTAATCTGAAAGGATAAGACCGTTGCTGCTCTACATACTGAGCTTACAGCTTCACATCATAATATCAAGTAAATGAACATTTTACCCCGTCAATGCTGACTTTTGCTTTCTGAGCACATGACGAGCTTAAAGCAAAACCGTTCCGTCCTTACAGGTGCTTAACCTGGTCCAGTCCTACGTGACCCTGCGCGTGCCGCTTTATGTGTCCTACGTGTTCCACTCCCCCGTGGGAACCGGCGGCTGGCAGCACTTTGACCTGCAGTCGGAGCTGCGCCTCACCTTCGTGTACGACACTGCCATTCTCTGGACGGATGGCATCGGCAGCCCCCCGCAGGCAGAGCTCCAGGGTAAGTTCCCAGGAGAGAGGAGAGAAATGAGCATGAATAATAAATCAAAACTGCTCGTGTTGAATCCGGTGGGTGTGTGTGTGTGTGTGTGTGTGTGTGTGTGTGTGTTTTTCAGGTGCTTTGTATCCCACCAGCATGCGCATCAATGAACAGGGACGTCTGGTGGTGAACTTCCGCACGAAGGCTCGCTTCAGGGGCCTGTTTGTGGAGTCTCACTCTGGAGGCAGAATAAAGAGAGCTGGTGAGATCAGTCGTAACAATCCTCAGCGGTATCGCCACCGCTGAAGACGTGTAGACATATGAGTGATCCACTTCTCCCTCTCTGTTTCCAAGCTCCCTCCATGTCGTCCATGGTGATGAGCGTGGACCACCCCGGCCTGACCTTCAACCTCACCTTAGTGAGGAGCGAGCCCACCTACAACCAGCCGGTCCAGCAGTGGACCTTCACCTCCGACTTTGCTGTGAGTGAGAACGCACGCACTAAAACATCCGCATTTGTACATCTGTGCGCTCAACTGGCGTTTGAGCACCCGTCACTTCTGCTCCGTGCAGGTGAGGGACTACTCTGGCACCTACACGGTGAAGCTGATCCCCTGCACGACAGCCCAGAATATGGAATACGCCATCCCGCCTGTTTGCAGTCCCAGAGAACCGGTCACCTTCGACCTAGACATCAGATTCCAGCAGGTAAGGCGATCTTTTGCTTGACCCTTAAGATCCAGTAGTTGACGTGTTTCTATGTTACTGGATGTCTTTCTTTATACCGTTCTGTAGGTGAGCGACCCCGTGGCAGTGGAGTTCAGCCTGAACACTCAGATGTTCTTGCTGTCCAAGAGGAGCTTGTGGCTGTCTGATGGCTCGATGGGTTTCGGACAGGAGAGTGATATTTCCTTTTCTGAGGGTGAGTTCCCCTTTTGCCAGACTTCAAGACTTTTTTTATTCTGTACAGTGAAGATTTAAAAGACCACACCAGGAGCTGTAGACGCTTATATCACATTAACTACACTACTGATCTCGATGTCGTAAAGTGCGACAGTATGAAAATCAACATGCGTACAATATAGCCATCGCCACAGGCTACAGCAAATCTTGAGGCAGCCATAAAAAATAAACATGCAGACTTGTAATCATTAGCTAAAATGGACAAAACCGCCAGTATGGGCACATAGGATTTATCAATATAATGTTTTCTCCTCTCACTTCAGGTGATACGATCTATGGTCGTGTGATGGTGGATCCCGTGCAGAACCTTGGAGACTCTTTCTTCTGTAGCATAGAGAAGGTGTTCCTCTGCACCGGTGCCGACGGATACGTGCCAAAGTACAACCCCACCAAGTTTGAATTTGGCTGCCTGGCTGACTCCCCGTCGTTGCTCTACAGATTCAAGATTCTTGTGAGTTTGTTCAGGTTTTTTTGACGGTAACTGCGATTTCACTAAACGCAGTCAACGCAGAAAATAACTGTCCTTGATTTTCCTCAATGTGACACACCTCACCAGGACAAGGCTCAGCCGGAGACCCAGGCGCGCACGTTTGGTGACGTCAGCTTCAACGCCGCGCTGGCGGTGGACGATCCGTTGGCCTTGCCCCTCGTCAGACAGCCGGGGTCTGATGGATTTAGGTTGGACTCCACGGCCATGTTCCAGGTATTGTATCTCTATCTGCTCCTCGCAGCCAATGACTGTTAATTGTGAACCAGCAATGTCATGGAATATATTGAACCTCAGAAAGCTTTATTGTGTTTTTGTTAGTTACGGTTGCAGATCCAAACAGCTTTGCAGCTATATGGAGATAACCTGGAACGCGCAGGGCGCCATGTTTCCGTTCGGTGTTATGTTGTGCCCTTTGTTGTGTGCCGGAGGACCAAAATGCAAATGAGACATTAAGCTTTAATGTTATTTAATCCTCGATGACTGATTGCTTCTTATTGTATTTTTAATCATCACAGAAATTCAGTCAATTCCAGTTTGGTATGGTGCATTTTTGCCAGGAACCCAGAGTCTATTAAAGAGTCAGTTTAGCACCCTCAGGTCCCATCTCATCAAAAATGCATTCTTTTTGCCAGATTTACTCGATTTGGAGAACAAATAATTGCAAGATATTCGTACTTTTGTGTTTTCCTCAGGTTGCTGCAGGACGTGAGTGGTACATGCACACCATTTACACAGTGCGCTCCAAAGAGAATGCAAACAGAGGCATCGGAAAGCGCAGCCTGGAGTACCACTCCTTCGTTGCCGCGGGCAACGAGCTCGCCTTGACCTCGTCGAGCGGCGAAGGTCACCGCGCCAGGAGGTCGGCCGGCGATGAAGTCCCACGGGTCGCTGAGGATATCGGAGCAGACAACAACCGCGGCACCAATATCATGCACATCGCTCTGGACCGCGCCAAGCGCCGGGCCGGGGGGTCGAATGAGTTGTTTACCAATGGGCTGGAACCCAGCGAGCTGAACGCCGTGGAGGAGGAGGAGGGTCTGGTGACTGTTGTGGGGGCGCTGGTGGGGCTGCTGCTGACTGTCCTCATCATTGTCACCACTATCCTGGTGCTGAGATCCAGACGGAAGGATGGGAAGGAGGGCTGGAGGGAGGGGGTCCAGGAAGTGGTGAAAGGGTCCGTCAGCACAGAGCCCATGTTGGTGGTGAGGATGCAAGACTGCCACAACAGCTCGGAGGTCTGAGCGACGGGTGCGTGGATGGACAGATGGACAAAGGGACGAAGATGCGGGGGCTTTTGTAAAACCTTTTTTTTAAAACTGGTATTGAATTACTTTCGTAACACCAAAAATCTGAGATCGATCATATGCGTTATTAAGTGTGCGCGTGTGCTTGTTAGTGGGAGGGGGAGGGGGAGGGGGGGGGATTTCTACCGTATCATTTACGTACCTTGATCACTGCAACAGGAAACAGCACGACAGTCCTGTGCGCTGTCTCCACTCAACATTCCACCTTGTGCTGCTAGTAACGTGGTATTTCCTTTCCCTCTTACACTGGCTTTGTGGTGTTAAAGTGCCTGAAGCAGCTATATCCCTTCAGGACAGTCCCGGTCACGGAGAGCGTATTTCTCATAAAGCAAGTGTCACACGGGCCAAGTCTTAGATTTATCTCGGGTAGTGTGGGTGTATCTTGTGTACGTACAGAATCACAGATGTTATCAACCTGCCCCGGTGTCGGTCGAACCTCTACTGACGTTTCTGACATACTGTCTCCCAAAAAGATTATTAGCAACAGGACCATCTGCGGTCAGATATTGTGCAATATATTAGAATAACTTAATTCATTATGGATGCAAAATCATTTCCACTCTAATTGCCCAAATCACCGGCTTTCCATCTATTGCCAGGATAATATTATTAAGGAAAATGTTGGGGATTTAATAGTTGACATTGGCAAACCCCCAAAACATTTAAAGGTCCAGAGTGCAGGATTTAGGGGCATTTACATGTTTTCCTTCAGTGTAAAATCACCTGAAGCTAAGGACTGAAGTGCTTTTGCTCCCTTAGAATGAGCCTTTTACATCAGGCCCTCTTCCACAAAGTCTGCCATGTTGCACCGCCATGAGTCTACAGTAGCCCAGAATGGACAAACCAATCACTGGCTCTACAGAGGACCTTTAGCTGTTTTCACCTTTTTTTTTTAGCAGTAGGGGTGACAGGGGACAAGGGGTGATCAGTTCGTTGCATTCCGCAGACACGCCCCCGGATGCCACTAAATCCTGCATACTGAACCTTTAAGCCGCATTAGGGAACTCATTGTGAGACGAAGTGCGCCTTCAAGGCCTTCGATTTAGTCTGGGGATGCTTGCTGAGACAGTCGATCTGGATTTCACGACGCGTAATGAAAAACGTAAACCCCACTGGTTTCTAATCAAACTTCAGAGCTCACTTACCAGAGTACAGGAGACGAACACCACTGCTGTCAGAATTTAAATTGACATACCGGCTCGTCATTTTATTCATTCACCGTGTCTGCTCTTCTTTTACTTTGTATCCCACATGATGAGGAATGTTTTCCTGGATGTATTGAGCATGTCTGTTGCTGCTGAGTTTGGGTTGTTCCCGCCGTTTTTTTTTCTTTCTTTCTTTCTAATATCGGTTGTATTTTTGTATCTCGGTTATTTACATTGTCAAGTATCACCATTATGTTTTTACTGCTACCCACCCTCGCAGTGTTGTCGCTCCACTGTGTATTCCTGTGATATTTTATTAACACTCAAAGCAAAACGATGCATTTTTTAAGCAACACTGGTTAAGGTATGTGTGTGTAAAGACACTCATCTCAGGAGTTATTTCTTTTACGGCGCATGGACTGTGAGTCGTAACACTATTTACTACTGTGGACTCAAGCGAGTCTCTGCAGAGCCACTTTTTTTTTCACCTCTGTGTTACACTGCTAATAAGTGTGGTGCTGTGAACATGCAAATACTGTACTCACATCCAATGATCCAATGACCCCGTATTCTTCTCACATTATGTTCCTGTGAGCTTTATTTGTCACTAGTGCTGTGTGGGATTTCAGTGTTCTTCTGAGTCATGATTTTTATTTTTTTTTTTTTTTTCAGAACAAAGGATGCAAACAAAATAGCTGCTTACAAATCCGTATGTCACCACGGGGAGATGTTACGTTTGAAAGCATTTGATGTAATCTTGCCGTCTCGTTATTACGTTGATATCACTGGTGGAATTTCTTGTTCAGTAGATCAGTGTTTCCTAAATATTTGTCTTAATATGGTGTCGTCAGTCATCATCGTGTAATTATTTCCAGTATTTATCAGGGCGAGCTAATGTGATGAACATCAGCTGGAACGTCATGCTGACGCCCAGGCTGGGGCTTTTTTTTCTTTCTTTTTTTTTCTTTTCTTTTGACCCTGATGAATTTGAAAATAACACCATATCTGACATCGAATGCACTTTTTGAGTCACATCCCTCACATGCCAATCCGAGCTATGCAATGTAATGTATACCCCACAGCCAGTTACCCCCCATGTGTATGACAATTTTAGCACAAACAATCAAACTTGATATTCAGTTTGTGTCTTTTTATGAATGGGTTTTTATGTATATGTATTTAAGAATAAATATTGTTGCTTAATGGTTGTCGTTGATTGACTTGTGCGGAGCTCTAGAGTTGAGATTTGAGGATTGGACTGAAGACCCGGCTTCGCTTGAAACTGGAATGCAACAACATCCTAATCTCATGTTTTGACCCGGTACATGCTTGGATAAATGAAAAATAAATAATGCACGGACAGGAAATGGGCAGGCTTTGCAAATCAAAACAAAGACCTTTAATATTTGATCGTTTTGCCTGTGGAAAGCACTCGGTCCAGTATTTCCATTTTGATGGTCAGCCTTGTTATTGATATGAAACTTGCCCTCAAGGTCACGAGACCTGACTTGTCTGAAAAAAGTTGAGGTACTACGTAGCTGTTTTTAGCTTATCAATGTAGTATATCTAATTGCTAAGTTAACAACAAAGTGTGTGCAATATATGTTGTGCAGCATTAAATTTACTATCAGAACGTTCTACTTTAAAGGGTCAGACTCAAGGAACTCTGTGAGCTGAGGGAGTTTTCTGGTTTATAAATGGAGCAGCTTCAGATCCCCTGCGAACCCCAGCAACAAACTAAAGGCCTAATTGTTTTATTAAAGTTGCAATTTTAGCTCAAACATTCAAAAACTAACCACAATGGTCTTCAGAATGTAAAGAAGTGACATTTCTGACGATATGAATAATGCAAAAAGGAAAAAAACAAACTGAGGATTTATTGGTCACTACGGCAAAAGCTCTGCATGAAAACAGGGAGCTCCTTATATCACTCTCTTCTCCCTTTATATGCCCTCTGTCTTACAGCCTCTTTACTTCCTCCATCAGAAAGTAAGTTCATTAAAGAGGTATGAACAAACAGAATTTGTCAGCGAGGCACTAAACCCCCAAAGGCCTTTGGACAGAGCGCTCAGTCCTCAGAACTGGTGCCACACAGGAGGTGGCGTGACAGATGGTCAAACCACGGCTACCCGTAGGTGCAGGCACGCAATCATTCAAGACATTTTGGATGCCAGGCTCCTTATTTCTAGCTGCCCTATTGATCAAACAGATAACAGTGTTTTTCAAAGACATGCTCTACTCTATTTATCAGATTGAGACAAAATGTATAAGGTTTAAGGGAGGTAGGCCTGACCTGGGCATGAATTTATGTAAGTTACAGTCTGACACGGGGTGAGATGTGACCTCGGCTAATTTACGAGACCTGTGTGTGGGTGTCAGTTCAGTGTAGGCACTGGGGTATTTTTTAAGGCCATCTCATCTTCTGCTCCGAACCTCCCTTTTTTTGTCTTATTGTCACAGTATTCTGTTGTGACTTGACTGTGACTTCCTTTGTAGCCCTTTTGACAGACTCCCCCTGGTGTGCAGAGCAACGATCTCCGGGCTGAAACAGATTTACTCAGCTTTTCTCTATTTTCATCAATTAATACAAAAGACCATCTTTTGCAGACCCATCCTTTATTCGTTCACTTCTCTACAAGGGGAAATGATCATTTAGATTGATCGTTTTGTCAGGTGTCATTTTACTGTGAAAGGTGGGGACAGAAAAATTGACGTTTCCACAGAATGACCCATTTTCAATACAGGACTTTTATTAGGAACAGAGTGCTTCCAGTTTGATTTGTACTTCCTCCCTATGAGTTAATTATCACCAATACTGCTGATTATTAGCCTTTAATACAGAGAGAGCGAGAGATAGAGAGAGACAGAGAGAGAGAGGAAGAGAGGAATCTGATTGGCTAAGAGGGAATATGACGCACCACAAATGAGGCCGCTTTCCTCCCTGCTTCCTCCTCCACTTCCAGCTGCGGAAGTGTTGCGCGGCTTTCGGCTTGTCAACATGGCTACCGCTGGAGCAACTGGAGACGACCTGCGGAAAGAGCTCACATGTGCCATTTGTTTGGATTTCTTTAAAGACCCGGTCATACTGAAATGCGGGCACAATTTCTGTCGCTTCTGCATCTGCATGCACTGGGATGAAAATGGCGGAGACTACGGTTATCAGTGCCCCCAGTGCCGCACGGTAAGTTTATGTAGGATGTCTGTGTTTTCCACCATGTTTTTTTTTTTTTTTTTCTTCGCAAATTATATCGGTGCACCTGCGACAATAACACCTTGAATTGTATGCCGGTGAATGTATTCAGTATTGACAAGCCTTTGAACGGTCTTTGATGAAATGACACTGGCTACGCAGTGCATTTTGTGGCTAACGTTGCTATAATAGCTAGCTAACGGTAAATGAACAGCAGGACGGCTACGTTAGCCAACAACCACGACCTCACTTT
The DNA here is from genome assembly GCA_903131615.1 of Diplodus sargus. Lineage (NCBI taxonomy): Eukaryota > Metazoa > Chordata > Actinopteri > Spariformes > Sparidae > Diplodus > Diplodus sargus. The sequence goes on along the minus strand of CAEMYA010000025.1, from coordinate 1,860,245 downwards.
GTATTTCAGCGAGTAACGACACTGTAAACGGTGTAACAGTTAATGATGACTCTGGGCTCGGTTACAAGCAGGTTTTCTGCGCCTTTCTCCGTTGCTTTCTTTGTTCTCTCAGGTGTTCAGTAAGAGGAGCTTCACCAAAAACTACCTGGTGCAGAACCTGGTTGCCAAACTGGACGACCTGGACTGTCTGGGCTCTTGTCCCGCACAAACTAAGCCCGTCAAAGTCGATGGAAAGTGTGACCAACACGGAGAAGAGCTGAAACTGTACTGCCAGACTGATAAGAGGCCCATCTGTGTAGTCTGCAGGGAATCCAGGGCACACAGGTTGGTCGTGTTACCACCTTTTTTTTTAAAATGTAAGAATGGAAAATGTACCAACTTTTGTGTCAGCAAATTCATCATTGACCTCGTTAAGAATCAGAACCGGTTGTAAATACTCGTCATAGAGATTGCTTAGGTCAGGGTACCAATGTAGACCTTGCCATTCCAAATATTCGTATGAGAGTTGGTGCACAAACATGCCTCATTTTGGCAATACTTGCATGCATTATGAACTGCAGATATTCCCAGAGTTTTTTTTTTCCTTTATACATCTCTAAACCTCAACAGCTAATCATCACATTGTGCCTTAATTTGGTGCCTTTAGCAAAACTTCTAGGTTATATCAAACAAATGATCATGTAAAGTTGGTTTAAAATCCTCCTGAAATTAACTGCATTGCACTTTTTGTCTGCTATACATATCTGCTCTTAAAATCACTTGTCCTCAGCCAGACTGCAGCTTGATACACAGCGCAGGAGCCAGAATCGGCTTCATCTTGAACTCTCTCTGTGTAGGTGTAGACGTTGTATAAATCTTGCCATTTACTGACATTCACATCAAAAAGGGGGGAGCATGCTCTTAAGTCTAGATGTTTTCCTTTTGTAAAAGAAAGTAGACTTGTTGGATTTACAATAATGTACAGTATGCTTTCTTCTTTGAATCTAGACAATGTTATTGTCTGTCCTTGGCTTTTCACTATCATGGTTAAGAAATGTGTCCTGGACTGCATTCCACTTCAGTACGAGCCAGCCACAGTGGCTGTCTCATTGGGCAAAGAATCCAGATCCAGAAATTTTTTCCAGGGAATAGGTTTTTTGATATCTCTAAACATATTCACATGGACAATACAGGAGTTTTGGCAAATGTCAGGGCTGCTGAAATGTTGTCAAGGGTGAATTGATTGCTAAGCAACCGACCACATGAAGTGTTTTTTATACTCGCATGTTGACATCCTGCATCCACAGTTGCTAAAATGCATCTTTGGAAAATTACTCCTGTGTGGTACCCTGTGGAGTTTTTACCACTTAATGGTGGCAATGTTACCCTGCGTGGGCCCCCTTTTGTTTGTATTGTGCATAAGAACGCACAAGCTTGACTGTACAGTTCACATCCTGTTGGTGGTTCCGATGAAGGCGTTAGGACATTAACAAATGTAGCACTTCAACCGCAAAGATGCCAATGAAGAACACTGCAACTTAATTTTTGCTTTTCAAATGTTTTACGATGAAGGAAATGCAATGTTGGACTTCAAGGATACATGTTTGGCTGGAAACACTGAAGGGCACTTGAGTGTTTTGGGGTTGCAGAACAAATTGTTCTGTAAACCACTAACTGCCTGGCCATTTGTTTATATTTCAGACACCATGAGGTAGCACCAGTTCCAGAAGTTGTGAATGATATGAAGGTAAGTCTAGATGCAATCGTCTGTGTTGGTATGTGCACATTTGGGATTAGAGATAGTATGACCTTTGCTTCACAGCCTAGTCACAACGTCTAGAATACTTGTCTTTTATTTTTTGTGTTTTTTTTGATATCATGATTCACTATGCCCTGTTTTCTCGTGTGCATGTGTCTTGATATACATGTTTTGTTACAGATGGAGTTGAAACTGAGGCTGATGGAGCTCAACTGGCAGAAGTCTCAATGTGTGAAAGTTATCACAGCTGATGAGCGCACCAAAAATGAAGTCAGGGTAGGTGGCCTTTTTAAAAAAAAAAATGTTTTGCTGGTGATGTTAACATGTTTGTTGGCCAATCCTTAATTTACTGAATTTTTGGTTCGAATAATAATCTTTTTTATTTTCCCAGATTTTTGCACTGAAATGTTAAAACTGAATATACACATGATTGGCACTTCTCATCAAATTCTTCATTCTTATCCTCTGAACCCCTCTGTCCTCCAGCTGAAGAAACAGAGACTCAAGGAGAAGATAGAGGCGGATGTCGGTGCCATGGTCCAGTTCTTGCTTGATGAAAGGGACTCCCTGCTGGAGAGCCTTGATGCAGAGGAAGTAGCCAATATGGCCGTCATAGACGACAACTTGAAGATTGTGGAAAAGGAGGCGGCAGATGTGGACAAAGCTATATCTAATATCCACAGCCACATCAGTGGGAAAACTAGCTTTGAGGTCAGTCAACATGTCAACTATCTGATTCACAGAGGTGACTTTACTTTGAACACTGTGCCCCTGCATGAGCTTTACCGTATGGATAACCCTTTTCTGTTGGTGTTTATAAGGTAGTGCATTGATTGCTTTCTTTCAAAATATCTCCAAATGGTAGATGGGAACATTTGTACTATGCATTTCTCACTCCCCATTGGCATAACTTCAGGCTTCATTAACATGTTGGTGTTTGAATTGCATGTTAAAACCACCACTGACTGTGTGTAAACAAAGTTCTTTTGAGACTATGAGAACGCTTTAAAGTTTGTTCAATTGTAATCAAACATGCTTTTTGTTCCTCTAACAGAGCCTTGCTGAGACATTCAATGAGTAAGTAGCTTACCATGTATTTCATGTAGACCGCTTAAAAATCCAATTTAGAATTGGCTTTTAAAAACTTTGAACATTTTTCTTCCACAGGGCCATCCACTGCAAGCCTTTCACATCTTTGGAGCCAGTTAATTGTCAGACTGAATTTACAGACTTCTCAGGGCCTTTCCAGCTTATCATGTGGAAGAAGATGATGCACGTGCTGCATACCAGTGAGTTAACTCTACATACAGAGGCATGCATTGAACAATAGTGCTGTTGTAGTGTATCTGAAGTCTCAGGCTGTCAATATAGGGAAGAGTTTTTGTCGGCAGTATCCTGATGCAGTCACGAGTGCTGTTGGGGGCGGTGTGTATGTGGAAGGAGGTGCACCCACGCATTCTTAGATTATTAAATAATATCATATTATAGGCCTGTATACACCTCCATTGCTTTAGTTTGTGTCACATAACTTCCATCCTTTTTTTGAGATTTTTTTTTTTATTTTTATTTTTTTATTTTTTTTAATGGACTGCCACTTATATTTATGTTATTGTGATGGGCGGCCACAAATAAATCAATGAAGTCGAATCATATAACATTAGTTGGATCAATCATCGGCTAGGAGGCAGTGTTGAAACATTTTTGACAAAAGCTGGCCGGTCAGCCTAATTTCACTATAGCACTGAATGCTAAGTGCTGCTCTTTCTGGTTTGACATTTTCATCCAAGAGATCTAGCAAACTTGCAAATTAGAAATTGTTATAAATGCACTCATCATCACTCATGGATCAGCTTGAGTCCAATGAGCAAGGTGAACTAATCTCCCCCTGTTTGTCTTCTAGTGCCTCAGAACCTCACCTTAGACCCAGAAACGGCTCACCCAAACCTGCTCATCTCAGACTTTGACACAAAAGTGGAGGAGGGCCGTGTTCGCAACCAGGAGCCAGACCTGCCTGCCCGCTTCAACCGATTCTGCGGTGTCCTTGCCACAGCCCAGTACGCCAGTGGCCAGCACTACTGGGAGGTGGATGTGCGGGACAAAGGTGTTTGGTACCTGGGAGTCACCACAGAGTGCAGCAACAGGAAGGGCTTCGTCAGCCTCACTCCGTCCGCAGGGTACTGGAGCCTGTGTCTGCAGGACCGGCTGTATGCCAACGGAGAGCACGGGCGCATCCCTGTTGCCGACTACTGGAACTCTCCTCGGGTCGGCGTGTACCTGGACTACGACAACGGACGTCTCAGTTTCTACGACGCCGTCACAATGAAAAGACTGTACATGTTTGACACCTGCTTCGAGGAACCGGTCTACCCTTTCTTCAGCCCAGGGAAGAATGATCCTGGCAGCAGGCTGCAGATATGCCACTATTACTGAGAAATGGAGCTTTTTTTGGTTTGATTCAATTTACTAATGTATTCCAGTGTTGTTCAGATTCACTGTTTGCCGGGTTTAATCTCACAGCTGGGGCTACGTGCCATAGTGATGTCGACCCTTGGAGTCTTATACTGTATGCATTTGAGCTGTTTCTTGTTGGTCTTACTGGTACTAGGTAAAAGTAAGGGTTACATTGATAAGATTTACCAGGTGTCTCTGAGGTTGAACATTTTAAATTTGTTATCTTATAACCTAGACACACTCACTGTAGGCTTATACCCCTGACTACTGTGGCTGGGAGTTAGGCGAGGTGCTTTGCTGTTTATATCACTGTGTCTGCTGGGATGCAGATGCCTCAGATGCTCTTCTTGATTAGAGCATATACAGCTCTTATCTTATTAGCAACTGCTATGCCATACTACTGTACATAAACTACGTTTTTGCAGGGCAGAGTCAGCACTGGACATGTGAAGGACATATGACATAGTTATCACATTGATAGCTGTTGACAGTTAAGATTCCCTCAATAATTCAAGACTGAACAGTCAGTAATTGCTGATAGTTTCCGAGATTATTTGACTGAAATTGTCCTGTTTACTGGGATTTAGGCTCTCAGACAATGGTTCAACTTCCAGGAACAATTTGCTCGGGGTTGTTGTCTGTTGAAGTCAGTGCAGATGATTTTACCTTCAGCCTTTTTAAAGTCATCTTTTATTTTAAATGATATATATTGACAGTTTTTTTTTTTTTTTCTCTGTATATTCACATTTGAACCTTATTTTATGTATGCAGTGATACTGAAGCTATGAAATCATGTCGTTTTGCTTTGTTCAGGTATTTTAGCCTGAAATAAGCTGATACTGAAAAGTGAACAGTTTCAAATAAGCTAATTTGCAAACGGTAAAGTTGACAGGCATGTCTTTCGATGGGTAAAATTGTAGATGTCATTTTTATTTATGTATTATTATTGTTTTGTTTTTTTTAAAGATTCCATCAACATTCTCAGCCAAGAGCCTGGTGGACTTACACAACCACAACCCTGTTGAAAGCTCAATGATGATTCTGTTACATCCTCATCTTTCTTAACTTTGTTTTAAGTAATCTTGCTTTAGATTTAAAAATAACTGAGTTCATGTTTGTGCTGCAAATTTGTCCTGACATTTTTGGGGGGCTATTATTGTCCAGGGGAATTTTTTTTTTTTTAAATCAATGTTTTTATTAGATTTGTGAATGTAAACAATACATGTACTAGGACAATTATATTTTGTTCTGTCTTCATCAACTTGTGCTTTAAACATTCTTATTTGAGGTTATTAACTTTATGGATTTCAATTTTTGTTGTGCAGTTCCCACAAGTAAGATGCCTGCTGTTTTTACAGGGTCGTGCATTGACTTTTTTTTTCCTTTTCAAATGTTGTATCAAGGAGCACAGCAGAAGCATTTTACAGCATGGGCAGTGATATTTTTAACAGAACGGTGGTCCCTGCAGCCAAGCTGAAGTTGCTCCTTTTTTCTGTTTAATTTTAGGCGTCTAAAGGGGGATACACACAACGATTTTATAAATCATAAGAGATTTTTTTTTTTATCTGTAGAGCCCCCACACATGAAGATTAAAAAATCAGCTTTGATCGTACTGTGTGGGGTGTGTTCAGCACAGGACACCACACACATAAAGCTACCTGTCTCACGGCCGATCTGGAATCTAGTCCTCCGAGCCAGAAATATCGCGTGATCAAATGTGATCTACAGTAGCCAATGGCAACAACCTCAGCGTCACCGGGCTCTTCATCTTCATCTTCATCAAAACTTTTTATTTTTTATTTTTTTTTTTAAAAAAAGGTAAATAAACGTTTTAAAACAAGAAAATGGCTAATTCAAACACCCCCATAGGAAAAGTTAGATCTCACCTCTGTTTTTATTTACGTCCGCTTCCGTGTTCCTCAGTCAGCTGGTTGGCTACGTTGCGTTTCACGTCACATTTCACGTAGTAGTGACTCAGGAGTCGTCGACTTTCCCCACACACGAGGATTTTTCGTAGTAAATATTGAACAAGTTTAACATGTACGATTGTCAGCCGCGACCCGTTTCCGAGCAAATTATCGGGACAAATTGACTCTTAACAGACCGCAGGATAATCGTATAGGATTATCTTATAAAACAGAAGATAATCTTCCGTGGTCAGGAAGGTGTAAAATCGGAGCAAAATCAGCCCGATTATCGTGATGTGTGTACCCCCCTTAAGGTGTTCTTGTGTTTGGACTTAAACTCTTAACTTTTGCGTATCTGCTGATGTTTTGTCTGAGACTGTATACCTCACTGAATAGCTATACATACTTTTTCCTTGCAAAATTCTGTTCATGTATTCAACTTAGCAGTTTTTGGGCTTCGTCTTAATAAGTGTGACCCCACCCCCCCCCCCCAAAAAAATCTTGGTGGTTCCTGTTTGTGGCCCTTTCACCTGCTATGACTGTGCTTCGTGTTTCGCCGACTTTACAGTGAGATTAAAAGAGGAAAAAGACTTGTGTTTTATTTCCGTTAATGCCACTATTATCCACTTGCTGTACCCACTTTTCTCATCACTATTATCACTCTTTTCAGCTAGCTATTATAGCAGAGTATTGCTGGCCTGTAATTTGGTTTTAAAATCTTTTTTTTCCCCCCCACAGTACAGGAGTCTTTATTTCTGGCATCGGGACACTGTCAGCCTGCCATGTGAGATTCACCACTTTTATTGACATTAGACTGTAACCATCTCCATGTTGTCTTTAAGAGGGCGTTATGTTTTTTGGTTTTTACATGCTTTACACCATCCAAATATTGAACTTCTACCATTTCCTTGTACTGGTTATGAGGTGGTCTAATTTTTTACGATTTATAAACCAAGATCTTAACCTTTTTGATATGAGTGAGTACCTTTTTGTTGAAGTCCAAAATGATACCTGTCAGAATCACAAAAGGAAGTGACTCTCTGCAGCGAGGACTTGCTCCCTGTTTGCTATTCTGGTCCAGCATCCTCATTTAACCATCTGAGACAGTTTGGCGTTAATGATTCAGTTTTCTTACTGCGGGAACATTTAAGGAGGAGGTGAGAAAATGGCTCTCTCCATCATCTCCTCCTCCTGCTTTGGTAATGACTCAGTAAGTGACCGTTCTCCCAGTCTCGTTGCAGAGATGCAGTGTTAACAAAGGGCCGTATAAATAGTCGACCATACAATGTGATACAAACATACGAACATGAATGATATGTCTACGTATTAGACAGATCGAAGCCAATGTTTTACAAGCTGCAGCACTGTCCCCGCAGTGTAGGACAGGAAAACATCTCTGCATTACAATGAGCACACACTCTAATAGTGACCTTACGCAACAGATTTTGAGCCTCAGTCTTTTATGACTCATTTGGTTTACAGTCTCTGAAGATAGATACTGACTTGACATTTCAAATGAAGATGCAAAATAGTAGGTTTTTGCAGTAATATTCCGTGTCTTTGTAATAGTTCATACTGCAAAAATCATAAACTATGTGAAGGGAGGACGGAATGTCTTACGTTTACACTTATAACCGCCATTAATTAATGGTGACCTTATCGTTAATTAAACTTCAGGTAGCAGTTATTTTGCTGTTAACAATGAAATGCTTTATGAGCCATTTATTAATCAATTGTGTACAATTGCAATGGATATTTAGAATCATTTGTAAATAGTTATAAGTAATGTGTGGTTAATCTAAATTGTCATGAAGTTGCAACAGACAGAATGGTTTAAAAAGCATTTCATTGTCAACTATTGACTAAACCCCAATTAACTATAAATCAGTGACTTATTAATGATGTTGATTACAACATGTCACTATTTTAATAAACAAACTGACCAAAGAAAGTGAAAAGTTGAAATGGCCACTCATGTTTCAGTGTTTTGTAGTAACTCATATATCTAAAATGACCATTACTTTTTCAGTCTCTACTGCTTGGAGCAGTCCATGTTTGCAGCTGACAGTATTTCAGATCTCCACTAGAGGGCAGGGTTGTTTAATGTGAAAAGGCTTGACAGGGGACTTAGTAGCTAATGTACTTTATATTGGGAATATTCAGACCCTCACCTCAACTGAAAAGACACAGACAATCCTGATACAAATAAATGAAAAACGATGAGTTGCTTATGTTTATCGACTGTAAATAAAGGATAAACAAACTGACCTGTTTTACTTTGTTTACATTTGGCGGACCCTGCCACCTTTCTAGCTTCAGACAGTGTACTGGGGGCCTCATTTTCCTCCGAGAAGTTTGTTCCTCCAGTTATGGAGAAGAGTTTGTAGTTTTACTTTTTTACGGAGAGACGCGGGGAAGTGTACAACGCTTGTGGAGGAAGAACAGGATGCCTTTTTGGCGTTTTCTGACTGCCAGGAGTAGCTTTTTTGTCACTTTTGTTTTTTTGCTAGTTTTGCCGTTGTTCGACTTCTCTGACTTCTATCTCGTCTGTCGTCCACCAAGTGGAAGACACAGAGGAAAACAGAGAGTGACATGAAAAAAGAGGTGACAGCAGGAGAAAATGAACAAACTTCAGGACTTCAAATCGCTCTTCAGCTGCCCACCTGCGCTGGAAAGTGGATGTCTGTGAAATCCGGAGCAACACCTCCCTAAAGGTAGGGACCTTCACGCACAGTCTTGGGACAGTTTAGTGTTTCACGTGGTTTCTTATTCCGTGACATACCTCAACTGCTATTCTGTGTTTGGTGGCCCAATCTCATATGACTTTTATTGCATAATCCATGTACATGCCTACATGCACCCCATATCCCAACACCCCTAACTAGTTTTGAGTGGTGTGTGTTATATTTGAACTGTGTGACTTTTTTTTTTTTTTTTAAACTGCTGGCCCCTGTTTTCATATCTTGCCACTTTCTTCAATTTCTCATCATTTTCCCCTCCGTCTCTTTCTCTCATTTCAACTATGTGACTATTACCAGAGCATCAGATGCTTTCTTTTCTAGAAATGAAAGGTTAAATTTACCCATAAATTGAAAACTCAGTTATCTACGCTGGTACTCACCCCCATGCCGATGGAAAGTCGGCTGAAGGTGCTTCACTTGAAAGGATTTTTTGTGAGTTTTTTTATTTTTAGGTTGAGGATTGTCTCGAAATAAGTGCTTCATTTTTGTCAGTATTTCACATGTCAAGATGGTTTGGGAAAGGGTCCCTCGAGTGCTCATCTTTCTAAAGGTGCTTTGTTGTTCTCAGTTGTTGGATGCTGTTCTATGCTCACTCCCTGTAAATGGAAATAATTCGCAGGTGAGCACAACTCAAAACGTTCCCTCAGTCTTTACCGATGGCCAAACTACATGTCAAATCAAGGTTGAGTAGCGGCTCACTTCTTTCAAAACAGCGACGCTTGAATTGTTTCGGTTTTGTAAATTATTCTTACATTTTAGTGTCAAGGCACCCGCAAACCTTGGAAGAGGGTCTCTCTCTTTTGCCCATCTTCCCAAAGCAGCTTTCAAACTTTGCTCACTAATGCAGTTGTTGGAAGCTGATCTTTGCTCACTTTAAAGTGGTGTCATAATCTGCATTATTTCCCCCATTTTGCTGTTGTAATTCTGTTATTTTAAATGTCACGATGCCTTCAAAGAAACGTATAGAGCTCCACGAAACAGATCTGCAGTTTTTTCTTTATTAAAAACATATAAAAGATTGACGCAGTTTTTCTACACTCCCTAAATAAAGTTGACTAGAGTTTCTGTGTGACGTATATGTTCTGGGTTTCCTCCAAGTGTTTGTTTCCTCTATAAAGACATCAAAAACCTGGAAAAGTTACAATAGTTGCCAATATGTGTGAAAAACAATGTCTTAGTCCATCCATTTTTGTTAGCTTTGTATTTTGCTTTGCAGCCTTTCCAGTCACAGTATGTGCAGGGACAATGTGTAATGTTAATTTCTCCGAACACCACTGGTGCCTCCTCTTCGCTGCTGTCACTGCAAAATCAGTGTGACCTTCTTCCAGCATTCACCTCCACCGAACCGTATCCCGATCTTGAGCCATCACCACCATCCCATCACCAAGACTGAGGTCTAGGATCAGACTCCCACTTGAAATAAAATGGACGTCACAATGGGGCCTGATTGCAAAATAGATTGCAGTAAACATTTATTCATTCAACTCGGTCTCTCCTGATTGAAATGACTAAAAAAAGATGAGGTCGCCATTGTTACTACCAAAGATGTAAGCTGAAGTGGCTGCTCATGTTCGAGTGTTTTGTAATTTAAAGAAAATTACATGTTTTAACAAGCTGATTCAGTCGAGTTCCCATTACTTTTTATTTTTTTATTTCTACATCATGTAACTGGTCATGTTTGCAGCTAATTTGACAGTTTTTTCAAATAACCACTAGAGGGCAGTGGTGTCCACAAAAAAAAGGCATCAGTGGGACTCAGAAGCTAATCTATTTTAGAAGGCAGTTGAATATTCAGATTCTCATCTTGACAGAAAAAAAGAAACGCATTAATTAAAGTGTTGTTATACAAAAAAAAGATCACTCGCACAACAGTTCATAGTGTCATTCTTTAATATTTACAATCATACCTTTGCCATGATTACATAAATGATTACGTCTTGTAAGACCGGCCTCTGGTTGGATACAGCAGGCTTTCACAAGTCGGTCGATGCTGTGTTTCATTTATACGTGCTTCCTTTATTTCACACGGATGTGAGTGGGTCAGTTCCAGGTGAGAGACGGACGTAGAAGAACAAAAACGGTGACGCAGAGGTCAAATTAAATGGAGTGAGAAAGTCAAATCGGTCATTATTAGAGAGAGTTGTCCAATGATGAAATGGGAAATGCTGATGGAAACGGAGAACAAATTACAGATCAATCAGACAGTTTCTTCATAGAACACAGGTGAAAAACTTCCCGTCACTGCACGTTCGCTGGTGTTCGTCTACGCAGGGAAACCTTCAAAACACTGAACCGGACCAACGTATGAATACAAAACCCCATGATAAAGGTGCTTCTCAGCTACAACAAGAATATGATTGCAATATACAGTACACTTTTCTTTTTTTGGATTATGTTCAATGATAACTATACACAGAGGCATATATTACTCTTGCAAACTATATAACTCTTATAATATTTGTATTTTGTGCAATGTTCAACATCAACTTACAACAATACGGTTTTGGCAGAAGGAGAAGTTACTGGTGTGAGCTTGTGGGAGGAGGCGAACGAGAGAGAGAGAGAGAGAGAGAGAGCGGCTGTCAGTGCTACGAGTTACAAGGCCTTATGTACAACGATGTTTGGCAAAGAGGAGACAGTTTCAAAATGCACCAATTAGAAAAATAATTTGTAGAACAAATTATGTAGAAAATGAAAATAAAAAATAAATTAAGTCCTTTTGAAAAAATAAAACACAGCAAATAATGTGTATACAACTTTTGCTCCGTTGATGTCGTTCAGCTGGCTACTACTTGGCATGACCCTCCACTACACTAACATGTTCCAGTGTTGAAATCCTTGATTGGTTAAGTGCTGGAATACGTAGGCTATATAGCGGAATAACATGGACACCGAATCCACCTATACACCTAAATATGCATATGTACAAGTACATACGGTGGCAGGTATGAATACACAAAAGTGCAAGAGCCAGTGGGGTCAGATGTTAGAAGTTTGTTTTGGTTGGAAAAAAAAAGAAAGAAGAGAAAGACGAGCTGGAAGGGACCAAACTTAATGTTAAGAGCTGGTTTTAAAAAAAACAAAAAACTGTCCACTAACTGTTGTGCTTCTTGACGCTTGTCTTTGGGTACCAACGCAAAAAAAAACAAAACAACAACTTGCATATCACTCGTGTTGTGATTCAAAAGAAGAAGAAGAAGAAAAAAAAAAATCCTCTCAGACTGATAAGGTGCAGAATGAGCATAACAACACATTCCTGTCTGCATTGTGTTTACTGATGAGAAATTGAAGGCAGTGACAGCGGGGTCATTTTCGTTCTTTTTTTTTGGAGCACACACGGACATGCGACGGTGTTCAAAGGAAAGGCCTGAGCATTGTTCGATCGCGGAGCGTCATCGCCATCCTGTGTCTCGCCTTTGTTTGCTGGTTGCTGGGAGCGCTGCCCGTCCGTGCTGCCGCCTCAAAAAGAATCACCAACTTCAGACTGGCAGAATATCTACTGTTGAGGCCCCACTTTTAAGAAATAGAGCTGAGACGTCTGATTAAAAACTTATATATTGGCATTGAGGGTTTGAGGGGGACAGAACATGAATGACCCGATAAGGAAATATCTAATGTTAATATCATGTTTTTTATTGTTTTTTTTTTTATTTTGAACCTTTGTTTCACCAGGATAGTCTTCTAGATTTAATGTGACCTCCTGCAGTAATTTTTTTGGGATACCTAGCTCATTTAATCTCTAAAAAGAGGAAACATTTCTTTATGTTTATGTTTCTCAAACGTATTGGTCTCAAGCTCTGAATATCACATTTTCAAGAGTATATACAGGCTAAATTGATTTGTGGAACCTGGCGCCGCTGTTCAGTGTGCTGGCACACCGCAGCTCTATATCCAAAAGCAACATGTGATGTTAATTTGTCTAAGCAGGAGTTGTGTTGGCGATGTCCTTCTCCCTAGTCTACTGCAGATATCTGTAAACCTTAAAGCAGTGGTTGCCGGAGTCGGCAACGGCCACGTGTCCATCTGAGGTGAGGGCGAGGCCCTGGGGGCCGTACAGTGGGTCTGCTGATGTGTTGATGTAGGATAAGAAGGAGCCTGTGCTGTCAAACACCTGGAATAGGAAAAAAAAAACATTAACGTTCATGTTGCATAAAGAGAATACAAAAAATATGACATTATCAGTAATCCAACCGGTATCAGCCACTTCCCATAGTTTTTGTGTTACTTTTCAAATAATTTGAGCCGTCAAAGTTTAGTCGACAGCAGGCGGGCTGAGTAAAGCCTGGCTCACCTGTATTCTGCTGTTGCCCCAGTCAGCTACAATGATGTTTCCGTTGGCGTCCACAGCCACACCAGTGGGAGCATTGAACTGGCCGTTGCCTTCCCCGTGAGAGCCGAATTTGAACAGGAACTCTCCATCTGCACTGTACACCTGGGACAGGAAGTCAGTAAAAAACAGCATTCTGTCATCATGTCGCCGCGCACTTTGATCCAAACAATACAGAAAATGGACATACTGTATATCCTTTTGAAGGAACGCAGCATACTCTTACCTTCACAGAGTGATTGTGAAAATCGGTCACGATAATTTCATTCTTGTTGTTCACCGCGACAAAGTGCGGACCTGGACGATGGAGAGAGAGGACGGTTATTGCGGAAACGGAAACGCGCCCCTGTAGTTTACACCATTCCCTTTACTGTTAGTAGGACCGTTTAAACACAGATTACAACAAGTGGTGCCTAAAGCTGCGTTTACAAAACTTTGTTCAATCAGACGGGTTAGCAGTTCGGTTTTGCCTGTCGTCCTTTGACGCCATTCTATTCATGCATTAGATGCTTTAACTTGAGTTGTTTTTCCCCATTTCTTTCAGAATGTCAAAAACACCACTAAAATCCCCAACAGCATATCTTGTTGTCCCAGATGTAGACGGTTAGAATAAATGAATCACGGGCAGCAATTTGGGTTGAAAAGGAAATCTCATTGGCTGAGCTGATTGTCTTGGTTAGTTTCGTGGCACTGGAGCCGGAGCGCTGAAAATCACCCACGCTGGTCTTTTCAGTCGCCACTTATACAAATAAAACACAACGCACAACGTGACAAAAATGTCGAGTATTGTAATAGCAGGTGATTATTACAACAATGTCTGCACTTGTATATCTGTGATTATTAATGTACAGGCACAGCTCAATCCAACAATCTGGGTTGTCAAGGAGGTCAGACACATAATCAGGGGGTTTGGGTTAGACAGAGGGCACCGCACTGTGGGATTAAGGTTGCAGCAAGGCCACACTTAGTACTTACTGAACACTGAGCCAGATTTATTAAAGTTTGGGCCAAGTTTTTCTGGATTGAAAAAAAAAACAAAACAGGAGGAAGAAACAGAAAGAAAGAAAAAATAGGTAGTCAGAGATGAAGGATAAGCAAAGAAGAAAATAGAGTAGGTCGGTCAGCACAGGCGCAGTGTGTGGCGGAGGAAGCAGGGGGGCGCTGTGTCGCCCCGGTTTTGCATCCAGCGACAAGTTTACAGGCTTATACTTTTTATACTTTTTTTAACATGTATTGATAAAGAGTCACACATTATCGTTCTTTCTTTCTAAACAAAAGTGGAGTGAGACACACATACACACACACAGTTCGTCATTTGGGCCTAATGTTGTGGTCACTGAGGAAGACAACTGTTGAATGAGAGCAAACCCGGCTGAAATGATGAAATACAAGAATAATACTAAAACAAAATCCAAAACAATATATAAAGGGTTCGTACGATGGTTTGTGTTATGAAACATTATGCAAAATATGGGTTAAATGTGATGAGGAAGCTCACCTGCGAACTGCCTATCAGACGTCCCCCTGCCTCCAAACTTGGTCACCAGCTTCCCGTTGGACTGAAAGATGAAGACGCAGCAGGCCTTGTTGTCCACAGTGATAATGTGTCCATTTTTATCCACAGCCACACCCTTGGGACCCATGAGCCGGCCCGCGCCGATCTTATTCTGCGGGAGGGAGGAAGACAAAACAGGATTTTTAGCAGGAAGTGGCTTTTTAAACTAGTGTGCAGCATGACCTTTTTTATATATGTTGTTATTTAGGTACTGAAGGAGCAGTAGGATATTTTTTTACCTCAGAATACTTGAGATCTCACCTTAAACTTCCCATCGGAGGAGAAGATGCTGACCCATCGATTGTCATAGTCGGCCACCACGATGTCGCCGTTCATGTCCACGGTGACGCCCGTCGGCCTCTGCAGCTGCCCCGGAGACCGACCTCTGACCCCAAAGCGCATCTTGAACTGGCCGTCATTGGAGAAAACCTGTAACCGGTTCGTTTCAGAGAGCCCTTGTTACGAGAACAATTCATCCAGAACTACAGCAGTATTGTTGTACGCGGGTGCACTGAAATGCCTCTTTGCGTGCCCCTCACCTGTATGCACTGGTTGTTGCTGTCGGCCACCACCACTCTGCCGTTGCTGGAGGCTGAGATTCCCTGCAGGTTCGTGAACTCCCCTTTTTCTCTGCCGCGAGTACCTGACAAATAAGGCGTAAGCGCGGTCAGTAAACGTGCCTTTTGACATTTTCACCCTCAATGTGTAATACTTGCGCTTAAAGGCTCACACCAGTGGTTACGGGCTTTAAAATACTCACAATGTGCACTGCAACGACAACTTAAGACTTCAAAAGGCAAACAAATTAACGTTTTGGGTTCGTGAACCGCAAAGACTTGACAGACCTGTTTGAGGAAGGTAATCCTCCGAATTAAGAATGTTGCCGCACCTTGATTTATTTATGGCTTGTGGAAGTAGGCAGCTACTAGATTCTCTCTGTTTGTTTGTTTTCAGCCGTCGGTTTTCAACTTGCATACTGCGGATTGTGAATACAGTGTTTCCTGTGGGAGTCAACTCCTTTATCAGGTGACAGCAGGATGATTTGTGTTCTACTGGCATGACATGAAAACAGTAGATGCCTAAAGGAGAAGATGTCAATCTAAAAGTTTCATTAAAAACAAACAAACATGTGAAACAACCCACGGGCTTGCTCTACGGAGGACATTTTGTGCTTTTGCCACTGTGACACTCGGCATTGCACTTGGACTTTCTTCTCCTGAATGAGGCACTTTTCTCACCCACTCTGTAGATGAGCTCATCCTCGATGGGGTTCTCCTTCTTCTTGGTGGTGCTGTACATGCTGGAGGGCCGCCGCACCGCTTTCTGCCGTATGTGGCCCCCCGTCCCGCTGGGGGACTTCACCCTCCTCTTCACGTCATCCGGAGACTGCGGCACATCCGAGGGCTTGACCGCCCGCAGCCGGAAGGGGCTGCCGCGTATGGGCTGGCCGTACAGCAGCAGGGCGAACGAGTACTCTCCCTCGGAGCGCACCGTGTAGCCCACCTCGTACGTGCCGTTCTTATTGTCCGCTATCTCCGTCTCTGCAGCGCGACTGCCGTCCGCAGACGTTATCTCTGCTTTTAAAATAGCATTTCCCGTCCGCACCAGCTCCCCATCCTGCAGAGAAGTCATTGATTCAATTCCAGACCAATTGAAGACAATAAAAAACACAGTACACATGGTTGCAGCCTCCACACACAATCACACACACACACACACACACCACAAGCTGCAGACACATTTGTTTTTGACAGTGATAATCCTTTATAATTGCCTTGTTGACCACCTTAAAACGAAACTGACTTCTTGAAATAGAACAACACCATGAAAAAAACTGAAATATGCAGCTAAATAATTTTGAAGACGGTACTTTGTCCTTTGTCGTCACGGTGATGGTGTGGTGCTGTCCGGTCGCTGCGTGGCGGAGGCCCTCTCCCGTGGCGACGGAGGTGTGCGCCACAGCCGCTGTGGTGAGGAGAACACCCAGGTTCTGGATGGAGCGTCGCAGACCTTCAGTCTCCACCTGGAGCAGACAACACACACACAAACACACACGATTCGTCAGTTTCCATTGCCCAGTGGGACTCACCTGTAGCTGATGAAGAAATTCGAGCATCTATCAGGCTGAGGACTGCAAACCAGAGTTAAGAGGAGAGAGAATATTGCAATTAAATAGGGTTAAAACGTATTTTCAGTCAGAGTAGGTCCACTAGAAGTTTTATTTCTGCCACCAAAATGCTGAGATTGTTATTCTGAATGTCTGACCCAGTGGCTCTCTTACACTTTTACACATCAAAGGACCCCAAAAACTGACAAAAAATGTGACCAGGAACCCCATTTTGATGAGATTTTGTCTCGGTTAAGATTTCTGCTTTTGAGAACAGCTGGTCCCACTGATCAAGGGAACTCCCATGTCGTGAGGTAAAATTGCAGCTTTCATCAGAGGAGTCTGGTGGCTTTTAACAGAGCAGTCTAATGACTGTTTCTGTTTAAACAAAAAGGACCTTGATCTTCAACCAAACGGCCTGCCTCGGCAGGGATCCTTTCAATAATGCCGTGAGACGACAATCCGAGCATGTCTGTGGCAGAATTACTCACTCTGATGGCGCGACTGCCTTCAATGATTGCTTTAAGAGTTTTAGCCACTGCTGCTACAAAATGGGCTGCTGGAAGATCGACACTGTTTGTGTCATTTAGATCCTAGAATATATTTTTCTTAAAAAGGGCCCAGGTGTAAAAATACCTGAGGAACCCTTTAAGGTGTCATTATGAGGCTCTTTTGGAAAATAATGTATAAATTGCTTTAATGTCAATATTGTTTTTTTTCTTCTCTTTAACGATTAGAACCAACTTCATCATGAGATTATTAGTGACAGAAATCTTTTGTATCAGAATCAAACAGCGGTGGTTACCTGACAGTCCAGGTGTGCATTCTGATGTGGTCTAACCGGGAAGTCGTGTCTGGCCAGCGCTGTCACCCGCTCACTCATCTGCTTCTGGACGAGCAGCACCTGCACTCGCAAGAGACACACGTTGCGCGGCGTCAGCCATTTCTCTTATTGTGTCAAAACACTAAGTTCATTTGGAAGACTGGCTCACACCCTGCCTTCTCTACTGGAACGCTTTCAATAGCTGACTCCCTCATGTGTTGTAACCTGTTTGTTAGCTCGCTGGTACAAAATGAGTCTGCCAAGCCCACCTCAGTAGCACTCCCGTGGCTGAGAGCCTGCTCCGTGAAGCTGCAACTGCTCTGGATGTGTTCCTTCCCCTGGAGGAGCGACGAGAGCTGAGCCTGCAGGACCTGCACTCAGGTAAGTGGAAGACGAGGGAAAGGAGGGACACAAAAGAGCGAGAGAGGGAGGAGAGGGGGAAGGGCGAGGAAGTCGAAACCATTAAGGTCGGCCCGGCAGAAGTGTGTTGACGGGAATGTGAGACGTGCGGCAGGTCGCGTTCCACTGCCTGCTTGTGAAGTGCCCGTGCGTGCAAAGATGCAAGCGCACCTGACACAGTGAGTGCATGTTCTGTTGGAACGTGTGAAAGCATAACTAGCCTTCTGTTTGGTGCTGCAGATGTTCTCCAGGTCCGTGATGAGGGCCGTCTTGCGCTGATGCAGCGCCCGCTCCAGCTCTTCAAACGTGCTGGTAATCTCCACCACCGCCTCGGCCTTCCTCTCGTTCAGCTGGCGGGAGATCTCGCTCACCAGCTCGATGGCCGCTGTCAGCTGAGGGAGCCTGCAAGGAGGACACAATGTGATAAATGTTTTTTTTTTAAAAACACAACACAAAGAAATTAGACCTTTTTTTTGTTTGTTTTTTTCTTTTCCTTCAGTGTTTTATAAAGGTTCTTGTACGTCAACATCTGCGTACTTCATCCACCCCCGGTCTTTGATGGCCGACGCCGAATCTAGGCCAAATGCTGAAGCTTTTAAACTACCTGATGTGAAGCAAATATTCTGAGAGCTTCATCAAAGTACCAAGCCCCCCTCCCCCCACCTGCTGCGTATGGCATCCAGCTGCGTCTTCAGCACGGCCTTGTGCTGCTCGACGACGTCCCGCAGAGGCACGGTCACATGCTCCCGGTGCTCGCCCTCCGTGCAGTCCAGACACATGGCCGTCTCGCACGATTCGCAGTAGAACTCCATCACCTGCAGAGGGAGACAAAAATGCTTGGTCACTCCCGCTGGGCTTTGCAGGCAGTTTCTGTTTTTTACATTCTTTATTGCTAAAAGAAAAACAAAACAAAAGAGGTAGGCAGAGTTCTCACCTTTCCCTCGTGGTTCGGGCAGCAGAGCGGCTTCCCTGCAGCTGCAGCGCTGACTGACTCCAGGACGCTGCAGGCCTCTGGCCGCGAGCACTCCGGATCTCGTTGAAGGACCTGGTGAAAAACATTTCAAACTTTTTTTTTAATGAGGAAGTTTCAGTAAACATTCCCTTTTATGCGTATTTGTAGGAGCGGTTTTGCGTACTTCTACTACTGAAAGTGGACAACTGAATGGTGGCGGAACAAAGGGAAAGTGAGTAGGGCTGAGATGGGGACTTTACAATAACATATGGTATGTGTCCTAACCTTTATGCCCCATAAATACTTCTCTCTTTGTCTGAATTTCCTTGTTAGGTGGCTGTTGCGTTCTTTCTCTTCATGACGCGGACAAACACCCCTGTTGCAATTTTATCTGCAACCGTTCTAACCGTAGTAATCAGCCCTACATGCCTGACAGAAACCGCATAACCCTCAATTTAAGCCTCTTGAAGAATAAAAGACTGTCCACAATTACCTCATTCTCCAAAAATGTCCTCCCTCTGTTCCAAACCAGGAGTGGCACTCACAAAAACATTCACTGACTGTCTCGAGTTCTGTCTGTAATCGTTTTAAACAATCTCTGCTTCCTTGTTTGGGTTTTATCTGCATTCTGTCTTTTATTTCACGCAATTTATGTCTCCGACTTGAAGTTTTTAACAAAAATAAGATCAAGAGCCACACCTCCATGAGATTAGTGATGAAGAAGTTGTTCTGCAGAGCACAGACTCCTTTCTCCGGCAGGATGGACGTCTGCCGACACACCGGGCACGAGAGCGTCAGAGACTCCGGGGGAATGTAGTTCTGGAGACAACTGGAAGGAGCACAGCAGGAATTAGTACATGCAATCTTCCCGAGTCACATCCGGTTTAGCAATGAAGCAGAGACAGAGGGAGAGGGAGACACTAGGGGGAGAGAGCTGTCACCTTATCACTATAATTGAGAGGCAGCGCCTAAATAGTGCCCCTGTCACAACAAATGCGGGGAAAGTGTGAAGCAGTCAATACGCGGGACTCGCAGCCTCAGGAGGAAAACACAACTTTTCTCTTTCAGTGAGTGAATCTCTGGTTTAATAGTCTGCCCAACAGAGACTCAGAGAGACAGAAGACTTTAGGTAGAATATGTTTGTGTGCCGCATGTTTGTTTATGCTTGAGGAGGTCTGACTCACGCCGGCAGCAGTCGAACATCCATCCCACTGAAAACCCCTGCAGGACGAGGATGCACTGCAGGTTAAATTTGCCCTCGTGAGGCAATCTATTTAACATTAGACACCCTCAAGCCACAACCAAACCCACAGTCAGCAAAAGTTCAGCTGCATTATGCAGATCGCACCGCACTCCTGGCCTACGGCCCGGCTGCCATCCGACTTGCGGCGGCGCCGGCGTTCTGCTATCACTATATTGGCTGTTAATGCCGCAAGAAACCTGAGGTCGGTGTCGGGGATAATCGTCTGTTGTCGTTGTACACAATGTCTGGCAGCTGCTCGGCAGCACGCTAACACCTTTGGGTTTGATTTACGGCACCGCACAGGCCAGCATCAACCAAGCCTCGGTAAACTGCAGTCGTGAGCTTTTGAGAACAACGGAAGGGCTTTGACAAAAGTCTCTGTCTACCTACCGCTGTGTCAACACCACCGGAGCGCTCCGAGGCCTGGATAAATTACTGCTGCTTTGTCTGAGGCACAACCAGCTGGGGAGCACGCGGGCTCAAACAGTTACTGTACGCGGTGGAGAGGGCGCCGGGGGGGGGCAACGGCTAATGATTATTTTCATTGCCGCGTGAGTTATCTCTTCATTTGCGGCTGCTTGAATACGTTGTCACAGCTTTTATGCGACGCCATCATTTTATTTTGTGGAGCGCCAGCCTGGGGACAAAAGTTGTTGAGTCACGCACATAAAAAAGTCAGCCAGTGCAGAAGACGTATGCCATAAATGCCACCTTGTTCCTTAAAGGTGTAATGTGTAAGAATTTTAGCAGACAACATTAGCATTTGAAGAAATAGCAGTATGGTTTTATAACCTCTATGTATTGTTGCCGAGATATCTACTGAAGCTGGCATGCTAACCTGCCAGCCCTTGCTCTTCACAATCGACCGACAGTGTAACTGTGCCTTCATGTACTGTCAGAATTATTGGAGAAAAACAGTTTTTTCGACTGGGATAATGTAAGAGACTGCCCTCCTAAGTCGGAACAACAACCCGGAGAACTTTGGTGCATGAGTTGCCAACATGTGACACTGAAACATGGTGGAAGAAGGTAAACATTGGGTTGGATTGGTTATCAAAGTCATGTGTTGGTTAGTCACTGCATTGTTTCCTTTGTTTTTCCTTGTTACTCATTTGTATGAGAATGAAAACCATCATCTCAACTGCTTTTTAAAGATTTCAAATGGTATTAACGCAAGAAAAGACACAATGCTTTCCCAATAAATCAACTATATTGAAAATGTGTAATAACAGTTTATATCTCCATTACAGACACAACATACTTGAGTGTTCTTTGAAAACGACAAAAAGTATTTTACCTCAAAATAATATAAAACAGGAGGAAAAAAGGAAATCAAATCAAATTCATCGATAACCAAAACTGTTCTTGATTGATTTGTTCTTGATTTGTCAATTACCTCAATCAAGTGATTTTTTTTTTGTGGCACACTGATCCTCAAGGAAAATCCCATGATCACGACTTTGAAAACAAGTCGTAACGTGCCTCTATTGTAGGAAGACACGTAGATGACATTTGTTTTGGCATGATTTTAAAGAGTAACGCAACCCACAGCGAACCCAATGATCCTGATCTCTTAATAAGTGTGCACGCAATTAGGATATAAAGGAGCAGCTGTACTGTAAGTTTGCGTGCCCAATGACAGATAATTGCAGGAGAGGACAGGGGGGAGCAAAATTAAAAGAGACGCAATACCACCGAGCAGACCAGGCCCAGCATGGCTTTGCCAGCTCAGACCTAAAACCCCCTAAAACTACATCAACCCATGCGGTATTAAAACATCTGTCTGGCAACATCATGTATAGCTCCAGACAAAAATCTGTTCACCTCAGCAGGGCTCCACATCACATGCCATCCGGTTAAACCAGGGATTAAACTTGCCCTCCGATGGGCAAAATGCCCCTCACGCTGCATGGAAAAAGGATTTATTGCATTCTCTGTGTGGCTCTTCCATAAATATTTGTTTGATCGTCGCTTTAGAAGTAAACCAGTCTGCGGCATAATCCCAGTGCCTCCCAACATACCTCCATCGTCATTCTCCATCCTCCCACCCTAACCTTTAACAAGCTTTCCAAAAGCTTCCTCAGCACAGAAAGGCCCCGCTAAGAATCGCCTGAGGGGGAGTCATCTTTCTGAGGAACTGTAGATTGAGTCATTGTGATTGTGTCTACCAACAATGAGCCTTTTTCTCAGACTGCAGTCCCTGATGCTGAGGAATGCACTCATCCACAGGAGCCAATGAGGAGAGGTGCTCTGAGCTGTTTAATTGAGGGAAGGGATTTGCAATAGATGAGGTTCCTCTGTTAGGAGACATGTAAATATGACAAGAATTCCTCAGTAATAGGACAGGAGGATCAGTGCTGGAAGGGAAAGAGCTAGTTTACAAAGTGTGTTGTCCCACCTTGTCTACAGGCTACATAGCAGATGGCGTGTGGAGACTTGGGTTCGAGTCAGGTTTTTGCTCGAGGGGAGCGTTAGGTAATTAGGACTTTTGCCAGTTGTCACTGAAGTTGACAGCACAAATGTTAGTTACCTTTCGCAGAAGGTGTGCAGGCAGGGAAGGACCTTGGGGTTGCAGTAGTGATCCAGGCAGATGCTGCAGACCAGAAACTGCTTGTCTATCTGACGCACCACAGGGCTGGTGCTCCCAGCCTCGTGCTTCGCCATGGCAGAGGACATTTAAAGCCACGGACAATGACAGCGGTTGACCTGCGGAGAGACAAAGAAGAAAAAAAAAACGTGTTGAACGTTTGCCTGTGTTTTGTCTATAAAACCTTTTGTTGAGAGTGTCACTTTCAGGAGCATTAATGCTCAGCAAACTTTCAACAGGAGGTACCAGGAACCGGAGTTGACAAAGCTGTTTAATTCCTTGATTAGCACAAAAAAAACGAGCCCATTGTTATTTCTGCGTTAATGCCGAACAAAAGCCCGCTGAAAGAGAACTTTGTGAAACGGAATCATGCAACAGTCCTGAGTGTACAGCCAACAGCAGATGTAGACAAACCAGTACGGCCTCGTGCCTGGCTTTTAATTAACTTCTAAGCTGATGCCAGACCAGAAAAATAAAACAAAATCCACAATAAAGCATTCAAACAGGCTTTAGTGACCTCACAGGTACTCAAAAACATTCTAAAAATAAACACTCCTCAAACTTCACACGCACACACACGTACTTGTACTTCTGTACTTTTGAGGACCGCCTTTAACATAAAGCATTCCTTAGCCCTTAACCTTAAACACCACAACCAAACGCCTCCAACCCTCACCACAACCATCACCGCGACCCAATTCTATTCTGACACTCAAAACAAAGGCTTGACCTTCACACAGCCCATTGAAGTAGTGAAAACCAGTCAAGAGGTCCTCACTTTGCCAAATGTCCTCGATCTACAGGTTAGAAAACGTGTTTCAGTCCTCACCATGCAGCAAGTACACGCCCACACAGAGACTTGTGACTAAAATCAGAATGTGCTGAGTGTAGTCTGTGTTTCCTTCTATTTATATGTGTCACTCTGTTTATATTTACGAGTCACTTGTGAGGTGTCAGAGCTGCCAAACTTTGTTTTGGTTCACACTGTAATCTACCAACAGGGCAAACTGTCTACAGTAGGGCTTAGCAATTTACTCAAATTATATCCAAATTGTATAATCTAACTGCAGGAGTGATAAAGGTAAAATGTATCCCAAACATATCATTGTAAATGAAGCAATGTGGTGCCACTGAGATGCCTGGGCCTACAAATAGACTTCTCCAGACCCACGTTACGTTCAGGTTATCATCTTTTATGACAGCTTGTCTGTGAAAATGAAATGCAAAGATGACCATTCACACTAAAATCGCGACTCGTATCTCCATCTGTCAGAATATTCGCAAAATGTTTTTCTCTTTTTGCACATCGTTCAGCCAATGTAGAGAAATAAAATGTGACTCAAATAATACATTTGGTAGTGAAAAGGCTAATCATTAATTTTTAATTCCATAGTCACAGATAGATTATGCAGTTACATGTATTTAACTGAAGAATTTGAGGTATAGATGAAAAACAAACTATGCTTCACGCATATAAAAAGCGCAGGTTATAGTTCTGCATTTTATTTGAGTGGTTGGAAACTCTTTTGCTCAACTTCAGAGAGGAGATCATATCGCCTTTAAACACAGATTATGTAACGCTGTGATCCTACTCTCTCGCTGAAGTTACATAGTGCAGAAACAAGCGACAGCAGGGCGGAGTGGCGAAGACAGACACACCATTCGCCCTGTTACAAGACACTGTACCATCAACATGAATTTGATGTTGTTGCCAAGTAAAAAGATTACATAATGTTACAAAATATGCAAAACTGATTTCAACTACATCTAGAAAACATATTTACATTTAAAATAAGACACTGAATGAATGCCGATGCGTACATGTCAGTGACAAGTGAGCAAGTGCCAAAAAAACTGTGAGTTGGCCAGAGCTGAGAAGACCCCGAAGCGTTACATAACCTCATCCATTATGGAAGCACAGCAGCTCGCAAGGTATGGCTATTCTGCCTAGCAACACAAACCAATGCTGTTTCCAGTGTGGCCCACTTTCACATTAATTAGTGCCAGCCCAAACACATCTGGGGTAATATTTACAGTAGTATGTAAAAAAAAAGATGCTAATACAGCATCTTCTCATTGCTACAGTATGCGTCGAATGTGTGAATGATGTGGGAAGATGTGGTGTAAAGTTAAAAAAAAAAGAAAAAGTGGCGATTGGCTGTGGTAACGTGTTTGTTACACCTCGCTTGCCCTGCGGCTTAAAATCCTCACCTTTGGATACACACCCAGTGTGCCATTTTTATCTCTGGTTGCTAACTGGCTCCAGCACTGTAGTTTCTCAGTGGGTCAACACTTGTATTATTCATGTATCAGACGCAGACATGCGCTCATACAAATTGCAGGGGATGACACATTGAGCAGCATGTGTCTCAAACAAACATGGCTTAAGATATACAGCAGTTATGGACGTTATCCAATCAGTGAGAAGGACACACAGACACACGTACACACGTACACCGGCGCACACGTACACACTTGAGAACAAAAAAACAGGCACTGGTAATCATCCCCCCGCCTCCCTATCTGCACATCTGTCATGGCGGGATCTAATACATGCAGCACTCAATCTCCTATGTCCCATCTCCGCTCATGTCCTATTGTTTGTTGTTGCCCACTGCACACACACAATCAGGCGCCCTCGCACACACACACACACACAGAGGATCCAATGACATACAATCTCTGGACTGGGAGGGTACAGGTCACTTCTCCATCTGTCAGCCATGAGAACGGCCGACATGTCACATTCACTCTGTGCTTAGGGTCAGGCAAGGTTGTCTGATGGAAATGATTACCGGTAAGTAGCTTGTGTTTTGTTTACATCTAGATGTGCATTGTGTTCTAAAAACCCTGCGCTTACAAACTGGCACTTCAAGAGTATCCAGTTGTCTCCGATGAAAAGAAGCTTGAATGTCCGTCAACAGAGCGCGGAACTAAAGAGGGATCAACCGCGCGATGTGCGTCAGTACAGTTCTCACAGTTCTCTGTCATTTTCTTTCTGTACTAGAACACACTGATACTAATATCATGCGGAATGACGTCTGTCTAAATTTAGACAGTGTATTAGTGGGAAGGCCAGGAGGCAATGACAGTGAAACTAAAATAAGACCAGGGGACTTAAGGACTGTGCCTGGGTCCATTTGTTTACGATTGGTTACGTTTTAAAACACATTTTTCATTGAGTGGATCACAGTAAAAGAAGAATCTGGAGCCCAATGAATCCCAACGAAGAATTCTTTCTCTACGTGGTAAACTGATACAAAATGTTGCATAGAGCCCCTTTTAATGCACGACTTTACTGCTTTTCTTTGTTGTTTATGATATTCGATGAAGACTCTTTGGCTTTTGGTTTGTTGGTTTGACAAAAGAAACAATCTGAAGATGTCAATTTTATAGACCAGGTAAAAAAATAAATAATCAGATTGCAATTATTTCGAGAGACACTATCATTGCTATATGATTTGCGATCAGTTGTCTGCATCACAACTGTGATTTTTGCTGAAAAAAACTGTCACAATGATGTGACATTTGTTGGGATTTGTACCAAACAAAGGTGATTTTACAGTTTAACGATTAACTTTGCAGTCTAAAATGACAACTCAAACAATAAACTTCACTTGAAATGTAATCGTTACTCCACAGCCTCAGGATGAACACGAAAAAAAATTCTTAAACCTTTCCTTTGACGCGTGACGGTCCAATAACAAAGCACTTGTCTTCTTCTCTTGTCTGTTTCAGCCCTATCATCAAGTTGACGGAAAACCTAAAGCGCATGCAACGGACAACAGGCGCACGTGACAGTCATGCGTGTATGCACATGAGCGGCAGGGTGCTCGTGTGCTTGTGTACAGTACGGTGAATTCAACAGACTGTGTTTTGAAATGCTCCCCGACTTCATTCATGCCCACTTTAACTCCTAAGTAGGCCACGATTCTAAAGTGACGACGCTCTAAAGTAACCGTGACCGCTTAACTTGACGGGCAGCGAGTGAGGACGTGCAGATTTTGAATTCTAGGGCCCTGCAGTTAAAGACAGCAGGGTGGGATAAAAACCAAGCCCAGGCAGGACGGCAGGAAGCTTCCTCAAAAAACGGTTCACGAGAGGACGCATCCTGCAGAGAGCTGTCGGCTTAAACCATCAAAATGAAATGTGTTATAATTCTCCTGACTATTATCTGCGCAGAAGTAACAGCGTTTATGCTTCCGGTGACCTTAGCCTGAATAATTCCCCAAACTCTCAGGATTACAGTGTTTGCATGTGTATCTAATTGTTTGTGTATGTGTGTGTGTGTGTGTGTGTGTGTGTGCAGTATGTTTGTGCGTGACAACACCCGTGGAGCTAATGCACAATGAGTCCATTCACTGCTCGGCTTTACCGAGCACAAAAGTAACAGTTTTCTTTGTCTCATTCAGCGCTGGAACCCTCGGCTGTTGCTTTACTGTACGACGGGATCCCCGCAGCTCATGTGTATCTCCAATAACACACACACGTTGGGGGGGGAGTAAGACAGGAAATTAAATGTCTTCTTCACAGTTCAACAGGAGGGCAGGTAAAGAAGAGCAACACTTAAGCGGCTCTTCTATTCTCTGCTCACTGTCACACACCTGTACAGCAACAAAGACAGAATCTTGGACAAACGTAAAAAAAAAGGAAATCACGCACGCTCCTCTCTGGTGAACAGCTGAGCTCACACTGAAAGTCAAACATGCACAGACGCAGGACAAGATAGTGAGAGACTGACTGAAAGACTACCTACTGTCAGAAATGTGGAGTGGACCAGTCTAGAAGGCTCCATGGCAGCGTTAAAGAATCAGCGCGCACCCTGACTCACACACACGAAAACGCCCACTTCCCCCCCCCAACCTCGGCCCTGCTGACCACTCTTCCTTTTCCTCTTCCCTTCTCCTCTTTGCTTTTTCCCTCTTCCACACGCTGAAAAAGGCCAAACAGTGATGACAGCAAGAGGGCGGGCACTGCACGTTTAAAGTCCCTCCCACCGCCTCTGCTGTTTACAAGCACGAGCCGGCTGCGTGCCCTCCCACTGCCGCGCTCCGATTGGCCGGGAAACCTAAACTATAGCAGGGATGGGGGATTGCATCATGGGCCAGCAATTCAGCGCTGGCCAGAGGGAGCGAGAGGTGAGGATTGAAAGAGACAAGAAGAAGAAAAGTACAACTGCCAAGGCTGGAAAGGACAGAGCCCCCGCCGCCCCGTCGCACACGAGGCCGTTCCCTGCCTGATTATTCAACGTGTTCGCTCCGATAACGATCAGACGCGGCAGATGACGGGTGACAATCATCCAAAAAGGTTTGGCTCATTTGGCCTCCAGTTACAGTTATGAAGAATTACGTCACCTCTCTTTTCAGCCAAGTGCACACACGCAGGCCAAACAAAGCACAGAGTTATATAACTCATGATGTCACCTTTTAAAAGAAAACCCCGTAAAACGAGCGTTTTTTTGTAGCATATGCCTCTCCGTCCAGCATTACAGTATCGAATTACACACACGCATGGATTAAGAAAACACCCTTAATACCAAAAAGGAGATTATCATTTTGAATTTGAAGCAACATTTCTTGTTGTTTTTTTTGGTATTGCACCGATCCCTGGAACGCCCCCGTCTCGTAGGAAGTGGTCGGAGTTTAATCCGGAGCAGGAGGTGACGATCCTCTGACAAAGACATCAATCTCTACGGTTAATCTGTGCGGATTGAGTGCAGCCCTCCATCATTCCCTCCCTCCCTCCCGCGCTTCCGGCTCTCCTTCCCCCAACGCCCACGCACACCTTTTCCAAAAAATCCCATCGTCCCAAGCCGCACACTGCTGCGGTGGGTGTAACAGGACATAAAAGGATAAGCAGGGATGAAAACACCACTCAGAGAATTGCACATCAGTAGCTGTCTGAGGTGGATTCATTCTTGATTCCCCCGTACGGACATTCGTGGCGGTGTTTTTGCATGTATTATACTGCTCTACTCTTGAGCAACTTCCACTGTTTTTTGAGTAGAAAACCAACTAACTCACAAACAAGCGAGTCGAAAACGGCCAGTCTGAAGGATGTCTTGTTTACGTGCTCCACAGAAAGCGATCTGAGAGAAAAAGGCATAACCAATATACCAAACGCAGCACTCCAGCGTGGGCAGCCACTCCGAAGAGGACTGTAGTCATCCCTGCAGTGAGCACTTATTGGCTTACCGCTGCGCTTTCTGCTGAAACGGCGGTTTTATCACAATATACGACTCCTGCAGTTATTAAACGAGAGGAAGATGGACCACCAGCGGCACCCGCGATGAGTCTCCCGAAACTGAAGCGCGTAATGTGAAGGGAGGCGCCGCACAAACCAGAAGAACCACGGATCAGAAAATGTAACTGTGACTGTTACGTTACACGTTTTGAGTTATTAAAGGTAACGTTGGCTCAAAAATTCAGTCACAGTCTAAATCACATGTTTAGGAGAATGCTGTGCTGCTGTTTTGCTGTAAAGCTCCAGAAATGTTTCGTGGACCGCCAAAACGTGGCTCGTCCTTCCATCGGCATGGCAGCAAGTTATATAACAAACCTAGTGTTCATTTTTGGATAAACTTTTCCTTTAAAGGCTTAAATTCACAGAACTGCTTAAGAGAGACAGGAAGTGGGGTGAAAGAGGGAGGATATTACGCACCAAAAGGGCTTCAGCTCAAATTCGAACCCTGTACACGGGGCACATGCTCTACCAAACTGGCCTACCCCTTATATCTACCCTTTTATTCTAAATAAGAATAATAAAAAGGCTCCAGCAACATATGGCTCAAACTCCAAATAATGCTATATAATGAAAGGGAACTTAAAAGGGTGAATTAAAATGTCCAAACAAACGCAGTGCAGCAGTTTACTGTTGTGCAACATCAACAAGCGAAAGTAACCGTTCTGCCCCAGGGCCTCTCCAGCAAGAGGCGGAACAATAACAGTAATGATTTTAATAACAATGATGTTCTCGGGATATCCAACAAGAGATCCCACACCCACCTCGGGCCGGTTTTACATGTGTTGTTGTGCGGCTTGTGGAAGTCACACGGCATGTAATGTGACGAGAAAAAGGTTCTGCGAGACCGAGAGCGAGCGGCGACGGTAAAGGCCGCTGTTGCCTTTTTTTTTTTTTTGCATGATCTTGGGCATTATGAGAGATGTAGCTCTCCTCTGCCTCTGCCTGCCGTGCTCTGAAACCTCACGATTGGTGTGCCTAAGAGAAGGTGAACTGGGGAAAAGCGAGGGGGAAAAGCACGGAAAAGGTGATGACACACACACATACCAAGTGACGACTGTGTAACAGGGTATGATTGGGAAAAAAGTTTGGGGATTCCATGATGGTGCTGTAGTCTGACAGCTCCGGGGCATGAAACCATCCCACACACACACAAAAACACCCACGCTCTGAGGGGGTTTAAACCTTCATTTGGGCCTCGCAAAGCGTATATAAGAAGCGGAACACACACACCCAGATAGACGACACGTATGGAGCAGCCTGCGTAACCCTCGTTAGTATGCTCGGCAAGCCTCCCTTTTCTCCTCCGCCGTCCAGTCTTAAGCCTCCACATACATATACTTCTATATATAGAGCTATCAGTTCTCATCCGCTTCACACCACTGGCAAGGCACGTGCTCTGAGCTGCACACACACACACACTGCGAAAAAGGGTGCAGGGAACCTCAGATGACCAGCATAGTAATGACTCAGAAACACTCGAGAAGGGTGCACACGTTTACATTGTTCCTGTCTCCAAGCACATGTGTGGTGCACATGTTGCATGCGCTGCTCAGAGCAAAATAAGAAGGCTTGCCTCTATAACGTCAGTGTTTTATTAAGGACTGTCAGCATTCTAGATATGCAAACACATCACACTTCATTAAAGGGTTGTGAGACGACACACACACACTCCTGTAAGGAAGCGGCTTGTTGCTGGCAGCTCGTAGTAAACACGCAGGCTTTCTGCGCACGCCAATCGCTGATTGATTGATGGTTTGAAAAGAAAACACTGACGGCTCCTTTCAAAAGCCGCAGCAGCTCCCCCAGCTGTCTCGACACCGCAGCTGGCCTCGGGGGAAGCAGGTGTGCGAGGCTAAATTGTGCACCGAGTGCTCCACTTCACACCGATGCTTTACATCCACACAAAGCAGACCAGAGGAGAGACACGCAGGCCCGAGTATAAAAAGTGTCGAGATCACAAAGACAAAGGAAAGAAAAAAGCGAATCAGTGTAGAAATGTAAAGATAAAGTGAAACTAAGGGGTAAAAGTGTGTCACAGAAATCATTTGAGGAGCAATTCAGTGATCGTATGTTTGAAGTTCAATTAAATTGTCATGATGAGCGCTGCACACCCCGCGCATACAGTTATATAATATCCTCTGCGACTCTGGAGCGGGTTTTCTGAAGTTGGAGAAAATCACCTTGACGATGTCATAGTGATGTCATCGGTGTGACCTCTGTTTCAGCTTGACACCACAGATTTATAAATAACATATAGACTGAATGTATGGAAGTGGAAAAAGCCGCTGTGTAGTGTATTCAGTGAAATATGCTGCCAGGTTGCATTATGGGAATCGTAGTCAGACTTGGCACTAATGGCCAAGATATCTCAGCCCACACTGCACAGATTTGGGCTGTTCCTTCTCATTCTTCTTTTCAAAATACGCTACACAAACCCCACCGTCTTTACTGAAGTGCAATATAAAATTGCTGGAGTACCTGTTATTTTGACAATAAAACAATTAAAGGGAGAATCAAAATTAACTAAAACTATCATCAGAATAATGAAGGAATAACAGTTTTGCGTTGTGTTGCAGCGATCAACTGGAGCATGTGTGCTAACCAGCTTCCCCCAGCAGCCCATCCTGGTCCCAGAGCTCCGGTGCTCGCAGTGTGAATACTACCACTTCCTTTGGCCCTCAAATGTCCGGTCTGAACCGCTAGCTGCAAGGCTAACTAAGCTTACTTTTCTAATGGAAGCTACAGCTAGCAGCAGCTAGCAGTTACTCTGGCGATACGCTGGCCCCCTATTTGTTTTAAGTACGAATGTCACAGTCGGCCGATTCTTACATATTGCTCCTTTAATCATTTTCGTCTATGAAACGCCCCAAAAATGTTGAAAAATTCCCAGATTCACAAAGTGACATCTTCATATGGCCTCTTCTGTCCAATCGACAGTCCAAAAGCAAAGACTCACAGAAAATCAGCACATTTTTGCTTGAACGATAACTTAAATGATTAACTGATTATCAAACTAGTTGGAATTTCATTTAATTTCGATTGACCAGATCGCAAAAAGATGAATCGACCAATCACTGCAACTCTCAAGTCAAGCACTAAGATCTCAATCACGGCGCTCTCATCTCACACCTCTGGAATGAACCACAGACATAATGCAGTGCTTCTGTGCGCTCACTGAAGCATTTCATCTCTCCTCATTTCCACTCTGCTGCAAACAGAACTTCATCAAGAGATGCTTGACATGAATAACATCAAGGCGCGCGTCGTAACAGCGGCTCGACTCCAGTGAGCCTTGAGAAATGGATGCACGGGCAGCTCAGATCAGGAAATACGGGACGTGGAGGGGCCACATCCTGAACCAGAGCCAGCGTGTGCACACTCCCACGCTGTCACAACCCCTTGAAATCGGACCAAATTCGCGGGGAATGAAGTCAGCAGTCTCTTTTTTTTCTTTCAACTCACATTTGTGCTGCATTATGAATATCAAACACTTCATTATTTGTAATGTTTTTTAAACATCAACAGAATTTTGCACGGGCAGTTATAAGCCTGTAAACAACCGCAGAAGCAGAGGAAAATAAACAGATCGCATAATCCGTTTACAGCGCACATTCAAACATTTAGCAGTTAAATACATTCAAAGGGAATATTACATGACGCACAGATTTTTTTTTTTTTTACCCTCTTTTTTATCCTAGCCGACCCTCTCGCTCTCCCAACAGAGAGAATTATTTCAGTGAAAGAGGAGCATGTGCCAGAGGGTAGGGGAGCTGATCCTGAAATAATTTGTTTCTTTAAATAACTGAGGGAATAGACGCTCTGAGCTAAACATACATTAACATAAACAGCTCCGTGTCGCCTGGGCATGACAGAAACCCCCACGACCACGATGGCGTTTCAGGTGGGGTGAAGTTTAACAGACCTTCCGTGTCTTTGCGCGAGGGCATATCTGTTCGCATGCGTGGG
>CAEMYA010000025.1:1776629-1804944 GCA_903131615.1 Diplodus sargus | reverse complement strand
TGATATTAAGTCTCGTATCACAATAACGATGTATTGATATATTGTCCGTTTCCTGTTACAGCTGTCTCGATAATAAAAACAACACTATTTATTTACAGGGGACACATTTGATGATGGTTGATATAGAAATTGTTAAAATATGTGTACAACTGTAATCAAAAGCTTAAAGTTTTATCTGACTGAATCAAGATGGTTGCTTCATGCAACAGAAATCCGAGTGGCCTACAGTGCGACACATACGGTCATGGAGGAACAAAAAAGAAAAAGACAGCCAGAGAGCATTTGAAAATGTGTACTTTTAATTTTGTTCCCTCGGGGTGGGGTGGGACTTTTCAGGATCTGAGTGAGGAATGAAGGCAGAGTATCACATCAATCAATGACACGGCTCCATTTATCGTCTTTAAATACCATTATGTGCAATCATTCATACATACAGTACAACACACCAGCTCAGCCTAGAAAACATTGATTGTACACAAATAAAACATCTAATCTTTTATAAATCTTGGTTCTCTCTTGGCAACAATGTAAAGACTGCTAGCAGAGTGACTTTAAACTCTTGTCACGCATCTTTTTTTTCCATTTTAACTGGAGGTTTCACAACTATGAGTCAAAATAAAAATCCTATTGCCATTCATCTTGGTGTTGGGGTTAGGACTTTCAAAAGGGCAGGTTCGGAAAAAGAGGAGTCACATTTAGTTAATATTGCTGTGTGGCGGTCAAACAGACCAGGAGCTGGCCAGCGAAATTGCAATTTTACATCTTTCTGAGTGACTTTCTTTCAGTCAGAATAAAAATACACCCATTTGACATGCTGACACACACACGAAAAAATCTGAAAACACAAGCCAAATACACCATAGAATCCATTTCTGTTATTGTCTTCCATCAAATCCACTTGTTTTTTATAATTGTCTTTAAAAGTGCAGCATTTAAATCAATCCACATCCTGGATTCTGCTTCAGCCGGTTCTGAAAATCATAAGCATGGCGATGTGCCAGTCCATGCGAGCTGGAGCGCAGAAGGCCAAGAGTAGAGCATCAGTGCATTCACACATATCTGCACGTGTACTTTGGATTGCTGCCTGCCATGCAAATACAGAGGACACATGAAGCTGAAAGGACCTATAACTGATAGAGCTCTCCCTTCGGTTACATGAGTGAAATTCAGCATGGTAAAACATTCATGATACTGGATTATCTTCACTTGACTGCACGGAGGGTTTACACTGGGAAACTAAAACACTTTTCTATCAATACATGTTTCGGAGTAGAACAGTTAGAGATTTGGTTGTCCTGAGGCATGTCCATCTGCAAAATGTATCAATGCCATACCCATAGATTGAGTAATTTGCTCAAACCAGATGTTTTTGTGTACAATATGCTGATTCCACACATAATGAACGTAATAAATACACTGATGAGTAACAATTCAACATTACAGATGCAGTACCACGCTGATATTTTTTGTAAGACATCCTCTTAATTGTCAACAATGGATGATTGTTTACTACCATCATACTAAGACAATGTTTCAACTAGAGGAAATAAAACAAATGATGAGTCATTAGTGGTCTCCCATTCCCCAACGATTAATTTACACGATTCTATGTCAAAATATCGGGATTAGTAATATTAGACAGCTACAGTAATCTTCAGTGTGAAGAAAGGTAACCAAAGACAAACATATTCTGTTTCAGGAGGGCTTAAAAGATATGACCCTTGATGTCGATGATATGCCCTTTTTAACTTTAGAAAGACAAACGTCAAGGTACAATATGTAAGAATTGGCCCCGAGCTGAATTCACTATTCATTCTCTCAACAAACAGGAGATAGCATATCACCAAAGTAAACTGCTAACTGCCATTAGCTCAGTTAGCTGTGGAGCTAGCAGTCTGAACTGGGAGCTTGGAGCCACAGGAAACTCTTGGTGTTTTCACTTCTAGCACTTGAGCTTTTGGACCAGGATGGACTGGGGCTAGTTGGTTAGCACGCTAAAAATGCTTTGCAACACAAGACTTCAAACTTCATAACGTTAAAACGTCAATACATTGTTTTAAATACATTTCTTACATATTGCACCTTTAAAAAGGTGCACTTTGTAGTTTTGGAGAAAAAAAATCTTATCAGTAGAGGAAAATCTTCATTGACTTATTTCTTTATGCCTGAATGACTGAATAAACAAACAAACTGACCCTTCATACTGTTTTACTTTGTTTATATTTGGCAGACCCTGCCATCTTTCTAGCCTCAAACAGTGTTCTGATGACCTTATTTTCCTCATGAATGGCTTATTTTATTCAATTATAGAAAAAAATAAATATTTCTGAGCTTGTTTTACTACCCCATTAATGTAAATAAAAAAAAATCTGAGTTTCAATTTCTTCCCAAAAACCACAAAGTGCCCCTTTAATACAAAAACACATGTCAATGCATCAATGCAAACATGTAATTAATTCCTTTCAAATTCAGCCCATGAAACAGTTACATAATGGAGTGAATCCATTCAAGTTTGTTGGATCTTAACTGACTGACATACCCATCGACACGGTCCTTCAAATTCTCCTCAGTCCACATTGAAACTGAACAAGCAATGTTCCTTTAAAATAAACAAACAAAAACACATGAAAACATAGCAAGGGTCATCATCCAATAAACATCTCTTTGGGTAAATAAAAAAAACAATTAGTAAAGACCCCAACCAGTATGACTTTGGGAAGCTGTGGCAGTGTTCCTTAAAATGATCGTTGCATATTGAAGTCAAAAGAATTCTCAGGTCAAGACTGAAAACTGTAGCATTTCTCATAATTACAGTACTGCAGTAACTGCAGTTGAAAACACCAGATCACATGGTCCAAACAGTATACTGTCCTTCAGTCTGAAGCATCAGACATAAAGCTGACTAGAAGTGGAATAATTACAAAATAAACATAGATAACAGTCAAATTAAGAAAAAACTATACTAAAACACAACATTGTGTTCTTTTTAGAAGCTACAAACAATCATATTATATTTATTTCAAGAGTGAAACAGTACTTAATTTGAAATGTACATTGATTTGAAATGTCTAAACATTCCTGTCCAGTGTACCATACAAATCCCCTTTGTGTAAAGTTTGAAATCTTTTAGTTAACTTATCCTTCTTCCCCCGAGGCCACATGTTCATTTAGTACATTAGCTCATATGTAAGGAGGCACACTAGGAGAGCAATAAGGTCTGGAAGAGTTTTGATGTAGCGTTTGGTCACATTTGAGTGTGTTTTATCTGTCTGTGTGTGTTAATAACATGATGTGGGATTCAAGGAACTCAGAGCACTGGGAGCACTTGAGGAGTACGGTAATGGCCATGAACATGACTAGTACAAGCTCACACAGCAAAATAGTGTTGAGATAGAAGGCTGAGTCGAATAGGAGAGAGGGAAAGGAGAGACGAACAGTTTCTCTGCGAACAAAGCACAAAGAGAAGGTTAGAGTGAAAAAAAGAGAGTTGGGAAGAGGCACTAAAAGCCCCCAGACTGTTCATAAAACTGGCCTTGTTTTCCTGCTGCATTGAGGCCCATTCATTATTAATACCCTGCAATTCATCTGTCCAATCCAGCCACACACTCATCTCTCATCTTCATCTGCCCAATCATCTGGAGGTGTATCCCTATGTAGTGGTCCTCTGTAAGTAGGGGGTTTCAACAGGTAACAGGAGGAGGTGGTCGAGAAGGAGGCTGCAGGAGGTCCGGCGGACCCTCTTACTGCTCCTCTAACCAGGAGGGCTTGTCGGCCCCTGGGGGCCTCAACTTTATGTTGAACTGCTTCAGCGTCTGCTCCAGCTGCTGCTGGTTGCCAGCAAAGTAGGCCGAGATGGCGTTATGGAAGAGGAGGAGCTGCTTATGCATCACCTTCACCTAAAATACAGAGAAACAGGGAAGGTTAGAGACAAGTCACACCTGGTTGCTAGGGTTAAGCTAGTACTGGGCTGATACATGTATCCGGTATAGATAATGTACTTTTACTCTAGTACAAGTGTCTTCCAAGTAAAAGATGTCAATGAGAAAATTCTCACTGTGTAGTTCAGTTCAAGTTTATGAAAATGTGCTCTGTTAAAGGTTCGCTTCCCAACAGTGATCTGAAACTCAATTCTGTGGCTGTTATAGAAATACGTTTCTAATAAATACTAAAAATAAAACATCTGATAAACCAATATTGATTTCAGGTTGGTCCCACCCACTCAGTTTTAAGCTCACACATCTTGAGTACGAATTCTAAAATAATTTGGTAAGTTGAACGGATACAGATACTGGTGCACAGTACTTGCTTATCTCTACCTGACGTAGGCTTTTTTCACTGTGAAGGCTGATGATCACCGTGGCCGACCATACTAACTAACCTTATTCTCTTCCAGGAACTTGAGTTTAATGATGACGTCTGAACGGAGGCGTTCATACTTTTCCTTCTGGAGCTGGTACTGTTGCTGAGCAGCATCGATGCGAGCCATGGCTACAGCGTCCCTTGGACCCAAACTCAGTTCCTCCAGGTCTGACCGGTAGGCATCAAACTCCAATCTGCTTACAAAAGAGGGAGGGAAAAGGTTTTAAGTTTGTCATGGAGAAAATGTTTAAATTTGAAGAAAAAGAAGAAAAGGAATAAGAAAAAGGTAGCTATATTTCAAAGATTAAGGCTGAACAATGATTCTAAACATGATACATAAAACTACACACACATTAGAAGCATCTACATGATAATATCAGTATTTATGTGTTTAAAGGTTTGAAGGAATCCAGTTCCTTGGATGCAAAGAGTAATTAATGTACTGCAGGTCCTCACCTGGCATTTTCATACAACTTGATTGTCATCAAGGTGTCCTCCATGGTCTTGTTGACCAGTGTGTTGATGCTGGACACAAAGAAGTTAATGGCACCAAGTAGAGTCTCCCCGTTCTTACACAGCAGCTTCTGAGTCTCTGCATTGTAGCCAAACTCGTCCTATTAAAAACAACAGAACATGAAAGGTATTAATGTTATAAAAGGTTGTCTCCATCAATGTAACCAGTATGACTCCTAATTATAACTAACTTATATAGATTTTGAGGTCTCACCCGTAGCTCTGGAGATTTCTGACTGAGGTCAGCAAAGGTATCACCCAGTGCATGCTGCGTCTGCACCATGTTGTAGAAGTGGTTGGTCAGCGCTCTGGCCAATCGCAGCACACTCTCATATTTCCTTTTAGTGTCTCTTAACACCTCAATCTGGGCCTCCAGCTCCAGGTCCACAGTCCGGGAACCTCGGCCGAAACGTTCCGAGATCATCTGTTTTGTACACTGAAACAATGAAGGAAGACAGACAGAGGCATTAGCACACAATGCAAGTCCTCTCTGTGATTTTATCACACGGCGTAAGAACAAAAGGGGTTGTCTTCGGATACCTTGTAAGTGTTGATGCCCCACTTCTTCACCGTTTCTAGTTTTTCAACAGCAACACCGCGGGTCGATTCCTCTGCCGTCATTGACGAGCTGCTGCTGCTGTGGTGCATGTTGGAACCTGAGAGATAAGACCCAAATGTAGAAACACGAGAACATAATAAATAAACATGAGCAAACGAGCACCTAAGGCAGAAAACAGAAAACGCATTACTACTTTTAGTGCATCAAAACTGTGCTTAAAATAGTTTGTGAAATCTATCTGCTACCCTGCTATCACCGCTAGCCCTTAAAGCACTGTAAAACATGCGCAGGAGAGAGATACGAGTGATTAAATACCAGGAGAATGAAGAGAATCACTAAGGAAGAAAACACTTAGAAATTAAAAAAAAAGTCATCTTTGAGTTAATGAGTGGATATATTGCAGACTTCAGGGATATTTTGGGTCACTGCTGAAATGGCAATAAGATTGTTCAGTGAGCCTTCAACCTAACCCTGTTTCCCTTCCCAGTACCTTTGTATTCATGCGATTGGCTTGCTATATGGCAGGTGAAAGAACTGCTTGAGGGAACGCTACTTCGTCTGGCCTTCATACGCAGGTCTGTGACAGTGAATGGATTGTCGGGTGTGGGTGAAGGGATGGTTAAGGGTGTGTATGAATCAGGGTGGGGTGTGCCAATAGGATTTATATTGGGTTTTTATTGAGATAAAAAAAAGGAATGTAGGAGGAATATGGTGGGGAGGAGCAGAGAGATTCAGATAAAAGGCAGAAAAACAGGATGACAAAAGGAAGAAGAGAAGGATGTGGGAGGGAATGATGAGGGAAAGGAGGTGGAGGACAGAGACAGACAAGATGAAAAGACAACTTTTAGTGCATGACACTCAGTGAACAATGCAGACAAATGAGAGATGATAAAGATGGGGGCAGTATGAAATGCAGCATTTGGATCAGCCTTTCAATAAATAACAATAAATGGAAATGATGAACATGAGACAAATGAGGACCCGCATCATAAGGCTCTCGTAAGAACATCTGACCAAGTTTTTAATACAAATACACACCGTGATCGACACTAAATTGGTTTCAGTTTTGCTATGGAGTTCAGAGATCAGTTTAGTGAATTATGCAGGGAAAAATTAGCTCCTAAATGGAAGCTTAAACTATCAGAGAAACCAACCAGAAAGCAAAGGAATAATTTGTAAAAAGAGAGAAAAACCAACAAACGAGCTGTAATAGAAAAAGTCCCAATATGTCCAAGAACAAAAGCAGAAAGCGTAAGTGAGTGTGCTGCCCTTCTCGCCACTGCTAAAGGGAAAATCTCAGGAAGATAAAAGGACAGAGAGGCTGGTAAAAAATCCAAAGATCTTTGCAAAATGAGAAATCCATCATGTGAGAATCATCCATTAAAAATTAAGGGATTTCAAAGCTACATTATATGAATTGTAGTAAAGAAAATCTTCTCAATTACCAGTTAAATTCAACCGTATTTACAGACTGGATGTCTCATTTTGGTTATAAGTTCTCCATTGTTAATAATAATAAGGTCTAAGGAGCCACCTAATGCTGAAACTGGGATCCTTTTGTTAAACTCTGCGTTGTAGCGCACAGCAGGGCCTGAGAGAGAGAGTGGGACAAAGAGTCAGATATATTAGTATCAAAAAGTTAGCAAAGAGAGTTATTTTATTTATAATGGACATCTCTTTTAGTACAGGTGGCTGTGTTTTGGGGGGAAAACTGTGAGACATCAGGAGTTTTAGGGCTCAAAATATTAATTTTGCAACAAACCATCTCTTTTTTCAAATATTAAGTTTGGTAATAAATCAAGCAAATGCCTTGTTATTTGACAAAACACTGGTACTCACAGATGGTTTTAAATTGTGGATATGCTAATACATCTGTTATATCATAACTGGAAATTATATTTAATCTAAACCAGAGCAGAGAACGGCATTGGCAGCTTTTTCTCCATGCAAAAGCTGCTTTTGCTATCTTCGTCTGGCTTCGCTTTAAACTTAGTTTTACCAACTGGCTCTGCTGGTGGGCTTTCCTACTATGTCATATGGTTCATTAATCTGAAGTTAGCCCTGAGATAGACAATGATAGACAGATGGTTCGTCAATCATCTGCCAAGTATTTTTTGAAAGTGCCTGCCCTTTTCCAAACAGTCTGAAAGGAGGATTTTTGAGTTGGTTTTGTGTAACAGACCATCTGGCATGACAGGTCATTCTCCCATATCTCTACATGGAAGATGAGCAAATAAGGCCCATTTTCAGATACAGTGGAGGCCTAAGCTAGGGATTTATCAGCACAGAAATTGGCCACGAGTTACAGCAAAATTAACTGCAGCATGATCTCATGGGAAGAATTATTGGAGGCCCCAGTAATCAAGCACTTGTCCTCTGAATACACTCCTGAGTCAGAGGCGCAGCACAGAGACAACAGCAGAAGTCAAACTGCGACAGTGACAGTACAGCTGAGGAGAGACCAGCAATATACTGGAGAGAGAGACAAAATAAGGAAGACTCTACCTTTGATTGAGCTGGTGGGGATGATACCCTCTGCTGTTCCACCATAACCCCCGGACACAATGCTAGTCTCGTTGAGATTGGGACCTGATACCATCACCTGTTGTAGATCCTGCAAAGTGGGGAAAGTAAAAAAAAAAAAAAAAAACAAGAACAAAGGGAAGGATAGAGGGTTTTGGGTAGGGATATGCACAATAGACAGGAGTGACAGGAGTGTTAAATTTTATGTCAGTTAAAGACAGTCACTAGAGGGGGACAAACACCACTGTGTTAGAAAGGTTAGTGAGTACACACAAGGCAGTCTAACTACAACCACTTATCTACAGGGAAAACTATAAAGTTTTATAAAGTAAAGACAGAAAACACCACTTCAGTGCCCAGTTAATAATCAACCTGTCTAATGACACTGGACCAAGAAAGAGGACCATGTGGTAGACAGTCAGTCCTGATCTATGCCGCAGGAAATGCTACAACGAACAATTTTCTCCTTCCAAAATAACCAGAAGCTTCAGTAAAGCTCTGCATCATGAGGTGAAATGTGATAAAAGCCACGCAATCCATCTTGTAGGCGTTTTATCTTTAACTACCTGTTTTCTTTTCTATGTCTTGCTGCTCAAGTATCAGCTCTTTGGTGAGGTATTTATAAAAAGAAAATCTGTCCCGAACAGGTTTCTCACTTTTGCAAACCTTACATGAACCAACAATAAACAGGTTTGAATTAAAACCTGCATATGCCATGAACACGCCTCTTTTTTCATTCTCTGCAAACACTTGCACAGTGACTGAACTATGGGCAAAGGTCCATATCGTAAAATGTAAACAGGAGCATAATATAGGATACTTCCTGAAACGTTGAGCTTAGATGCTCAGTAAGATAGTGATAAGGAAATTCCAAGCTCTGAAAGGGAGGTGGCTGCTTCCTTCTTTAAAGTAAATGAGTAAACTCAGAGTATGCTTGATGCTACCAAAAGGAGGTAAAAATGCAACTCCTGTTATTTGTGCTGCTTAGCATCATTTAATGAAGAAACAATCGGCATGACGCAAACTATCTAATAAGGGTGTATGTAAGTGGTGGGAATCTGCAAGCACCTCACAATTTGATTACATTTCAGAGGGTTATTAAGTGAATACAAAGCTATTATCGATGCTTTAGAACTTTTTGATATTTTTCTATAATGGATTTTTTTTCATTATGTGACTACATCCAACTCTAAAAACATTGTTTACTTAAAAGTCCATAACTTGAAAAAAACGTAAAAGATGATATTACCTCTAAAATCTACTTGCTCTGCCATCCTCACCAAAACTCAAGAAAAAGCGTACCTTAGAATATAAACCAGGCGCACATGTTTTCACATTTCACCAGCCAATTGGTTCATCCACAAGGAACATATTACAGCTGCGATGATTAATCAATAACTTGTCAACTATTAAAAGAATGTTGATAATCTTTTGTCTTTAAATTGATATTTAAGATGTATTTTTTAGAAAAAGAAGTTTTCTTTTAAAAAAAAATACAAATGTTTTACTCCTTATCACAATAAACTAAGTTTAAAAAAGATCTTTGAGGATGTTTTTTTTAACAGTTACTGACATTTTATAGACCAAACCACTTATCGATTTATTACGAAAATAATAGACGGATTCATCAACAATGAAATTAATTGTAAGTACAGCCCCAGTCGTAACATTATGGAAGAGAGAATCACAATGCTTCTCAGGATCAATTTTCTCTCCCACCCCTATACTGCCCTGCTTCAGGGCCTCATCTGTTCATAGCCATGGTCAGCTCTCTCTTGACCTCCTTGCCAAAACAGTTACATTTCATAATATCAAGACAGAACTGGCACAGCCAATTCACATCAATATTCCAGCTGTAGTATGACATGATGATTATTAGTATGACACCATGTTTACTCTGTCAACCAACACCCCCAAAAATAGAGGAATCACACTCAGACATCACCCAAGTGCACACAGAATCTATGCTAGATTAGCTCACCACAATCTTAAAATTGAATGGAAACAGACTGTTACATGAGATGTGTTAGCGGTCAGCTATTTTGTTAGCACTACACAATCAGAGGGGTTACTCTCAAAATATGAATGATAGATTCCTTCTATCTAGAGTTAGTAGGAGTCAAGTTAACAGGCAGCACAACTCCAGCTGCACAGTGGTTTGCCATAAAAATGAAATGTCTGACATTTAAACCAACGTAGTGATGCGAGGCAATTTAATACCGCTCACAGTCAAACCACTGAGCAGTACTACACACCAATAAGAACACACACACACACACACACACACACACACACACACACACACACACACACACACACACACACACACACACAGCTCACCCTGGTGCCTCTGGAGC
This sequence comes from Diplodus sargus, assembly GCA_903131615.1. Taxonomy (NCBI): domain Eukaryota; kingdom Metazoa; phylum Chordata; class Actinopteri; order Spariformes; family Sparidae; genus Diplodus; species Diplodus sargus. Next base: position 1,794,633 of record CAEMYA010000025.1, on the reverse strand, counting down.
TCCCTAAGTTCTCATCTAAGCTCCACTGCAGTTTTGCAGCCTGCACGTAGATGGACGGGGGGACATCGACAAACAAGAGAACGACAACAAAAAAGGAGAAACAAATAGAAAAGGAAAGGAGACAAAAAAGAAAAATCCATGACTGAAATCATGAAACAAGATAGAACGATGTAAAAGAAATCCCAGAAAAATCATTGTAATGTCCACAGACAGCAGGGGTGTAGGATGGAAAACAGTGATGAGTGATATCACAGCAGGTCAGGATTTAGCTGCTTTGTGTTAAGTTTTCAGCGGATCATCTAATCCACTGGGTGTGAACATGTTTCTTCATCTTTGCAATTATATTTTTCCATCACTGTCTGAACACTGATTCAAGTGCAACATTGCAAAAATGAAGACAATCATTTACAAGACATGTAAAGACATTTAAAGTAACTCTAACAAAGATAAATCAGAAAGAACAGAAAAACATTCAAAAGCCCAAAATATAATCAGCTATTTAAGTCATTAATTTTGGGAGAATGTAACCAGAGACCGTTAGCCAACAACCACAAACTAGTTATAAAGAGGGACAAGGCCTTTTGAACAACATTTTCTCCTTCATTCGCTCCATGTGCATCTTTTTTTAGAGATCTGCCTCATGTTGTGGCATCTGTTCAATGAGGAAGAAAACTAGCACGGACACAGATTCCGCTTTGTATGCCATGTTGACACAGAGCCTGTTGCCTGAGACGAAGGAAACGAAAGCACCTTTGAGTCATCATAGAATAACATGGTCGTGATATCTTAACAGAGAGGTTTGGAAGGCTTGTAAAAATCTCTTGCCTGTTCACGTATAGAAAGCTATGACATGATAGCAGATGCTCTGCTTTGAAACGCCACAAACCACCATTTTCCAAAATAACGGAGCAGCTTTGCAATTCTACAAAAACACTACAATTGGGAGATCTCCAAATTAATAAAGTAATCACCTCTGAGAACTTGTGTTTAACAGCATAAGCATCTTGAAACACTGTTGATTGACTGAGCAGACTCCAGTGAAGCATCCGATGCATTTGCCAGGATCCTGCTGGCAGTCGATCCCATCTCTGTCGCTGTCAAGCTGCCAGTCACCCTCCCCTTTCTGACACAGTCACAATGCAACAACATCTGAAACCAGACTCCTGCTCTTCCTTCACCTGTCAGTCTTCGTCTTTATCTGCAAGAGCGACGCAGACTGTTGCGGCTTTGACTGAAAGCGCTGCACAGCAGATATCAATCTGATTTCAGAGGGCTTTCACCCAAGGACAAAGCACAGCCAGTTTCAGATTAATTGCAGAGTTGCCATGACAACCGGGTAATATGCAGCTCCAAACAGTGCAGCTAAACACTCCTTGTACATGAACACATTAGACTGGAGTTAGCCGCACCAAACGGTTGAATACTTGCTTCACTGTGCATGCTCGGTGAGAGGGTAGGAATTTGTTTTACTAATGGAGTGGAGCCACTTATAGTTTGGTGTGCAAACAACTAAATCAACTGCCAGTGCTTCATCCAGGATCTTCATCTGTTTGACCAACAGGGAGCGCCTTGGGTCGCAGGAGAATAAACAACCTGTTCCTCTGCACCTCCACTGCCATTTCATTCTAATCTGAACTGACTCTGACTGGGACACTCCTGAAAATTATGTGAACAAAGTGTTAAATTAGCTTCGCTGGACTCCTCGAAATAGGCACTTTCCTAAATGAACAGTCCCCAACTGGCGAGCAACAACTACATCTGAGTTGTTATTTCAGTTAAATCAAATACACCAGAGATGTGTCTTACAATCCTGAACAAGATGCCACATGAGCTGCTAAAGGGAAGAACTTGTTCACAAAGACACAGATGGTCTCTAACACCTGAATTCCCAGTACGATCCCTTTCCTAAGCAGACCAAAGAACTACTAGCAATGTCTGGCAGGTAATAGGTAATACAATACTAGTTAAACACAGGCAGAGGAGGATATTTAGGTTCACAACAAGGGATGCAAATGCATTTGTCTCTGAGCAGTTGAATACAGATATATTAGAGTGAGTGAAAACCTCAAGTGACTGGCCACATACACGCAGCCAGTGTTCCAGACTGACAACTGTATTTGCTGAGAAGTACTTAGTATTACCGCAGAGTGGTGCAACAGTGAGAATGGCATTAAACGAGCCAACTCACTTAGCTAATCTCGTGACGGCTGAGAACAGTACCCGTGACCACAGTGTCAACTTCAAACAACTGACACCCCACATCACCCATCATCAGAAATACCGCGTTATGACATCAGCTCGGCTCAAGTATGTCGGTTGAGTTTCTTCATGTGCTTTCGTGTGAATGATACAACCTTCAGGGATAGTACTGTTCCACTGAATGCATGGCTGAATACATGAAGTTAAGGCTATTGTTAGAATTTCCTTAAGAGAAAAAAAAGTGGGTGCCTGATGAAAGACAAAGGCAATTGTACACTTAAAGCTATACTAAAACTCACAATAAACATGTGCTTAAAACTAATAGAAATCTTTAAAGGGTCAACAATGTCCATTCTGAATCAGAGCTTTTGATGTCATAATGTTAGGTAAATGAACAAGAAGTACTCTGTAATCTCTGTACTCTCTTCTGTTGGCTGCAGTTTAGATTTGGGTATGTTAATGTTCCTCTGTCGGCTTGTGATGCACCTTGTTTCCAGGTTTAATAGCTTTAAACATGTAAACAACACAGGGTGGTGTCAAAATGTTTCACATCAACAGATTTAGCAGCCGACCTGACCCACCTGTTCAAGGCTGTCGTCCTCTGGTAGTGTCCCTGTGTCACCATTACTGTTGATTGGAATCTCCATTGTGGCTGCTTTACTCATAATGCTGTCTGTCATAATGCACTACGCCTGCGAGAGAAAAGGAGAGAGATGTGGATACAACAGACACCTGCGAGTGAAAAAGGCAGGGATGGAAAAACAGAGAGGCCTAAATGCTGCTTTGAAGAGGAGAGACCAAACAGTTTAGTCAAAACAACCAAATCATTATTCGGCAGATGGGAATATAATTGCCACCAACAGGCGAGTAGGGTGGTTTTCAAAGAGCAAGGCTACCGCTCGGCATATAAACAACACACCTCTCTGAAGGACCCCGTGCGGCACTACAATGAGCTGTCGTACTGAAGTGGCCACTCTACTCTACAGCTCGATTACAGCTCCATATTTTAGTGCGTCCACTCCCTAAAAAACCCAGACTACAGGAGGGAGAGCAAGCTCGTCTGCTCCACATTCACACAATTCAAGTTATACATTTGTATATGCAGAATATTTGCAACAACAAGAAAAATGCTGGACAAGCAGTAATATAGCTCCTATTTTTGACTTGGAGGGGAATAATAAATTCTGAGCTTAATCAGTTCACTCCCACAAACACCAATGGTTTATACGTGTGTGTGGGAGACAAGGGCAAAATGAAGGCCAATTTGAATGTTTAATATTTGTTGTTTATCCTGGTTTTCACGCTGCAGATCAGGGCGTCGATTACACAGGTAGACGTGACACCTTGATAAAGTCTTGCGTGTACAACAGCAGCGCTGCATAGGGAGAAATACAGAAGCCAAAAATACAGTGGGTGATTCATTTTGCACTTGTGGGTGTTTTGTGGCCTTTTGTTCTTAGGGCCAATATAAAAGGCCTTGGAACTGTAGTTATTAGTAATGTATGTTGATTTTATTCAGACTATTAATGCTGCTTTTCGGTGGAAGAGAGGTGAAAACGCATCATTTATGTAAGTGGCTGCTACAAAAGGAATCAATGTTGGTTTGTTGCTTTTTAAAAAATGTGTAATGTTTTCAACAATGGTTTCACAATGTCATTATGAATATGTTATTATAATTATTATTAGTTTACGTTTTTAATTCAAGATTAAATTCTGATAAAAGCATTAAACAAGACCATTACATGTTTACATTATTAGTTCTTAGTATTTGATGCGTCTTCTCACGCTGTTGTTTTACTTTAAAGCACCACTGTAGAAAAAACAGGTTGGTGTCCCTCTGATGTTTGCTCCACGTGGCTGACTGACTCTGCAATTAACTATATGGCTGGTTTATGGCAGTGACTTGCTGGCACCGATGAAGGGAGGCACTCGCACAGTTTGTTTACATTTGCTCTGACCTCATCTAGGAGGGCTCTGCAGTCACAAACACACAGTTGGCCATGCCCTATCCATTTCCTGAGTGACACATCTCTGTTTACTTCGGACAATGGAAGTTGTGCTTCTCTTGCCCAATCCTCAACGCAGTAACACTCTTCTAAGACAGCTTAGGCTTGACATCTTCTTCATATTAGCCTACCTGACCAAAAACGTATTAAGTTGTAGTTGTATGCCCTGGAAATGCAGATAAAAGTCTGCTTATTGAATTGAGTTTCTACACTTACAGTACAAGGCACTCTCAGGTACTCAGCTTTTTACGAGACTAAAGCTTGAAGTCTGAGCAAACAAGTTTGCTGCTTTGCATAACATCTACATGGGGAATAGGCCTTAGAGTAGTTGTGGTATATTGTCAATGTGAAAGGCAACAGGGTGTTTTAGTTATTGACCACTTGCGATATTAGGAATGATCCGCTTCCCAAATAACTTCAAATATCCATTTAGCAGCTTTGAATGTGCTACAACAGAGATACTGAACTTTCTTATCTATTGTCACACCTAAAGGGAGATAACGTGAGTACTGGTTTACTTCTATGTGACAGGCTAGGGTGTTCACGTGTTGAGACTTTAAATCAATTGCACAATTTAAACATCGTGGGAGCCGTGACAGGTGCACCAGCACAGGTGTAACAGTCTCCAGCAGGTAGGGCTGGATGAAGCCCCCCCCCCCCCACGGTGGGTTCAATCTGCCCAACACAGAGGGGTTTATTCAAGCCGGGAAAATAGCATAACTTAATAGCTACTGGTTGAAAATGTGCACAACAATGAAGCAGCTTTTTCGAGCTGAAGAAGAAATTTGCTTTCTAGAAAAAAGGCCTGCTTCTAGTTCACACATGCAGCTGTTAAGGGGAGGCAGGTTAACAAATGGTAAACAACCCACTGAGTTTACTCCGCCTGGCCGGCTTGCTAACAGAGGTCGACATGTAAAAATCCTTCAACCAGACAAGATGAAATGTTTCCAAACGCTTTGACTTACGGTGTGCTTGGTCCCGTCGTAAAAACAGGGCTGTTCGGGGAAGCTAGCGAGAGAGCTAATAACAGGCTAACGGCAGTGCATCCCAGTTCCTGCGCGGCTTCGTGCAGACTGATGTGTCTTTTGTCAGTCCGAGGAAAAAACTGTCCGTGGGAAACAACCTAGTGCTCTTGTTTAAGACTATTTTAATGGCACAGCCAGGTAAAGTCTTGTTCTCGGTGCGTTTGTCCTCTGACTCCTCGTAAATAATCCTCTATCTTCTTTTTTAATGCCAAGAGGAACGCTTTACGGAACTGACGACACCAAGGAATTCATTCTGCAGACGCGCTCCCACAAAGATTGTCTATTTCCAAGAAGATGGATCACTCGGGCAAAACTGCCGCGGTGCTACCTCGTGCTAACCTTCAGAATTGCAATTACAGAATGGCTTGTAAAATTTTCCATTTTGTATATTTATATTACATGTATTTAGTTATAATGCATATGGTTATAATACAACTAGCAGCCGAAACAATCTGTCTTTCTAAGTCTAGTGTGAAAAATCGATTTCTACACATATTTAACGCAATGTATTATATGTGTGTAGGCAACTTTCAGTTGTTTAAAAATGAGTGGAACAATTGTAGCGGAGTGAGAGCTCTTGCTTTTTCCATCTTTCGGCTGCAGCCCATCTTTGGGAGCATCCTGCAGGTGATGTTTGCAGGTCCCAGCCAGCCGCTGATGGCTGCACACTGACTCAGGTGAGTGTGAGTTAGGCGCTCATTTAATTGTGCCTCCAGACATGAGAAGACTAACGACCTCCCTGAATCCAAAGGTTGTATACCAAAGGTATTATTCCAAGGAACCCTGCCCCCTGTGTAGTAGTATAGTATAGTATAGTATAGTCCAGTATAGTATGTACAGTATGTCTCTTTTTAATTTTTTTGTGGGGGGGCTTGATGTGAGAGAGTGAGGCACACATGCAGCAAAGGGGCATTAGGACTTAGTCTTTGGCACACAGACGTTTTACCACCTAGGCAAAAGGATATGGATTCATTTTGATCATGTTATGGTGACAAAATAATCTGTGTTGTGCCTTGCCTTGCTTCTTCACCATCTGGTATATTCTTAGGTTTCCTCAAAAATGGCCTAAATGCATGCTGTAACAGCAAATAGCTGTGCTGCCTGCAGAGAATGCCTATTGTATAGCACCCAAACATGTAAACGCCCCACCCCAGCCCAAAGAGACAGCTTATAATTTGCATACAGTAGCTTGATACAACGGGCCAACCGGTGCAGTACAGAGGGGGGTATGCAGGAGGAAATGCTTTTGTGCAAGAATTAGATACATGCCTATATTATTCATACGCTCCCCCCATATGTTTTGTATTTGTAAAATTTGTTTCAGTTGTTTTCCCTTTTTTCCCTAACTGTGTGTGTTTTCAGCGAGTTTTGAGGTTGCTTATTCGTTATCTCCATCACGCGTGAGGTGGTCTTCCATATCCTGCTATTAACTTAAAAACCTCAGGCTGAGGCTAAAGCACAACAAAGCCTCAATACTGCCCTCCTGTGGGTACATTTAAGTATGTGATCTCCTGGTGGAAAAAAAAGTGCTGGGGCTCTTCATCTTGAGGCTTTTCCTTCAGTTTATTGAGCTATGCCATAAAGATCCCTAAAACACACAAGACAACAATTAAAACATAGCAAGTCGTCATAGTCCATAAAGTCTGTCCTGAGGTCAAGAACATGCTGACATAAGATAAATCATTTGAATCCTTTTATTTGCTTGGGATTGAAGCAAATGTGTCATGTTTGAATGGAAGGATGGTAACCGCCACTATACACATGCCTCTGTCCCAGTCATAATACAGATTTCATGCCAGAGAACAATACGTTATATGTGTTGGATCTTACAGTTCATGACCACAGTCTGATTCAGCCTGGAGGTGACTGATGACAGAAACATAACACGGGCACATCAAGCGTATACCTCTTGCGCCCGAGTATGAATGGACCACTATGAACAATGTGAGCAGTGCTGGACGAGGTCCTACAAACACTGGCGGGCTGAGGGGAGTCACACAGCTTCTGCAGTCACTCAGAGTCTGAGGAAGGAGGTGGGAAGGGAAAGGCCGAACGTTTTAATAATGAATAAGATTGGACGCCGAAAGAAGCGCGGAGCCAAAAGAAACTCTCGTGGTATGTTTTGGAGGGGGCGTGAAAGGCCATACGGGAACGTTTTGCCGATGGAAGTGTGTGTTGAATGCAGTATGGACTTTCCAGCTGTTGGTGTGTTTTGTGGTGCCAGTCTACATCACTACCTGTCCCAGTCAACACGTGCGGTGTCATGCAATTTCTTCTTCTTCTTCTCTAAATAGATTGAAAAAAACAACCAAAATGTTTTAAGCCTTGCAAACATTAAAAACGTAATGCAGATATGTGTGCACAGTGTGGTCCGCCCCAGATTGTAGCCCACAGCAGAGTTACAGTTTTATATATTGAACTAGTTTTTATTTCACTTTCAATTTCTGTTTTTGATTCAGTTTCAATGATTTTTTTTAGTTTTACAGTTGTTTTTCATTAATTTAAGTATAAGTTTGAGGGCTTTTTTAGGGGGTGACATTTGTAAGAACACTTTATAAAGACAATTAAGGAGCCACATAGATGTCTTAGTCTCAGTAAGTGAGGTGGTGTGTTGACAGATTTTGACCAAAGTGCCAAAACCACTACAACTAGTATTTTTATTCTATTTTATTTATTTTTGTTAACAATTTTATTTTAGTTAATTAGTCTTTATTTTTTATTTCAGTCACACCATTCCTCCCGATTTGCCAGCTAGAATCAAAGTCTTCTGACTGTGATTCATTTATAACGTGGTGTATCTTGATTAATCATTTTCACTAGATTTTTATAAGTATTCCACTACACATGCTATAGGTAATATTAGTTACATGTGTTCTATGCATGATAATGGAGACTGCGATACTTGACAGAATAGCAATAGTAATAGTATTCATAGATTCCTTGGTATGAGAAATGTCCAAACAAAAGGCATCTGTTGTCGCTGAAAGAGCTAGAAGGTGGACCCAAATGCAAGAGACGACAAGCAGGCAAGATCAACGGCACAACTTTTATTCATAATAAACCTAAGGAATGAGTGAGCAGAAAAGACAGCTCTGAAGAATGAAATGGAAACTGGACTGAAATGCAAACAAAGCTGGCGATGGAATGAGGTGCGTATGGAGCGAGGTGGGGAAGCACAGGCGAGAAAAAGGGAAAGAAGCCGATCCTAGACGAACACTAGGAACTAGTGCTGATGCAGGGCCGCTGTGAAGGGTATGTCAAAATCCAAATGAATCACATTTATTGTCTCCGAAAAACTAGAGAACACACAATTGCAGTTTGTTACGTTAAAAAACAGATATGCCATAAAAACAGCTGCATTTTACAAATCAAGGACCATAATTCATAGCTGCTTTTTGTGGTTTGTGCTTAGTCCTATAGGAATTTCACTGGATATTCATGTAGTATGAACCCATCAATGAAACTCCAGAACGGTGTCCTTCACAATCATCATGAAGATTCAGCACTTGAGGAAAAAAAACACGTGAGGACAGCAGAAACACGGAGTACTGGAAGGGCAGTGACGTGTCACTGCCTACACGGAAAATGCAGAGTTAGCAGCGTGAGGCGCAGAGGAGGTCAGCGCGTACTTTTCTGTTAAATGTCATGGTGGTAGAAAGTGGTGGAGAAAGTTCTTTTGATGTCTTCAGTCAGCGACCACAGGAAGCGTGAGTTTGGCCGAAGACGGACTAGTTACTGGAATCAGGGGATGTTATTCCTTACTCAGCCATTAGTGAGCAGACTCACCTGTTGAATCACACAAAGACTCATGCACATGCAGGGGAAAGTCTCACGCAGACACTTTCACAACACATGCAACACACACACCGTCTCCACAAATGAGAAAAGCGTTTCACAGTTTTTGCCCCTTCCCAACAATCATTAAACACTCAATAAAAGAGCACTTCTGGTCCACTTTATACCTGAAATGCCCTCATGATGGCACCAAATCCCAAACATAAATGCAGCCAAATCTACAATCCAATCTGCAGCATACAGTATATACATACACAAAGAGCCGGCTTCAAATATAAGCCTCTGCAGACTAACAAGATGCTTCAGCTCTTATCATCAAAGAAAGGAGTTCAAAAGCCGATGAGGCAAATCAGCTTGGATACCATCTCTGTGAGGGAAAGATGATTGTCGACCGCAGCAGCCTTTTTACGATCGTCTTCATCATCGACGAGATGACTAACATCCTTTCCGGAGCTTCACATGTGGGCTTCTCATTGTAAACAGGACACTTAATGAACATGCCAATCACTGCCAGGCCCTGAGCGGATGACACTGATGTATGGTCCAGGAGACCCACACCGGCCTTGATTGCCTTTGTTCATCAGCTAATCAGAAATCCTGTTAATGGACTATTGAAGTGTTTACACTGTGGAGAAACACACCACCCTCTTTTTCAAACAAAGAGTGTGTGACCTGCCGTTGAAGCTGTGTGCGCGAGCCACTAATAAAGCCGCAGACACGTTGCCGTGAAGTACCCCACGCACACGCACACAAATGCTCTGTTCTGCAGTTTAAGGTCATATCGCTGTTTAAATATCTTGACCGACGACGAAGCTACCGAACGCAGAGGTGTTCCAGTCTTCAATAGCAACCTAACCCCCCCACCCACAAAAAAAAAGTCCTTCTCATCTGTTCTGCATCAGGAGCAACGAAAACACAGGCCTGTGCCCTTAGGTTTGCGAGGCCCTCTGTGGCTGTGAGCGAGCCATTCAGGAGTCACCCTGGGTAAATATTACAGGTCACTGCCGTTAAAGGTTTTTCCTTTTTCCTTGTAGGATGTCGTGCTGCTGTTTTTGTGAAGCGTGTGCATAGCCGAGCTATAATATTAGCACAGGAGCTGCTTTCAGGGCGCCGTGGTGTTAATCCCGTCCTTCCGTTTCCACTGATGAGTGACTAAAATTTTTTTTTTTCCACAGTTAGATACACATTTCCAACAGATAATACTGCATACTTTGCAGATTTTATTTTTGGGTATGTAGAATTTAATAGGGTTTGAACATCTTATGGTTGCCAAAAATAATGGAGTGAAAGTTTATTCCGTAACTTGGAAACAGTAGTTTAACAAAAAACTGTTCTCCCAGCTTACTCCAGAGTTTTTTGGCCGCATCGCACCTGCTTCCCCAACAGCAGCGCTGGTCGGCTCCTTAATGGACATGATACACGTAATTGTCCAATATACATGCTCAACAAGTACTGTACAATCAAGTGTTTCCATTTTCTTCCATTGCACTACCTTTGGAGGCAAATATCCACTTTTTACTTGACAAAGTGTTTGATAACTTAAAGCGACATTTAGTAGAAATTGGCCTTTCTGTGCGATTTGTCCCCCCCCCAACACTAACCCTAACCTCCCCATGTGTTGAAAACTTGTACTTTGAAGTAAACATGTATGTAATGCTGTGATCCTACCCTCTCACTGATGTTACACAGTGCAGAAACAAGTGACAGAGACACCATTCACCCCATCACACTGCACCATCAACATAGTTTGTAACTTTTGTGAAAAAGTTACATAATGTTGCTTTAAGTTTTGTGTTAGTTTACAGATTCCAAGTCAAAATGTACATTTTCAAATGAATTTATTTGATCTGCAACGGAGTGGAAAATGCAATTTTATTCGCCAGGAAATTACTTTTGATAATTGAATATGTCAAATATCAGATATTTTAAGACTTTTACCCAAGTGCTATTCGTATGGCTTCCCCTCTATTACCAAAATACTATTTCAACACGATATCTTAAGCCTGAACACTTGGGCCTTAACCCAAAGCCGTGTTTTACTTTTAAACCTCAACTGACAGTCTGATAATAATGTTTCTTCACAACATTAATGAAACTGAACACGTGATAAGTATCGATATGGACGCCTGTTGAACGTGATATTGTTGAGGTCGGTCTCTCCCACTGTGGAATTAATTCATGCGGAGGCTTTTGCAAATTTGGAAGCATTCAATGGTCCCATGTGAGCCAGAGATGTTATTAATGCTTCCTGAGTTTATTTTGTTTCTGAAACAAGCTACCTGCACTTGGCAGAACACAGCGTAGCTTGTTAAAAAAATCCACGCGAACAATGTACGTTCGCATAATGGGACACACACACACACACACACACACACACACACACACAGAGCCAGCTGTGATCAGAAGTGTTTGTGTCGGTTGCCAAGATTGGTGTTTTACAGCTGCATTTGTTCCTGGATCTGCTGGTTTATGGTGCGCTCCAGGGTCACGCACTACATCTAAACACTGCCAGAGTAAAAAGGGGAGCTTGCATGTACCCCTTCACCTCAACCCTGCCACACACACACAAACACACACACACATAGGAGTGAGAGGTCTGCCCACACACACTACACGGGACGTGAGCCACATCAAAGCGGACACACTAATCCCAGCAGGAAACAGGGGATACATGTAGGCCCGATCATGAAAGTAGAGGTCGGGGGGGGGGGGTGCATATGAAAAAAATACATAAAAAAGAGCTATCCTCTAAACACGTACACCGGCTGTAGTTAATCTGGAGTTAATGAGAGTCAATAGTCTTCTCCAAAACTAGCTTTGTTTTGACTGAGATGATTTGTCTTCAAAAAGATCCGTCCAGCAGTCATAATTATGGGATTAATGAGCTCATGTAGCCTTGTGTCTAGTGAAAATGGAGAGAAATCCGATCTCATGATAAGCAGTAACAGAAACGATCATTCAAGCCTTCAAAAGAAAATATTTTTTGATTTTATGATTTATTTTTTTCCATGAGCAAGACACAGACACAAAATGTATTTGCAGAGTTGCAAAAAAAAAAAAAAAGACAAGATCAACAAAGGATGACTCTAAAAATAACTCGTATCTGGTGGCTCCTTTCAACCAAACCAATATTTCAATGCGGTGTTTGGGAGTTTCGCGGACCTCCAACATATTGTGTAGTCTGAGGAGTCCTTTTTCAAAATCGGGGAGCTTAAAGGCACTTCTTTGTTCTCTTTTGTACGTCCCAGTGTTCTTTGAAAACTCTTCTAAGGAACCCACAATTTTCGCAGCGAGCCCGAAAAAGCCCCTAAACTAACCTCAGGGGCCCTCAGGACCTTTTGGGCGCCGCAGGATCACCGTGGGCTTGGATGACAGCGGAGGAGGGGAGCCGGGCAGCCACCTGGTGGGGCTGTGGGAGAGGGGAAATGGACTGCAATCAAACGAGCCGCCGCAGAAAACACCGAGCGTTCACTGGGTTTATGAGGCAGTCACATGCAGTCGACCACTAACAATGAAAGAGGAAACACCTTTCTTTTCCACAGGCATTCCACCTTGGTCTTTGTCTTGAAAATATGTCTGATAAACTGGTCTGATAAACCTACCATAATAAATTCCAGGGAATGAGTTGAAGTGCATTTTTGTCTAGGAGGAAATACAAATTGTGACAGTCTGCTTCACGTCTCATACCTCCATATTTCTACGAATGATCCACTTGCGACTGCTGCACCGATCAGCTCTGTTCTCATATAATCCTTCCACACACACTCACACACACACACTCAGACGCTGGCACTCTGGGTTTTTTTATTCTTTGTGGTCTCTTGTCTGAGCTCCTCGGTGACATTTACACTATTCAGCCTTAAGAGACCCATTAGGCTGACGGCACCATGCATCGACTCCAGCCCAGTTCGGCGTGGAGCTTTCCATTACGCTGGTCAGTTGGATCTGATGGGGAAATGCTTGTAGGGGGAAAAAAAGACAGAAATAGGGCAGATGAACAATGGGACAGATGCTTGAGGAATTGGAGCTTAAAAAGAACAGTTTGCTCAAAAATTAAAATTCAGTTATCATCATGCCGATGGAAAGTTGGTCTGGGCTGACGATTCCACTCTAAGGGTCTCAAAGAAAGTTATAAATTACTAATTGCGGTTATGTAAGGCTCATTTTCCTCCTCCATTTATAAAGTGTTTCTAAAGGAGAAGATGTTTTCAGCTTACATTTACATTTTAGGGCATTTACCAAACGCCACTGTCCAAAGCAACTTACAGTTATTCATACATACATTCATGCACACCGATGGTCGGTGGCTGCCATGCAAGGTGCCGACCAGCAGATCAGGAGCTGTTTGGGGTTCAGTGCCTTGCCCGAGGACACTTCGATATGCAGACCAGGGGAATCAAACCACCGACCTTCCTATGACGATGGCCCTACCCCTGAGCCACAGCCGCCTGCCTTTACACAAAGCTTATTTATATACATTTACGAAGTGTTATTTTAGGAATACATCATTTCAACTTCACAATAAGAGACACCAGGAGAGTTAACGAACGGTTAATTGGGGTTAAGTAATGCTTAATCAGCACTCTTCTGCATGTATTAGGTTCAACTTAAGGACTACATGTTTTCAACTTTGCAGTTAGCGCGGTTAATGAATGGTTAATTATGGTCAAGCAATGCACGAAAGTTTGCCAGTTAGGCTATAGAAAAACATTGGGATGATGAAGTCAAATAAGAAACGACACTTACATAAACAAACGGTTTACTGCTAATAATCCAAAAAGCTAATGAAAGTGGATTAGCTGTCAACCTCATGACACAGGCAACATGTTAGTCAACATCTTTATCAACCATATACCATGATTTGTTAGAACCCTAATTAACCCATAAAACACATTTGTTAACAGTTACTTGATGCTTATTATTGCATTCATTCAGTGTTAATCAATGTGTATTACTGTATTAACTAACATGTTATAGCAGGTATACATTAATACCTTAGTTAAAATGAGCAGTATTAGTAAATAACGACTAGACACAACATAACTGTTAAGTTAATGTTTATTTCTGCATTAATTATTGTTGATAAATGTAGTCTTATTGTAAGGTGTTACTTTTCTTCTATTGGGTTTTTAGGTTTTAAAACAAGTCACCAGCTGTTTCCAAAAATGTGTTGCGGACAACAAAACCTCCGCCCAACTTTCCATCAGCTCGAGGATGAGTAGATAATGACCCTATTCCCTTTCTGGGTGAAGTGTTTCTATAAACCTCTGCGAGAGCCCTGTGTTTTTCCGTCTTGGAGGCATCCCACCACCAAAGTTAAAATACATGACCTCATCAACAGTAGGAGTAGCCGCTCCGAGGCTACATCACCGAAGATGGATAATTAAAACCGTGGGACATTATCTGGCAAGGAGAAAGAGTGGCAACTAAGCTTAAAGTCAACATTTACTCCTGTACAGGCAGTCCGAAGATATACTCCTTTTTGAGCTGTGGCCACATTGAATCCGATATCCAAAGTTGCATTCATGTGCCCATCATGCCAAGAATGTGTCTGTTTACAAGGCAACGCCACAATACGAGCCTCGCTGGAGCTTTCGTGTTTTAGGGTAATGTCCAAATTTATGTCAAACGGCCCGTCGACAGGTCCACTGTGATTACAGGCACTACAACTACATACGTACGCATAAATAACGACAGAGAAGGCTCCTTTTCTCCGGATAAATGCACTGCTTATCAAATGCATATTCAACCTTCACAATCCACACAGGGGGAAAAAAACGGCAACAAGTCACAAAACAGCTGCATCTCTCGTCCCGGTGAATGCAGCGCTGTTGCCCTCCCTTCACCTCTGTCACCCCCTCTGTACCAGCAGCTGTAGCAGCAGTGCAGCAGGCCAGATGTTTGGACACAGAGGTGCCGAAAGATCCTCCCCAGCCACCCCCAGAGACCCCCAGCTTCATTCGGTCTTCGTGTTTCAGACTGTCAGCCCCCCGAAGCCGGGCGCCGCGCTAATGACGGAGGCCTGACAGACAGGCCGCTGTCGCCGGTCACGGTCAGCGACGGCTGGCGAGAATGATTTAGAGGGTGATTTTTTCCCCTGCACGCGCACGCGGATGCATTCACAGTCTCCTGACATCATCTTTTAGCATCTAGTATATATATTTTTTTCGCCCAGGCATTTCTATCATTCCTTTTTTCACAGACGCTCTCACAACACGTGCACATCAACATTCCTCTGGAGCACACGCGTTGCGCTAGAGACGTATGAGTCTTCTTTTGGCACTGCAATTATCCTGTAAATGTGCAGTTTACGTTCGCATGCACGCAAACTCAAAATCGCAGGAGATGGACGAGAAAAGATGGCTGCTCACACGCGACACCGTACCGCATCGCGGTGAGCATTTGTAAAGACAGAGCGCCGACTTGTGTTTTGTATAGTTCTACGAGATCCCATACTCCTGCACTTCTTGTGAGTGCATTCAAATGTTAACTGGTTTCATGGAATTTTATTGATATGGACTATATCCTCCCCTCGGTGTCGGCGTAATGGGAATTCCGTTGCGATATTTACTTTAATAATGGTGTTTTTCCGTGTGGGCTGGGGGGGATATCTGTTGGAGTTCGTGCAATCAGTCACGGGGCAGAATTGGTTCATTCCTCTTGCCCCCCCCCCTAAAATGTGCTGAGAGAAAGATAGATGCCTCCAGTCCTTTTAAGCCATTAAGAGGGTGAGCAAACATCCCCGCACAAACCCCCTTTAAAATGACACGTCCGTCTTCCCCTACCTGCGAAAGTAAGCAAATAACCTCTCCCGCTCCTCCTTACTTTCCTCATCTTCCATCCTCCCGATTTCAGCGCCAGCAATCTCGGGGAAAATAGCGCATAAAGCGAAAGCCAGTTGTTGACCTCTGCCTCCCGGAGCTGCCGTTGAGAGAGAAGCTGACATCCGTCCGCAGACACAGGATGCCGTTAATGGTTTTGAAATTATTCAGTCCAGAGAGTCAACAACAATCTTAAAGAAGAGAAAATCCATCACTTTACTGGCCAAAAACTACAAATATACAGCGCCCGTGCAGCAGCGTATAGAAACAGACAGCTCACTCAGTTACCTGTCATGGGGGACCTCAAATATAATCTCGCCTGGAAGTGAATTCCTCAAGAGGGTTTAATTTATAGACAGCTTATAAGGATTTAGGTATGCAGGGGGCCGCCGCCACCCAAACAGCCGCTTCTTAAGCCTCTCTGCTGTGGATAAGACTGCTCATCAAAATGAACTTACCCGTCAAATCTTTTAAAATAAGAGGCCAACAATGGGGCAAGCTCATTCCAGAGATTCAAAACCGTTGACCTCTGCGTCTGTGTCTGCCTCCGCCCGTCCCTCTCCTCCTGTGTGAAACTCAGGGCGAGCACATTTGTGACCCCCAGCGTGAAGTGAAAGCGAGTCAGACTTGGCACAGTGGGCCGCCGAGAGTTTTAACAGGTCAGATGTGAGCCCTCAGGCCCACCTGCTTTCTCGCAGATTTTTTTTACACTTTCTCCGTTTTCCCCTCCTCTCATTCTTGTATTCCCTCCAAACCCAATTCCATGTTTCATCCCCGGACTCCTTTTAAAGGAGCAGTGCGCTGCAGAGGGGTCCAGAAAAGCTTCTAAAGATGAGAAGTTGTTGCATTTTTCGAACACCACGGCATCGAAACGAGACGTTTGGATTGAGAGCGCCACGTGTGACGATGGTAAAATTGCAGGGATTGAGAAATGATACGAGAGGTTTCACTGACTCCCTTTTCGGGCACTCACGCAGAGACGGGGGATTTACGCAAATGGTTTATTAGGGAGAGAGACAAGATATTTCAAATAGCGTCTCGTAAAAAAATAAAGTTGGTATTTTATTGTGCGCGATGAAAACATATTGCACTGATAAAGCAGATTTGAGGGGGAAAAAGCCGTCAGAATACCTTAGGTTTTATATTTTTGTTTCTGAGGGATGCTCCGTATGGTTTTTCTTAAGTCGATAACCGCTAACGATAAGATGAAAGATCATTTCACATTTGCGTATTTTTAAAAAGAAGGTCACAACAAGTGTGAGTAGGGCTAAGAAGTAGTGAGCAAAGATGGATGATTTAATAAGTTTTGTGTTGTGTTCCCTCCTCCCAAGCCCTTAGGGGACATGTATAACAAATTGTAATCATGTTGACTTCCTTCGAAAACTATAATACAAAACACACACACAGGCTCTCTAGTTTACATTTCGTAGATTGTTCCATTCCATTCCTCTCATTCTTGTTCTTACTCTCCTTGTTTGTGTCCTTCTCTTTCTTCTCCTTCTTCTTCTTCTTCTTCTTCTTCCTCTTCTTCTCCTCCTTCTCTTCCTTCATCTTCTCCTCCTCCTCCTTCTCCTCCTTTATCTTCTCCCTCTCCCCCTTACTCTTCTTCTTGTTCTTGTTCTTCCTCTTCTCCTTGTTCTCCTTCTTCTCTTTCTTCTTCTTCTTCTCCTTTTTCCTTTGATGAACAGTGTATTAGTTTCAATTTAATTATCGGCCGATAAAAAGCCAATAATATACGTGTCCAATACTATATCATGCATCCCTGGTGTTTACATAATCTACTTTAGTAGCTCTCTAATCACTCTCACTGTAAGAATAATCTGGCAGTGGCCAGAACTACACAATCAGAATATTCGACACATGTTGACATCAAAAATAAACACAACAAATACATCATAAAATACCCTCTCCTGGCCTCTTCTCTCTTCCCGGCCCTGAAACCCAACAACAGCAACCACGTGACCCTTCACCGTCACTTGACCTGAACCGACACATAATCCTGTTTCTAACCTTCACCCCCGAGCCTCGCTTTGACCTGAAACCTGCCTCTAGTCAGGCAAAAATGTCCTTACGCACCCTCAAGTTCTAAAAGTGCTTCAAAAGTACAAATTCACACACACACACACACACACACACACACACCCACACACACACACAC
>CAEMYA010000025.1:1723385-1750823 GCA_903131615.1 Diplodus sargus | reverse complement strand
AAATCTTAAGGTAATAACACAGCGTAGTGTGAGCTGCGTTTGGTTTCCTACTGTCAAAATGTGGCAGCAAGTCCTCTTTTCATATAAATAATGCTAGAAACACAAAAGTCTCCTTCTCACTCACATCAGAACTGTCACAAGAGTCTCTAAAAACCTAGGAGACAGTACATAGCGTAGCCTGCATACATACAAATATACATATATGCAAATACACAAAAACAATAACCTCTCCATGTGGAATAATGGCATTTCTGGATCTGAAATCATAATTTCATATAAAAATATATAAAAATAAAAGTAAAAATCAAAAGAAGTGTCATCAATCGGTGAGGGAAAACAAGAATCTCCATTGCTCGTCCACTTTGTGATGCACTGGCAATTCAATGAATCAGTGTCTTTGTGAACACACAGTTTTTCTGTCCATGGGAGTCTCACACACATACACGCACACACGCACACACACACACAAACACACGTCCAGAGGCCATTTTAAAAGCAGCCGCTAGATGAGTTTAATACTGGAGTGTAAAAATGTCCACAGACACAAAGAGAGGAACAGGATCCTTCGCTCTCTGGCCAGCCAGCGAGGTAACAAGAAAACTACACATCTATCTATCTACACACTAAGGGATCTCTGACTGCAGGGCATGGTAAGTGCACATTCCCATGAAGAGGGCGGTTTCCCCTCTTAACCCCGTTCAGTTCATGGAGACCTGCGTCACTGTTCTGTTGACATTGAAGAGTGGGCTGGTCCTGTCAACCCAGGCACATGTTCCGTGTTTTTGTTTTCCTGTAACACTGCCGACCCACAGAAGTACTTCAAAGAATGCAAAATTCTACCAGGAAAGGGATAATTATGTTTTTGTGGGTGTGTTTATTGTCCAAAATTCATATGGTCGGACACAACAAATGTCACACTCTGGACATTTCTTCATTTAACAATTTCTGAGAATGACAGTACAATGGATAGCTCCACTCTCTGTCTTTTGTTCCATGAAAAAGAACAGCCAGAAGTTATGCTCCATCATGCTTTGCTTATGTTGTCTGTCTTTAAGTTAGTCCTTAAATAATCTTTTAATTTTTCCTTCATATTCTCATCTCGTGATCAGGACTCTGGTCCAGCGAAGGCTCCCTGGTGCTGATCATCGATGCTGAGGGCCCTTGGTTGACTCCAAAGGGTGAAACCGCTGGAGATCGAGCTGCCAGTGGGGACAGAGAAGGGGAGAAGCTGGGGGACATTGCTGCTGATGAAATGGAACCCTCATGACTGATAGGGGACCTGCGCAGTGACGCTAAGTGCGGGAATGTCCGTCCAATCACTGGAACCTTCGGGGGAACTGACATGGCCCCTGGATGGGCCACCGATGTGATGAGTGGTGGAGGGTCGATTCTAGGTTTGGGATCCATTTTGTGCTTGGGCTGGAAGGGTTGGCGAGGGTTCTGGCTCTGCTGGGCAGTCTCATCCTTCAGCCTGGCAATCTCTGTGAAGACATTAGCCAGAGGCTGGAACTGAGGGCACCAGTTGAGCAGGTAATCCCAGTTATAGCTTCCACGTAGCTCCTCGTCGCTGGCGACGATAGCTGTGAGGGAGCCATCCACTGACGGTTTACCATCCTCAGGGAAGGCGTAATCCTTGGGGAGGGATATGTTGAGACCACGACCTACTCCGAGGTACCCACCTCCCTCGTCCCTGTAGACTGGGAGCTGGCCAGAGAGCAAGGTCCCACTGAGACTGCCTCCCAGTTTCTTTCCTTTGAACCATGTGCTGCCCTCCAAAGCTGCAGGCTCACAGGAGATATCAGAGAGCTGGTCAGCGTCCTGCTGAATTCCAGAGTCGGGTCCTCTGGCCGAGATGTGCTCCTGCATGGATGAAGTAATGGAGGCAACGCGGGGGTACTCGTTTATCATCCTGATCTCATCGTCCTCCGCTGCTTCAGCTGACCCTCTTCCACTGGAGTGAGAAGGATCCAGAGAGCCCCCTCTAGTATAGGGACCGCCGCCGGCACTCTGATCTCCAGCATAGCCTGGCAACGCCTGGTGGTAGATCCTCTCTCCTCCCTGCCCTGACTTGCACTCATCCAGTTTCTGCAGAGCTGTTCCTGAGGCAACCGCTCTGTTTCCCGCATCCTGGCCTTTCTTCCTCCTGCGTGACTTGACAAAGAACACCACCACAGCCATGACCACAAGCAAAACAATAAAACCAAGTGATACAGCAATGATGCTAATCAGCAGGATGTTGACATCAGGGGCCAGGCCGAAGTTGGTGTTTGTGACATCGATGGAGACTTGGGCTGTGGTGGTGCGAGACGCCTCTAGAGGACTGTGGGCCTTCACATCCAGGGTCATCAGCCTGGCTTCCCGTTTGTTCCGGCCTGAGCCGCTGCTGCTACTGCTGCCTGAGCCGTCCAACTTCAGGAAGATCACCCCGGTGGTTTTGTTGACATCAAAAAATGGTGAGCTGGTGGGAAGAGAATACAGAACGATACCATCCACCCCTCCATCCTCATCATTTGCCTGGACCTGGCCGATGCTCTGGCCTTTCTTGGCTCCCTCTGGGACTTCGAAGGAGAAATCAGAGGATGCAAAGAGTGGGTCGTACTCATCCTCTCCTGTGACAAACACCTGCACAGTTACCGTGGCTGAGTGGTTGCCTGAATCGACTGCCAGCGCCACAAAGTTGAAGGAGTTGATCTTCTCAAAGTCAAAGGGGACTCTGCTTCTGATTTCTCCCGAGTTCTGATCCAAATTGAAGCTGTCTTTTCCTGCACCTGACCTCTCCAGCATGTAGTACTTCAGCTGGCCGAAAACTCCCGTGTCGTGGTCTATGGCATGTAGGACAGTCACAGCTGAGTTTGCTGGTTGGTTTTCTCTGATACTGGCTGTCAGGACTTCCACAGGGAAGAATGGATGGTTGTCATTTACATCTTTGACTTCAACAATGACTGGAGCTAGCGCAAAGTGACCCTGTCCATCTGTGGCCTGGATGATGACAGTGTGTGTGGACTGGTGCTCACGATCGAGTGCTTGCTGAAGTCGCAAGGCTCCAGTCCACTGGTCCATGGTGAATAAGTTCACCTCATCACCAGAGCTGATGGTATACTGGATCTCAGCATTGGGAGTTGAGTCTGGATCTGGAAAAAAGACAATAACAGAGTAGAATTAAGCATCTGAGGTACATAGTAAGAAAGGACTCATGAAAAAGTGAGATAAAAATGAGGTATAACTGGACTTTGGCCCACCTGTAGCAGTCAGTCGTATGATCTCCGTCCCAGAGACAGCTCCCTCACTCAGTGACACAGTATATTCTGCTCTGCTGAACACTGGAGGGTTATCATTCACATCACCGATGGTAATCACCGCAGCAACACTAGAGCTCCTCTGGGGCACGCCGCGGTCTGACACTACCACAGTTAGGTTGTAAAGCGGTTTGGTTTCAAAGTCAAGCCCCTCCGCCAACAGCAGAGTCCCAACTGTCTGAAAGCCCCGTCCTTCTAGGAACCGCACACTGCTTTCAATCTGGAATGCATTTCCCTCATTCCCATTGGCGATTGCAAAGTCAAAGCCGCAGTTTTCTCGGGAAAGGTCACTGTCAAAGGCCTCAAAAGTCAGAACCGTTGAGCCTGGGATGGTATCCTCAGAAACTGTGGCCCTGCAGACAGAAGGACGATTGCATGTGAGAACAGCTGATGTTACACCATAATACTCCCAGCATCTAATGAATGTAGACTGACCTGTACTCTGATTGGTGAAACACGGGAGCGTTGTCATTGACGTCAGAGATTTGGACCTGGACAGTGGTGAGGGAGGAGAGTGACGGCGAACCTCCATCACGTGCTTCGATAACAATACTGACCGACGGGCGTTCAGGGTCAAACTCAGCTCTGTGATTGATGAACAGGGTTCCTGGATAAGGAAGACAATGAGAGGGAGTTACTTTCAAAATGTTATCGGCTGAATATGATTTTCTTTTGAAACTTGAGTTAAATTATATCAGGGAGCAAGCCAAGGTTGTTCACCATTATTGGGGTCAATGTAGAAGCCCTCCTGTGTTGATGACATCACTCGGTAGGTGATCTTTCCGTTCTCTCCCGAGTCCCTGTCAGTCGCTGTTACTGTGACAACTGCACTTCCTGGTGGCGTGTGCTCAGGCAGAGTTACCTGGGGTGCAGAGATATAAATAACACTATTTGAACATCAGGACAAAACAAACAAATGTGCCAAAAACAGATTGCAAAAATAGTGTATACTGTATTCCCAAACTCAGGAAGTCAACAAGCACTAAACTCACAGAGGAGAAAATTTCACTTTATACTGTAGTTCCTGTTTTTCTTAATCTTGTGCTAATATTGAGGTCATTTCCTGAGACAGAGAAGTAAATATTGTACATGCTCATTTCTGCAACCATACCCCAGTTAATATTAGGCAGTTAACTTTTATCGCCCACACTGTGTACATGTTGGGAATGCATGTGTGTGTTTTTTACAGTGTGTGCAGAGTGCAATTTTCTCCTCCCACGATAAAGATGTCTGCTGGAGAGACACTGTTTCTGTAGCTATTCAATTCCTTATCAAATGTTATTATCACACGTTTAATTAGACAAAATGAATATAATGAATGTACCTAGAAAAAAAGTGGACCAGCTTGATTTTGAGCCATCCTACCTGATAGAGATCGTGGGTGAACGCAGGTGCATTGTCATTAATATCTTCCACCAGTATCGTTATGTTAGCCTCAGTTTGGTGCTGGGTGTCCGTGGCTCTGACAGTCAGGGTGTACCACGTCTTCTCCTCAAAGTCCAGAGGGGCAGTGAGTGAAACACCCCCGCTGAAGCGGTGAATCCCAAACTTGCCTAAGGCTGTCGGGTCCAGATGCAAAGAGTAGGCGAGGGCAGGACTGGAGTCGACATCATTACCCGTCACAAGAGTGATCTCCGTGCCGATCAACATGTCTGATTGAAAGAGAAAGACATTGAACATAAAACAGTTAGCCTTTTTCTATTGCTGCATATAAATAGTACAAAACACAACTCTGAATGAAATTAAGTACTTACTCTCTGGGATGCGGACTTCCTTGGGCAAGGGAATTGTGGGGCTGTTGTCGTTCTGGTCAACAATGATCACTGTGAGTGTGGCGGAACCAGCCAATCGTGGACTTCCTCTATCAGTTGCTGTGACTACCAACCTGTGGGGTTTTATTTAATTTAAGAGAAAATTAAAAAGGAACATAAAATGATTTTTTTTTACCATTCTTATATTGTCACAAAAGCTAAATGTTTGGAAAATGTTAGAGTGAACAGCAGGTGATTTACAGAGTTGGCAGACAGACATCACTTTGTACTGCTGCTTCTATCCTCAGCAGACCATGTAAACCTCCCCAAAAAAGCTATCTAAATACAAGCCAGCAGAGTGAATATGATACATGATGTGCTACATCTAATTTTGTCGTTTTATACGTGTTTGCCTGTTTGTGAATACGTACTGTTATGTTCTTTTCTGTACAAGCTCTACAGGTAAGACAAATGTGCACACAGAATAGTTTCTTGCAGAGTTTTCAGATCTGTTCTCACTTGGTCTGGGTAAAGATCTCACGGTCCATGATGGCCGACGTGGTGATGCTTCCTGTCACCGGGTCAATCTTGAACAGGCCGCTCATGCCTGATGACTGGATGGAGTAGGTCACCTGACCGTTTTGGCCCTGATCCACATCCTCAGCCATCACCTGGGAAAAGGTGGAAGAGGACGAAGAGAAGTTGAGAGTAATGATCTATCTCTACCATTCACAAAACTTAGGTAGACCAAATGTCAGTATGACTTTGTATTATTTACTGTGTGGTCTTTATATATGGAGATACCTGAATGATTGGTGTTTCATATCCCTGTGCTTCTCTCATGTAGGCAACATAATTCTGCAGCTGGAAGCGAGGAAGGTTGTCATTGACGTCCT
Organism: Diplodus sargus; assembly: GCA_903131615.1. Taxonomy (NCBI): domain Eukaryota; kingdom Metazoa; phylum Chordata; class Actinopteri; order Spariformes; family Sparidae; genus Diplodus; species Diplodus sargus. The sequence goes on along the minus strand of CAEMYA010000025.1, from coordinate 1,744,880 downwards.
GCAGGATCAGGTTGAAAGCCATGAAAGATGTGGAGGACACGGTTTCTGCCTTCACAACTAGACGCAGTCTTGGGGTGTCTTCAAAGTCAAGCCCCCTGGAGCTCTGCACCCTGATTTCACCTGGGAAATGAGGGTAAGGGAATTATGAAATAGCAGACTTTGTATAGCCACACCTCACTAACAATCTATTAGTTATCTGTTGTCAAAAACAACAGCGTTTTATTGTGACTTTCACCTGATGAGGAGCTGATGGTGAAGGCCTGCTTTCTGTTTCCACTGAAGAGGCTGTAGCTGATACCTCTTCGTGTGCCATCTGGGTGCTGAGCCTGCGCCTGAGCCACAGCTGTGCCTGAATTTTTTAAGTAGACAAGACAAAATATATATGTTTAACTGTGACAGCAGAGAGCGGGACAAATTGACTAAGATGATGACTCCAATCCTTGAAAAACACTGTATCAGTGTTGTACCTTTCAAGGCGTTCTCCTGTATGCTGACATCTCTGGCGTTTCTCGAGAAGCGAATGCCGCTGTATTCCACCTCCTTCACGTAAATCACCACCACGCCCTGCGCAGACTGAGCTGGCGTGCCCTGGTCCATGGCCTCCACTATCAGGGTCCTCTGAGCCTGGGACAGTTCCCCCAGAGGCTCGGTCGCCTGGATCTCCCCAGTCAGGGAGTTGATGCTGAAGCCCCTCACCGGAGTGGCGAAACGATAAAACACAGAACCGTTGGCTCCAAAGTCCTTGTCCTCAGCCTTCATGGTGGCTAGAACCCGCTGGGAACGCCGACTGGACACTTCAATGACGAGTGGATCCTGGAGGAAGAAGGGAGTGTTGTCGTTGACGTCTAGGATGGTGACAGTCACCTAAAGGAAGATTTAAAAAAATACAAATATTTAAAAAAAAGAACATAACAATCAGATAACTGAACACTTGTAATCTAATCCTTCATTTACCTGAGCAGAGGTGTTCCTGGGGGCAGCAGGTGAAAGGTCGACAGCAAACACTTGGAAGCTGTATGACGCCCATTTTTCCCGGTCCAGAGGCGCTGATGTTGTGATAACACCAGTGCTCTCATCCACTGTAAACGCTCCGTGTGCCTCTCGGCTAAGGAAATACAGAACCTTCCCATTAAGTTCATCGTCAGCATCTACGGCTGACACCTGTAAATAGATAAACACATTTTAACGATTGACACATGACATCTTTTGTTGTAAAAGTCAGATATACTTTTTATCGATGAGATATATCAACAAAGCACGTATTATGAGTCCCGTTTCCACTTACCTCTAGAACTTTGTACCCCTCTGCGGCGTCCTCTGACACCTCAACAGTGTAGCTACTTTTGCTGAAGACAGGGCTGTTGTCATTGACATCTAGCACTTTGATTTCCACTGTGACAGTGGTGCTGAGAGCAGGGCTGCCTCGGTCTGTAGCCACGATCTCCAGAGTATATTTGGCCTTTGTCTCTCTGTCGAGACCACGTGAGGTGGAGAGGGCCCCTGTGCTGGTGTGGAGGTGGAAATCTCGATCAGGGTCCCCGGCTGAATTGAAACAAAAGAAAAAATTGTCAAGAATTTCTGTGGATTTGAGTGTCAAAAGAAGACAAGGGAGTGAAACGGTGCCAATTCTGCACTTAAGACACATTTTGAATGCGCTCTAGACAGGTATATGGAATGAGCTGTAATTGAAATAATACAGAAGAATGTCACGAACGGGCCTGTATGCAACTCTGATCTTTCATATAGAGCTCTGTCAAAAGCAATACACTGGTGCGGATGCTGGATATATCCATTCCTGACTTGGGAGGACCAAAAGTGCTCCTGCACAACTTTACATACCATCAGAAATGATGACGTTTATTTGCTTTCATCACATACGTACGCATTGAATGCACATTGTAATAATCTGTCAACAATCTGTAAAACTTTACCACTTTAAGCCTGAAAAACACCAGAAATGACAAAAATTCATTGTCTCTCCCAAGATATTTTTGTTCTCACATCCGACACGCCCTGCAACAGTAATTACAGCAATTGTGGTGAGCCGAAGCGCTCTGTAAACTCATTCTAATGAAACACAACACTGTTTCCCACCAGTGATCCTGTACTCCAGCTCTCCACCGGGACCAGTATCAGGGTCTGTGGCCTTGAGAAAGAAGAGCTCAACGGGGGCCTGGTTCTCCGGCACCTCCAGCCCGTACCACGGCTTTGCGAAGACCGGAGCGTTGTCGTTCACATCCTGCACCTCCACACGGACCACGGCCTTGGCAAAGTTAGGAGGCAGCCCTCTATCCCTGGCATACACTGAAAAGAGATGAACATTGTGAAGCGGATGAGATCCCAGACAAAGATTTGCGGCTATATGTGGAAATAACTGAGCTGAGACAGTGGATGGTACCGGTGAGTGTGTAGTGGTTCTGTAGCTCAGCGTCCAGTTCCTTGGTGGTGGTGATGACTCCCGTCACGGGGTTGATGATGAAGCCTTCCTCCGTCACACCTCCATACGTCACTTGGCCGTTAGAGCCTGCATTGAAACAGAAAACAGAGGTAAGAAAAAAATAAATGGCTGCGCACACGACGAAACAAGCAATAAAGAAAATATGCTACATTCAGTGACATAAAGCAGTGATATTAATGAATCCACAGCTGCATAAATCCGCTGGCAAGCCCTAATGAAAGCTCTAGAAATATTGTGCTCCGGACGATTGACTGCGACCACACGTTTTCATTAGCATGAGCTTGTGGTTTGGTTTAAATGTGATTTGGTTTCTCCAAACCATTTAAATGTCTCTATTGTTTAGTTCTCTGGCCATTCATTTTTTTTTGAGGTACTGTACTGTAAACCAGCTGTACACATTAACTCATTCTGCCTTTATTGAATTTTAATAACTTTCCTTATTTTATATTTTGTTCTACATCCATCCAGCTTGACAAGAAAAAAATATGTTCCTGTGTTCCTGTGAAGGTTCATATGATATTACTTTAATATTTTGTAAAAAATGATCAAGCAGAGTTACTCTACTTATTGTAATTATTGAAATTACACGTTTAAACAAACCTTGGTCCCGGTCAGTGGCAGTAACCGTCAACACAGTTGTGCCCGGTCCTCGGTTTTCCATCACCTGGGCCTCAAACTCGGCTCGCTGGAACACCGGAGCTTCATCGTTCACATCGATAACCTGGACGGACAGCACCTGAGAGATGGACAGCTGAGGTATCCCATGATCCTCTGCTACAATGGTCAGATTGAAGACTTCCTGCTCCTCCCGGTCTAAGGCTTTAAGGATGGAGAGAGAGCCTACAAAAAGAGACAACAAAGAAGTCAGCCAGCAGTGGGTGAGGAACTCTCTAAAACTTTCCAGGTTACTTCACTTAAAACCTCTATTCTTAATTCTTTTTTTTTTTGTTTTTTTGTTTTTTTTGGACTTAAAGTGTCTGTGTGTGTGTGTTTTGTGAACATGTAATCTTGTGTACCTTAGAGAGGCAGTATTTGTATGCCTAGAGGGCCAGTAAAAACAAAAACCCTTTGCTTTATGAGAGTTTCCACAGTAAGTGAAAGACCACGGTTACTTCACACCAGCTATTCTGTTCTGGCTCTTAAAAGTGAATCAGTGGTGTGCTGCGCTGGTGGAAGAGGCACTCTGATCTTTTACTTCAGCAAATGTAAAAATACAACAGGCATGAATTCAAAATGCAACTCACTGTCAGTAATAGCGCAGAAGTATTACTAGTAAGTAAGTACTCATTATGCTGAATGGCTTCTAGCATTATAATGTTGTAGTCCATCAATGTGGAGTTGATTTTAGATACCATTGATGTCATTAAGTAGATTTTTAATACATAACTGCATCATATCATATAAGAACAGTTATGGAATGGAAGCAAGTAAATTGTGTACTGTACTTAAGTACAATTTTGAGGTACTTGTAAGTATTCCCATTTTTTGCTACTTTACTTTCCACTCCACTCCAGCTGGAGGCAAATATTGTGCTTTTTACTCCACAGCATTTACTTGAAAATGTAAGTTACTGGTAACTTTGCAGCATCAGAGACAAAGTAGCACATTTTTAAATAAATTAAATTACTTAATCAGCAATCGGATTAAAAAAAAATGATTCTGATACTTTACTCTTTACTTTTGGGTAGATTTAACAACACTGAATAAGCGCAGTTTTATGTAAACAAGTTAACTGTGGGTGCAGGAAGAATTAAGGAGCAAAACATGTAAATACCAAAGTAAAGTATATTTAAACTGTACTTTTATATTGTGCTTGAGTAAATTTACTTAGTTCCATTCAACCACTGGTGTGCTTTATCAGTGGACTTGTATGAAACGCAGGAAAACACATGCAGGCTCCAGACTTAAACCTGGAATAGTAATAAAACTACATTTTGGGCTTAACATAACAGTATCAGCTAGCATTAGTTATGTGTGGGTGTTTTATGTAAATCGAGTTGATTCAGATAAAAGCTTTGAATCAGACCACTACCTCTCAGTCTCTGGCTTTGGTTCCTCTCCTACTAGTGACTACAAGGAGGGTCAGCCAAAGTGAGAGGAAATATGAGTGTGTATCTTAGTGTGTGTGTGTGTAGGTGTGTGTGTGTGTGTGCTGCTAACAGCGGTGTACAACTTAAACTGGCATGCTGTGCCTTAGAGACATGTGTAATTTATATATGCCACAGCATGCCAAACACATACATCGTGTGTTGACTGTTGGCTCAGATGTTCCTGTGAGGTTTCTCTTGCTCCCGCGTTTCAGCCAAACAGATGCAAAACATTTACTGTACTGTTTTATCCTCCTCTGCAGCCAATTTAATGTTACTGATACGGTACCAACCGTATGATAAAGATGCTCTTACTGGATTAGGTTCGCTCAAACTCACATGAAAATTCTATTTTGAGGCTACCGAAGATCTTGAGGTTTCCAAAGATTTAAAACATACTGAATTACATGGAAATGAGCAAAATATACTGCACAAGACAGATCTTTTTTCATTTTAAGCAGCACTGCAGCTATAAAGATTGTGCTTAGGATTTATTTTACCTTAACACCGTAAGGACATAGCTTTAAGGATAGAACGGGCAGATAATGCTCTCAAACAGCGTGCATTAAATGTTATATCTAGTTTTGAAGCTACTTGTGAAAAATGAGGAATGGACATATCAAAAACATTAGGTTTGAAGGGGTCAATAAAACCAGCACTAAAGCAGCTGTACTGGGAAATAAGATCATGTTGGCAGCGCAGACATATAATTTATAGGCGGTAATCAGGCTAATGATACCCCCAACATTAGCGGGGCAGTTTGGCAAATGTCTTCTCAATACAATGCTAATCTGCTTTTACAGCTATTATTAACCATACGCTTAACACCACACGGTCTTAGAAACAAACCAGAAGTGAAATCAGCCCCTGCTAATACACTAGACACTTGACAGTAATGAAGTAAAGACTTTCTTCCATCTGGAAGCTGCATTAAGTGTCTGTCTTATGGCTCCTAATCCCATCCCAGCCATATCTGAGAACGCCCATACCGCCAAGCTCTGACGATGAAGAGATTACACATACACACACACACACATATATAAGATATCAAAGGCCGGTCACGTCTATAGTCCCAAATCGGTTCCCATGAACAAATCCGTCAAGAAAAGAAAACCAAAGCATTATTCAAGTGAAATATTGCTCCAAGGCATTGAAAGATCGTCTAGTAAAGCGGGTTATGAGGGTTATGAGTGTTTTAGCAGTTGAGCCCCCGTAGACGCAGCACTTCAGTGGGTAATTACGATCTTCTGGAAAGTTTTGTTCCAGGGGGCTTCGACGGGTGGGACGCTGATTATCTATCAATCACAAAACCCAACAGAAAAAGGCCACACCACTCCTGCTGTGTTAAATCACTCAAAGCAGGATTGTAAACGCAAGAAATGATGTGAATTCTGCCCTAATCATCTCTTGATGGGGTGTAAATTGGGTATTTATAGGAAATCCCCAGTCAGCACTGACTCTCTTAGATTATTGGAACATTACTTTTGTTTTAGATGATGTGTCTCGCCCTAAAAATAAGCTTACCAGTGTTTGGGTTCAGACTGAAGCGACCGGCGCTGTTGCCTGTCTGGATTCTGTAAGACACTCTGCCATTTTCTCCTTCGTCGTCATCTCGAGCCATCACGTACAAAATCACAAACCTGTCGATAAAGATACCAACCATAATGTAAGAACGTAACAAACATGACAACCGCTTTAAGTTTTTAACTCCAATGTTCTTCAGATGGATGAAATCGTCAAAGTAATGACAGTAATGTACACTAATGCACCGAAGTCACTCACCCTACAGGCTGATCTTCCATGACGCTGACCGCAGACGGTGAGCTGAAGACCGGAGCGTTGTCGTTCTCGTCTGTCACAAACACCCGGGCGGTGACTGAACCCCAGCGCCTTTGAGAGGGGTCCACTGCCTGGTCCGTGGCCCGCACCACGAGGTAGAGGGACGGCGTCGACTCACGATCTAACTTCTGCCCCAGAGTCAGAACTCCGCTGGAGGGGTCAAGGGTCAGGAGGTCGGGCATGTTGGGCCAGTAGTGCTCGATGGAGTAATGCAGCTCACTGTTTGGTCCACTGCCATCCTACAAAAGAGAAAAGAGATGAATTACAAAGCTAGTGGAGAGTTTTGATGATGAGCGCACTTCTGGGAACATAGCAAAAACCTGCTAAGGAATGGCCTGAGGAACAAAACATAAAGCTCAAGGCGCTTGCCTGGCTGCCAAATTCCCCAGATCCCGATCTAATCAAGCACGCATGGGACGGACCAAGTCTGATGGGAGGCCCCACCTCACAAACTGCAAGGCCGTGTCATGCCTCAGTGGGTCAGAGCCAAGTCCCATCCATGGTGAGGCTGCCATGGATGATGGCCAAGTATGATCCGTGGTATCACAGATGCTTGATCAGATTAAAATCAGGAGAATTTGGAGCTTGACCTGGCGTCAGTGTCTTCAGGGGTGGGGAGTGGGGCACGACATCACTGGGAGCGCCATGAGGTGCGTGTCAAGTGGCGTCCACATGAGTTCCAGGGTTTTCCAGCAGAACATTTAACTGTATCTAGAATTATTCACTTCTACTGTCAGTGGTCTTAATGGTGTGGCTATAGCCCCCATTTACAATGACAACAATCATCAATCACTGGTTAACATTATAGCTCTTCTTTAGCGGATGATATCATCTGTTGCCTACCTGATCCGAAGCTTGAAAGGTATAAATTGAAGCCCCTGGCTCGATGTTCTCTGGGATCACAATGGTAACAGGATCCTCTGTGAACTGGGGGGCATGGTCATTGCTGTCCTGCACGATGATATCCAGCCGCACCAGGTGGCTGCTGGGAAACGCCTGGGAGAAGTCGGACACCTCGATGTGCAGTGTGTAGCTCGACCCCTTCTCGTAGTCCAGCTCGCGCACCAGGTACACGTCGCCCTTTAAGCGGTCCACCATGAAGGTCCCATCTCGGTCAGTGCCCCCCACTACCAGGTAGGTCACCTGGCCTTCCAATAACGGCTCCTGTTGGTCATGTGGGCGTACAGAGCCAATGATGGAGCCCGGATTGGCCCCCTCCACTGTGTTCAAGGTCATGGAGAGCGTGTTGGGCTTTGGGCTGGACTTGGCAGAGCTGAGAACCTGAAGGAAAGGAAACCAGAGTCAAAAGGGCTTCAACCGATCGCACTGATTCCACTCATGTTAAGTTCTATGAAAACTTTTCGATAGTATTAAATCAAATATAGAAGAAAAGTGTCAAGGCCAATATGACTGGATCTGATATCCTTTGATATTCTGCAGACAATGCAGCTATATGGCTCTCTCCAAGCCTATCCCTAAACAAAACCTTGGGCTGTAGTCTGTTTCTGTTTTGTTGCTATTACTATAATGACCCTCCCAGGCATTCTCATTGTGCGTGGAGACGTTATGTACGATCCTTCCAGTAAATATCTCGACACTGCAGCATTCTGGCTTCAAGATGACAGTCAGAGTTTGTGACCTGCGACAAAATAATGGAGGGTGTAATGGGAGGGAAAACTGTAAATATTCCAGTTCAAATAATGCAGAGCATTAAGCACAGTCTCCATATGCCGCACTCTGGTCAGAAGGGAAGGCGAGCGCGTGCCAGAGGGTTTTCGCCACTCCGAGCAACAGCCTCGGGGTTCAACATTGCTCTCGGACAGATCAAAGAGCTCTGAATACAGCAAACAAAAGCAGATTTTAACAAGCTCTGGTTTCATCATCATCAAAAAAAAAAATCCATACGCACAGCATTCCATGGTTTTCATGAGCAAGATCTGTTGCAGTGAATTGCATCTTTTCTTTATCAAACATGAATAGCGAGGATAAAATAAAGGAGAGGAACACGCTGTGGATAATGTGCATTATTTAGCCTCATACACGCAGGCCCCATGTGCAGACAGTTGACTTCCGCTTTTTTTTTTTGAAAACGCAAGGAAAGAATCATGTTCTATTTTTCATCTGTTTAAGTAAAATTCAGCGATTGAATGCATTTAATTGAGCTTTCTGGTGTTGTAGCCACAGATGTTTGCACAGAGGTTGACAGGACTGCAGCTTGATGTTTTTAAAGTCATTTGCTCAATTACATTCCAGCGTTTCAATTATCTCGAATGTGATTCTTTGATGCTATTTGTACTTTTCCCCCGCACATTTTCCCTTTACAAGCTGTAGTTCTGTAGCACTTGTGGTGTACAGCAGTATCCCTGTGTCTGATTTTACCCACAGCTATGTGAAACGCTATCTCAAAATCATTATCTGGAAATGTTAGCTCATGAGAGTGTTTGACTGTGTCGTTACTGTGAGCGAGCGCGCGTGTGTGTGTGTGCTTGTGTGTACGTATCGCCGCCTGCTACCGTACGGCGGTGTATTCCCTTTCTCTCCATGTGTGATTCGACGCAGCTGGCTCTCATCAAATCTCATCTGGGAGCATTTGATTCCAAGGTGCCTGTTTCCCCTCTGTCTAATCTCAGCGTTGCACAAGCGAAATCTAAGGCAAGCACTCCCGCTGTAATTAGCATCCTTTTCCTTTCTGAAATCACATCACATAAAAACACGGCGCTCAAAGCTCCACAGTCAAAGCAAACCACCACCCTTCCCTGGCTACATGCCTCTGTGCTGTTGAATTCCTGATATTGTGTGTTGATATGCGGGACTGACCCTCCGACAGAAAGTTCAGAACAATAACTCAGTCCAGACCAGCTCCCTCCTGCTGCTCAGGGTTTCTCACCTTGGGTTTTGGTTACCCCACGAACTTTCGGAGCAGGAAACACACGCTAGATTGGATATATGCTTTTGTTTGTTCAGGCACAGGTTCAGTTTCTCTCCTTCTCATATTTACCTCCTTTTCCAATTCCTTTGACAGTTATACTGTTCTCTTTGTGCACAGTTTGAGGAAATTACTCGCAGCGAGGAATGCAAAAGGACTGAGGTAATGTGTGGATGTGACAGTTTTGGGCTTGGTCAGCAGATTGGCTTTTGTTTCCAATTGCCCGGTGCCTTAGAAACAGTTTGGAGACTACACAAACAAATGTGTGGCAAATGTGCACACAGCTGTGGGATGAATGAGGATGTGAAAATGTTCAGCTTTTGTTTACCTGTATATGTAGCTGGCAGGTGGAGCTGAGGCCTGGTGTGCCGTGGTCGGCAGCGGTCACTGTGAAGGCGTACTCTGATCGCTCAGCCATTCTCAGGGGGGAAGCTGTTCTCAGCTCGCCGGAGGTCGGGTTAAGGGAGAAACGCTCTGCTCTGGGGCCTTCAGAGGATGAAACAGATACAGTTGTCACATTAAAGTCAAGGTAAACACTAAATAAACATACTAACAGCTGCATGGGTTATGGAAATGTTAAGTGGGGGGCTTTGCAGATATGCACTCACCTGATAAAGAGTAGTATACGGTCCCGTTCTCTCCCTCGTCTGGGTCTTTAGCTGTTACTGTCGCTAGGACTGTTCCAGATTGAAGTCCCTCCATTACCTAGAATTACATTTTATAAAATAACATTTTCTACATACAATATCCAACTTTTATGTTTACCCTTTACCCTATCGTGTCTTTTACAGCAAGTTTTTAACGTTATAACAAAATACATTTCACGTTATACAATCATACCATCATCAGATTAGACTTTAAAGCTTACAAAATCTCAAAAGTAACTTTCAGAACTTGCTGTTTATTTTCAAATGTTTATAGGGGAAATCATTCAGTACAAGATAAGTGCAATCTGTCATTCTCACCTGAAGAACCAGTTCCCTGTCCGGCCTGGCGTGCGTGAAACTGGGGGCGTGGTCATTTTCATCCATCACAGTGATATGAGCGGTGCCGGTGGCGCTGCGGGGAGGCGTGCCCCCATCGTGTACGACCACAACAAGCTGGTAGCTGGACTGCTGCTCTCTGTCCAGGGCGAGGCGAGTGCTAATCTCACCTAAGGAAAAAGAGCAGGGCAGAAGTCGTTAGCTTACATTACTTGCAATAGCTACGGGGTAATTACCACAATCCTTTAATTGACAAACAGCAAATCAGTATTTCCACAAGGGAAATCATGCTGGTATTAGGGCTGTTTATGAAGTAGCTACATTTCAGTCAGTGGAACACAATTAAAACAAATTTGCTTCAAGTGTACAATTAGTGTTTTCCAATTCCAACACAAGTCTTCACCTGTTTGTGAGTTAATCTGGAAGTGTCTGTCAGTGTGCAGCAGCCTGTAGGTCAGTCGAGCGTTGAGTCCTGCATCTCTGTCTGTTGCAGACACCCTGCCGAAGCCCGTCCCCGCCAGCAGGTTCTCCCTGACAGCCAGGAACACCCTCTCCTGGCTCAGTCTTGGGGAATTGTCATTTTCATCAGTTACCGTCACCCTGACCGTTGCACTTCCAGTTCTCCCCGCTCCTCCTGGGCCTGAAGTGGCCAGGACAGTCAGCAGGTACATGTCTTTGACCTCTCGGTCCAGAGAGCTACGAACGAAAAGCCACCCGCTATCTGGCATGATGCCAAAGCCAGCAGCGTCACCATCAGGCCTGAGGCGGTAGGAAATGGCGGAGGAGGAAGAAGACGAGGAGCTTCCGCCATTCCCAGAAGCTTCTATGTTGAGTGCTCGAACCTGGAGGAAGCGTGTGTTGAGAGGTGTGTTTTCTCGCAGCTCCACACGGTAGGTCAGGGTGTCAAAGTTGGGGCCTTGTGCGTCTTGCGCTTGGATGTGGACCACAAGGGTGAAGGTGGAGCTAAGCTGAGGCGCGCCGCCATCCTTGGCAACCACCTGAAGATCGTAGCGTGGGACGCTTTCGTATGACAAACTCCCTATCAGACGTACCTCCCCGCTGCCACGGTCGACACCAAACGTCCTCTGGCCGCTGCTGCCTGCAGCTCCAGCAGAGACGAGGTCGAAGCTGAGCTGACCGTTATGACCAGAGTCCTTGTCGGTGGCCTGAATGGTGTAGATGACAGTCCCCATTTTGGTGATCTCAGGTAGAAGGAGGGACTCCGAAGAGGAGGGGAGGAAGGTGGGGCCGTTGTCGTTGACGTCTGAAATGGTTATTCGTACACGGCTGGTTCCGTACGCCGGGGGAGAGCCGGAGCGTGCCTGGATCTCCAGGTCAAGACTGGAGCAAGTCTCATGGTCCAGAGGAAGGGCGGTGCGGATAGTACCAGAGGCGCTGTCCACTGTGAAGTAACCATCAGGGTCACCGGAGGAGATGGAGTATAAGATATCCTTTGACACACCTGCATGGAAGAGACAGAAGATGGCAAAAGAAATGGTCAGAAAAAGCTGAGCTGTAATTTAATGAGGTTGTTTGAAAGGCATGTCACAATCGCAGAAAAACATCGAATTATCACTTTTGAGAAGCTGGAACAAGCAATTTGAGGCCATTTTTGTTTGTTATGTTGACAGAAATTGCCACCACATAAAAAACGCTGATGACAGATCCATATCCACTTCATGCAGTCAGCAATGCGGTGTGTTTATTTCTCGTCTAAGTGTTAATGAAAGGCTGGATTCACTCAAAGCGGGTGCGGAGATGGAATCGCTGAAGGCCTCGTACAGTAACACAGACAGATATAAGTGATCTTCTGCCCACCGCACCGCTGAGAACACTTTATTTTGACTCCCACTCAGAACCACAGCCCCATCCAAATCCATTTCTCCTTAATCGTTAATGCTGAGAGAGAATAAAAGTCTGGCCACAGTGAAAAAAAATCCCCAGTAAAGCCCATGCTGTGTGATGGATTGGATTTCTTAATGGAGTGCATGCTCTTGTGTATTTGTGCAACTGCTTGGGTGAAAGGTAAGACATCGTGAACTCTCCAGCCCATTAGTGCATTTCCATACTGGTGTTTGTCAGAAAGATGAAACGCGTGTGAGTCACATAAAGCAGGTTCACGGCAATAACTCAAAATCTGAGAAAGGAACATTTCAGACAGACATAGGGACTTTTTTAGACAATTTTCACTTATTCTGTTGGCAGATTTTTCTTTGTCTTCATAAAAGCAAGAAAGACCTAACATTCACTGCTTATTTTCTTGTTTTTGAAGGCGTTTTCCCCCATGTTAATATATTGATCAAGCCTGAAATTGCAAATAGACACTGACATATTAATGCCAGATTCGAGCAGATGACTTGAGAGCACAGGCTGACCTGTCTTGACAGAGGCACGGACCACTCCCACCAGCGTCCCCCTGAGGACGTCCTCGGGCACCGTGAAGAAATACTGGGCCTGTTCGAACACGGGAGACGCCACCGAGCCTGCCACCACGCTCACGTTTACCCTGGCATTGACCGGCGCCGTCAGACCTCCGCCGTCCTGGGCAGATATCACCATGGAGATTACCGTGTTGGCTTTGCCGTGGAGCGAGCGAGAGAGAGAAATCACACCTGTAGAAGAAGACAGATAAGAAGAGAAGATGAATTAGTCCATATGCTTTTCACTTAACAGTAACCCCTTGCCCCTGACCCCTGATTCCTGACCCCTAACCCCTGACCCTTTAAATATTCCAACGCAGGCGAGCTTTACAGTAGCTCACCCATATTTGAATCGTGTTGAGTCTGTGTTCTAGAAACAATTCAACAAGGGTCAGCCAATTCTTAGTAATGGCTGTTTTACCTGGATTTGGACCAGCTATGGCCCATGTGTGGCACCCTGAACTTGGGCTAGATGTGGCCATTACAACCGGTATTACTTTGGATTGAACATCAGGGATTGACGGGTGAGTACTTACCTGTGTCCTTGTTGAGAGTAAAGAAAGCTGAGCCTCCTCCAGGCACCGTGCGGTAGGTCACCCTGCCGTTTTCCCCAGCATCAGGGTCATTTGCCGTTACCTTGACGACAGAGGTTCCAGGGGCACTGTGGGTGCTGAGACTGACTGTGTAGAGGACCGGGTAGAAGGCTGGCCTGTTGTCATTGATGTCCACGACTTTGACCCGCACACGGGCCACTGAGGTCAAACCACCCTGGAAAAGGGGAAAGATTCTTCCGATTAGATTTGATGCAAGACGCATTGAAATATAACGTAAGCAGAGCAGGCACAACTGCTGCAAGGAATTAAGGACTTCAACTGACTAGTTTATTGAGGCAAGGGGAGGTTAAATCATAAGAATAGGTATTTGAGTCAGACCACATCCTCCCTCCCTTCCTGCACGGTATATCCCCGAAGACAACTTTCAATTTGTCTCCTAACCCTTGGTGAAAAGCGACAGACCAGGACTTTCATGTTACGAAACTGCGACAAAAGATTTATGTTAAGAAGAAGCAGCTGTAAAAGAGAGAGGACGGATTCTCTGTTGAAGATCCCTGAAATATGGAGCCAATCAAGCGCAGTATGCATTTGTCAGTGAGGGGAAGAGTTTGCACTCATTACACTGAATCGGCAGGGCTTAGTTTTACGAGCCCATTAAAGACGAGGATAGCCGAGACAGAGGGAACAGACACCAGCTGAACGGGGCTGGGAATGCGCTGGGGGGTGGGGGTGAAGATACACTGTTGGGGTTGGGTGGCCAATTATAGACCTGAATTCAATCTGTACCTGAACTGGGGTAAATAAAAAGAATAATACGTTTGAACACCACCCAGACTAACCAATCAACATACCAAACAACTAATAGTCATAGTTTTATTACTCTACGTAACCCTAACCCCTTGTGTGGAGTTCCAATGCCTTTTAAGTTTCAGCCAATGAGATTAATTGATTTTTTCAAATGTGTATGGGTCTACTGGGATGATGTTAGAGCAACAAGTGTGTAAATGTGGTCAAGTAAATCATCATGTTTAACTAAAAAAGTATCCTACAGTCTGACCTTTTTGTAAACTGACTGTTGAAGTGGATCTGTTTTCCTACTTCTTTACCTCTCTGTTTGCTCTGATTGCTTTGCCATGCTGCTGCGGTTCCCCCTTGATTTGTTTGAAGACGCACAGTAAGAGACAGGACGCTGTCTTCTTCAAACATGTCTCTTTGATCAGATTTATTTGAGTGCAGCATCTTTAATTTGCCTTTAACCCCAAGCTTTGATCGGAAGATGCATTACACACTCAGCAAGCAATGTGTTTGGTCATGGAGCAACACAAAGAGGTAGCTCTTTGACGTCAGCGTAATTTGGCGCTGCACAAACCAACTGATGTTACCTCGCAAGGCAGTTGTGACCGTGTGATCTCCAGAATTCAACTTGAAAGGCTTTAAGTTATGCATGCCAGTCAGCATCCCAATGACTGGTGGCTCAGATTCTGCTATATCGCAACTGAAGTGTGTTTTTTCATTGAATGAAAATGAAAGAACGGCACTGAAAGCTTCTCTCAGTGGAAAAGATGTTTTCACTCTCTTCCAAGTGGCTTCGCTAAGAGTTTCTTTCAACGACATTCTCCGCTGATAGCACTCTTCTATTGATGATCAGAACTGTTCAACTTAGCCTGTGATCGAGGTGACCAACGGATATTTTTTTAAAACTCATTGCCCTTTTCCAGACAGTTTCTAAGGATGACTTGATTTTTTGCAACAAACCAATCGTTTTTTGGGAAAATACGGTTATTAGCTTTCTTGCTCAGAGTTGGGTGTCTCATGTCTATTAATAAATCGTTACCTCCAGTGGCCAGTCAGCTTAGCTTAGCACAAACACTGAAAACAGATGTCTGACTAACAAAATCCACCTACTGTCATGGTTTGGGTTTTTGGTTTAGTTTTTTCTGCTTTATTTAGTAGTTATATCATCATGTGACTTGTTGTGATTTCCCACTTCCCATCTTTGTCTCTTTCCTGCCCTATCTGTGTGCACTTGTGTTTCTACATAGATACACACTCTTATTTTACGGGGGGATTTATTAGCTTGCTGTGCTTGCTGTTTTACCCTGCTTCCAATCTTTGTGCTAAGCAAAGCAAATCTGCTGGCAGTAGCTTCATATTCACGCTTATCGTAGACGTTATAGTGGTATCGATCCTCTTGTCTTACTCTTGGCAAGGAAGAGAAGTACCAGGCGACAACTACTTAATTGCTATTAGTAAGAGTTTTAGGATAAGAGTGTTCTTACTCCATCTGTTGCAGTGACGGTCAAGTCAAACTTGTCCAATCCCTCATCCCGGTCCAGAGCTGTGCGGGTACAAAGCTGGCCAGATTCCTTGTCAATGGTAAAGAGGGACGGTGCTGTGCTTCCAGAACCAGAACCAAGGGTGTAGGATATAGAACCAAAGGAACCGCGATCCTCATCCGTGGCGGACACCTGAGGAAAAAGAAACACAAGGTTAAGACACGGTCGATCCACCAGCGCCAAACCGCCTGTGAGACATAAGGATTTCAAAAAAGGCATCACACGAACACGCCCAGCATGTCCAGGAATCGGCGTGAAGGAAAACCTACATGTGTCACGATTATTATATACGAGCTAAGGGGCTTACCGCTATCACAATAATGTCCCGTAATACAGTCATCGCACAGGCCCATACATCTGCACTTATCCAAATATCACACACCATAGCACTACTTGTTATGATTTCCAGGGTGCTATAAAAACCGAGCATCTGCGAGAGCGATTCGCTTTTATAGATTACAGATATAGGGTATGAAAAAGAAAGGATAGATCTCCCCTGTGGTGCATTTAAAAAAGCTGGCAAAAAGACAGGTGCTATCATGCATGCAGAGGGAGGGAAGTGACAGGCAACCTTGAGTAACAGAGAGGAGAGTTCGACAGAGTTTGGTTCAGGGGTCAACAGAGGCACTTTTAAGGATGTTGGAAGGTCGAGTGACACAAACTGGCTTTTCACTGGGTTTTAAATAAGATACAGACTGACTGTCTGACTGGGAGAGCCACTTAAAAGCGCACTTCGGACCTTAATCCTCACTCCATATTTCTCCTACAAGAGGACTTCAAACTGTTTACGCAGAGACTCACAACAGGCGGAGGTCTCGACCTGACCCTTGACCTCATTTGTCACATCTGCCAAACATCCTTCTTTCCACTAAAAACACGCATGCACAAACATACATTGTACGCGCCGGCTAAATCTAATAAAACACTCATGAAATCCCATAATACAACAAAGATTTCCTTGCAAAACACAAAAGGGAAATGTCCCCCGTGCTCACGAGTCCTGCCTCTGACAGACGTTTTACACTGGTCCATAACATTGTTTGGTGGCGTTTATGACGCTTGTTAAAAGTAGCGTTCGCCCTCAGATCTCGAGGCCTTGAATGCGAGCCAAGACCCAGGAGGCCTCATGACATCACTCCCCCTCTGTCGTACAGTCTTTCCTCGTAAGGCAACTTTTTGTGTCCCTGAAAACTTTTACGGTTGTGGCCAACGGAAATGATATACAATAAATGCTATGTGACAATACAGAATGCAACAAACAAAGACATTGTAGTCTGAGAGATAAAACAATAGAGCTATGTATGTATGAGCATTATGGTCAGCCAGTTGTTTGTTGTATGATCTGAAGATTCGAGAATGAAGTCGCAGTATTGTGAGAATAAATGATTTAACACATAAAGCTTTAATATTTCAAGAATGACGTTTGCAATCTCTGCCGCTAGAGATCTCGCCTAAAAAATGCAATGAAAACAAAAGAGTCTGATGACGTCGTGAGCTAGCATGCTGTCCTGGGAGTTAGTCTTAGTTAGTCCGTCTAATGGTACTCAGGCAGATATGTTCACGGATGCGTTTAACACATTTGACATTAGCTGTGTTCGCTGACTTCCATCCTCACTCTGTGATGTATCATGTGATGCTTCTGACAAAGTTGTGGCGACAGGAGACCAAATCAAACAGGTCGTTACCCTGGAAACATTTTTTGCAGATTTCTTAGGGTTTTACGTAATTTTTCAGACTTTTCAAGGTCGATATGTTGTTTATCATATCTTTAAGTAGTGCCATCACGCAAGAATATTTTGGAAAAAGTCAGAAATATGTGGATGATCAACTTGTTTTTGTAATGATTTGGGGATTCAGCTTTATTGTCTCCACTTTTATCTTGTAAACTTCGTCCTCATGTGCCGTATTATGTTATAATCCGGTCTTTTTCTTGTTTTCCCTGCCTTTTGATTGTCCCGCCTTGTTTCACCTGTCCTCAATTAGCCTCCTGTGTATTTAGTCCATGTGTTTTCCCTATTTATGTTGTCAGTTGGTCTGTGTTTGTCGGTGTTTGTACCTTGCGTTCCAGCCTGTGTTTCTCATGCACTTGGTTACGTTTTTGTGTGTTTTGTGTTTCCTTGGTTCTTGGTTTGTCCTCCTGATTGTTGTCTAGGTTTAAGCTGCCTGCCTGTTTTGTTTTAGTTTTTTTTTTTTTTTGAGTGTGTCATTAAAGCCTACTTTATGTTCAATCATTTATCTGGCTGGAGTCTGTAATGAGTACTTTTTGCTGCTACCATGTTTATTTTCCATTGATATGATGACTGTAAGATGAATATTGTTACATCTACATCAATATTGTATTGTAACATCCTCATATAGAATCCTTTTCTAAAGATGAACATCCACTGCTTTTCCAGCATGTTTTCCTTCCTTATGGACTCAAAAAAAGGGTTGACGTTAGAAAATACAGACGTAAAAGAAACATTTTGTTCGTCTGTGCTTGTTGTTTAATGATTTCATCTTATGTCTGAATCACAAACCACAGCCTGCTCTGGCCCTGACCCCCACAGAGCACAGGCCCACCGTAGCAGACATCCGCCGTGGACTTCCTTCCGTCCCACTGACACATGTCTTCATCATTACACTTACCTACTGGCTATGGACAGATGGACAGAAACATACCACCTTGACTCATACTGTTGCTCCTCTAGGATATCAAAACATGAGATATGAAACCATCTACTTCAGACTTTTCAGTCTGAGCGTTACCCTGGCTGGACGGCTCTGGTTTTTGAGGGGGTCATACTGTACACCCTCTTTTGGTCGGTGGGGACTTTAGATCATTGCTGGGACTTCTGAGAGAGCACAGTGTTGAGACTAACGCTATCTTTGGGATCTACGGGCTCATGTCTGGCTGTTCCTCATATCTTCCTGACTGTCTGTGATGGATTAGCCACCTGTGGTGATGAGAACTGGACGTACGTGTAAATTCTCACACACACACACACACACACACACACACACACACACACACACACACACACACACACACACATTGAAACTTGCATATATGATGACCCCATCCTCTTCAGTAAATCTAATTAAAGAGGCTTAAACAGCCATGACCGCCCACCTGGTCATAGGGTGACTTCATCCTCACCTCTATCTTTACCCCGAAGAGTAGATCACAAACAAGGACAAAGGAAAGGGTGCTTCAGACATGACTGCGGTTGTTAGCTTTATGATATACAGGGGTTGGAAACAGTGTACATAAATAATCTTGGAAGCAGTTTTTGAACTGGTATGAGGCTGGGAACAAGAGGAAGAGCACAGCATTGATTCTCCACACGCTATGAAATTTAAAAAAAAAACCTCTGCAGTATGGTACAGATTCTTCATGCTGGAAAAAATATGCAAGGAAAACACACGGTTGCGCGAAGAGAGTGTTCATGGAAACCTTGGGAGCTGTAAAATAAAAGGTGTACATAGATGATTTGAGTTTCTGTGCTGCAACATACAGCACGTGGTGGTTATGCGGTTCTGGGCTTGAGAACGCCAAAAGCAGGACAAAAACCAGGAGACGGAGACAAACCTCCATGGGTGGAGTACATGACAGCGTTGTCAAAGCACAACAGTTTGAAATGTGTACAGTAGCAGAAGAAAACCGTAGCAGCCCTCCTGAAGAGACAGGAGCTTGTGAGGATCAGCTCTGTCATCAGAACATTTCCTTCCTGTCAATCCGTCTGACAGCACGGCACCGATGTTCAGTTTTACACTGCGCAGGCCGGAGGGTTGGATCAAACTGTCAAGAGCAGAAACTCCCAGTCTGTTGGCAAATTCGACATTCACGTCACTTATCTCGACTAAAATAAGTAACAACGTTTTAAAGCCAATAAGATAATCTAGTAAACACACCCTCTTGACGTGTCTTCTTAAATCAAGAGGCCTGGTAGGCCAGACGAGAGTGTGGGAGGAATTCCTCCCACGCCGGAGTCTGTTCTCTGATCCATGACTAGCCAGCCAGCCACGGCTCTGCTCACCTATTCCTCATCTCACTCCCCGGAGTTATCCCGCCGTGGTAAACATACAACCACATAGCAACACATACACAGACAGCAGCACATACCTTTCAACATCCAAATCTCTCTGGCACTCAGGCACAGGCTTGCGTAGCACTCGTTTCCGTGATATTTGTGGCTACCACATTTACACAGACTTTTGGACACAAGTGTTTTGTCGACGGCAGGGTGGTCTAGTCATTAGACGGCCTGTTTTTTAACTGAAGGTTCAAAAGTTTGGTCCACTTGTGTCGGACCGCCGAACCTCTCCCGCGCATCAAGTCGCTTTTGGACGATGCAGCGTGTACAGATACGAGCTTCGGGTTGAGAAAAACGTTCACATCCTATGGTGGTCATTATCATATTAAGAGACCATAATGGTGGTTTTCACAGGCACGAACCGAAACTAATGGCCGCCTGGAAGGTGGTGGATGCCTAGAGTGTGGTTCGCTTTGCAAAACGCTCTGCAGTAAAGCAAAGTACACACAATTTGTACTTAATGGGCTTAAACGTGGGAAAAAAAAACCCCACCAATGTGGTTTTTATTCCGTGGGAGCTCTGACACCCCACCTGATGGGATCACGAAATGCAGCAGCGCGTGGAGGAAACATGGTAAACAGGCACGGCAGGGAAGAGCGTCGCTGCCAGCAGGCTGAGGTGGCAAAAAAATCAAAAGGGTCAAAATGACATATTCACTTGAGAAACATCGGCTAGGATGATGAGAAATTAGGTGATATCCACCTTAAGCCTCTTTCACACATTATTGTGCATCTTTATCAGATGGACGTTTTCCTTTACATGCTTTTTTCCTCCAATGCAAATGCTTTCCTTCGCAGCGCTGCCCTACCCGAAATGTAGGAAACGTTCCCGAACAGCCTGCACGTGTAAAGGGGGTTTCAAATTTATTGTAATCCGTTTTGAAATCCCAAATACAAAATGTTTTGGATGTTAAGTGGAGGCAACTGTGTCGTCAGCCAAGGGAATGTCAACCTGTTTTTCAGTTGTTGTTTTTATGAAAGAAGAACCATGCGCATATGACAGGAACATTGCACGTGAATGATAACTGACCTGCAGACGAATCATTTGAACTTAGATAATTCTAATATGCGTTACCTGGCGTACCTGCTGCGTTGGCTTCCTCTCTGATTCCGGGGAAACATGTGCATTTATCAGTGGAAAACTCATCAAACGCATTGCTTCTGTTAAGCATCTGCCAACCATCTGAGCTTGTAATACATGAACCGTAAATCCATCCAGCATGCTTCCAGCTTAAGATTTTCATGCAGTCCTTTGATTTACCTATCATGTAGTGCATTGTCCGGCTACTTCGTATCTGCTGAAAGACGCGGCCTAAGCCTCGCCCCGGGGCCCACGTCTGCCTGGTAAGGACTATGTGAAAAACAGCCAGGAAGAGCGTGCCGAGCGTCGGCTTCAGCCAGGACTACAGGGCCTGGAGCTTTTTGTCCACGGAGAGCCATTCATCCCCGGCCGGGACAGTGGAGGGGCGATCACTCACCGGAGCATTAGCAAAGATCCAGACCTCATCATTCACTTTGCCTAGAACCGCTCTCTACCTTTCTACTTAGCCTTCCTCTACCATATGCTCCATTCTGCAGGCACGGGTAGATGGCTCTCCAAGGGTCCACTTAGATCACAGGCACACACACCTTCCCAATCTGCAACTCAGTGCTCACACACATCACTCGGAGCCGCCTGTCAGAGGCATTCAATGCTCTCCTGTCTGTAATGGGGTGCAGATAAACGGATACTGTCTAATGATGCCAGCGGGCGAACATCTACCCCAAAACCTCAAGGTAGACAGGTATGACATCAGATTACTTCATTCAGATTTTTT